>RJVU01079719.1:1109354-1138774 GCA_003731715.1 Anabarilius grahami
CCCTGACCCCATGGGTTTGAAAACCAAATGAAGACATATTAAAGGATTAGTTCACTTTCAAACTAAATTTTCCTGATAATTTACTCACCCCCATGTCATCCAAGATGTTCATGTCTTTCTTTCTACAGTCGAAAAGAAATAGAGAAACCATTGCTCATATTCTAAAAAACATTTTAAAGTTTATACGTTTTAACCATAAATGCTAATCTTGAACTAGCTCTCTTCTTCTTCTTCTTCTCTATTAGAATTCCGGCAGTGTAGACACTGCTAAGTGTATTACTGCCCTCCACAGGTCAAAGTTTGAACTAATTGTTATATACTTGCACTAGCATATTGTATATGACAATTTAGTTCAAACTTTGACCTGTGGAGGGCAGTAATACACTTAGCAGTGTATACGCTGCTGGAATTCAAATAGAGAAGAAGAAGAGAGCTAGTTCAAGATGAGCATTTATGGTTAAAACTTATAAACGTTTAAAAAATTTTTTGAAAATGAGCGATGGTTTCTCTAGATAAGACCCTTATTTCTCATCTGGGATAATGTAAACTGTAATTTTGACCTTCAACCGTCTGGAGTCCATTTAAGTCCACTATAAGGAGAATAATCAGTCCCTCCAGAAAAACGCGATTATGCGATCGCCTCATTTTTTCAAATACGCTGCACTTTCGCCGCATAAATTGCCGATTTCAGCAAGCAAAATATGCGGGGCTAGCATGATTTCATAATCCCTGTATTTTCGTTGCAAAAAAGTCACGTATATCTTAGCAGAAAGTTGAAAAATGTTGCGTTTACTTCACACAAGTAAAGCGCCATTATTTTCCCCCTATTGCCATGGGAACCTTATGAAGTGACGTAATTACGCGACGTGAACATCATCTGCAAACCCCGCGGTGAGACCATCATGAAGCACGCAAATCATTCTCATTTGCCAACAAAGACCGCGCGAAGCGTGTTACATGACAGTGGGGGCAAATATATTTTATATTTTATAGTAGTATGTAAAATAATTTACGTTGCAGTAAGAGATTGCACTTGCACTTTAACAGAAGATGTCTGTTTTGTATAGCTACCTCTGTAAAACAGGAAGCACGCATTTTATTTTTTAATATTTTATTTATTCATTTTTACAGAAGTTGTTGAATATTCCTTTTGTAAAGCTACAGAACTTGTTTGACTCAATGTTTTGTAAGTTTGAGCCATGTGTTAATTAAGGTCTGAAATCAAGCAGAATGAGAACTTAAATATTCTGTGATTTAGTATGCTTGCTTATCATAAGAAGTAATAAGAAATGACTCTTTACATTAAGGTAGTAGCCTAGTGAGAACAGGGTGTTGGGGGAATCACCTTTTTTTTCACTTTTTCATCAAACCGCAGTTTTTGCAAGTTCCCGCAATTTCATCGCATAAAATTGCAAAAATATCCCGCATATTCCATCGCATTTTTTAAGAAAACGTGCTGCAAAATCAAGGATTTTTGCCCGCAACAATCACAAAAAAAATCCGCGTTTTTCTGGAGGGACTGAGTAATCCTGCAATGTTTTCATCAAAAACCTTAAATACTTTTCGACTAAAGAAAGAAAGACATGAACATCTTGGATCATAGGCGCCGAAATGGTCAAGCACCCACGGGAAAATACGAGATATTCTCCATTGATTTTACCCAATAGAAAATCAATTGTAGCTTTCAGACACGATCTTCACCCTTTTTATAGTTTATTTAAGGCCGTTTCTATGGCGATATTTTAATGGCAAATGTCGAGAGTGCATCCAAGTGATGCGCGCGAGCACAAATGGCTCTGCTCTCGATCAGATACATGCGCGCGCTCAAACTCAAACTCTCCATGCACCAGATATCAGCGAGAGCATGAATCGCAACAACACTCGTGAAAAGAATGTGCTTTTGGGTCGAAATTGTCATCTTGCTGCACTGATATAATGCAAATAAAACATCAATATGACGTTGATTTGAGTTAAATAAGAAGTGAACTAGCGCTGAAACGTGTTGTTTTTGAAATCATGCGTTAGTCAACTGACATACGCGTCAATCTATCGCTTGACTCTTCTTTCCAGGGGAATCACTAACAAAATGCACACAGACATGTTCCTGCTCTTGATATACAAATATTAATTAACATCTTTGAACTTTATGAGGGAAAAAAAACGATATGAGGGCAGATTCGAACCACTGATAATTAGAGCACGGCTGGACCTCTGATTCTATTAACAAAAATTCTACCACTAGACTATTAGGGAACGCAAAAAACAAAATCTGAATTTATCTGTAATATAATGAATGTAATGGGGGGGGGTAATGTGGGGCACCCACCGGCAGAAACATAAATCGGCGCCTATGAATTATCAGGAAATTTTCATTTGAAAGTGAACTAATCCTTTATAAAAACTTGCGCGTACAACTCTTATTTTGAAATCCGCCACCTATGCCGCCATATTCTTATGAGGGCGCGCTTCACACCGCAGCACGAGCGCCATTACAGATCCCGCAGTCATGCGCGTGTGAGATAGCAGGCCGCGAGACGATTGATAGAATCCGTTGAGACAAAATCGAGTAAAATCGCGTTTCTACCGCACGGATTTAAATGTCTTTCGATTGACGTTCACCATCATCAGATCGGAGCCATAATGACGTCCAGCACCAATGTGATCCAGGTGACGAACGTGTCGCCGAGCAGCACCGCGGAGCAGATGAGAACCCTGTTCGGCTTCATCGGAACCATCGACGAGCTTAAACTCTTTCCACCAGAGTGAGTATAAAAATGTTCCGAAACACTCCCATATAAGCTCGTTCAATGTAGAGACACATATGGCTGTATAACAATACCATAATGTTGCCTTCATCCCTATTATATGTAATTTGTTTAAATAAGTTAATATCGTTTATTTATCTCCAGCTTATCCACATGTGAGCGTCAGACCTCCTTATAACGAATTAAAATTAATAAAACACCAACAGCAGATGCATATTTAGTTTACAGTAGTTGCTCTTTATTGCATAAACGAGGCGTGACGTCACGCACGTAAACTTGCGTCTGTGCGTCATTATGGAAGTCCATTTCCGCCACATAATCTTGCTTTGCATAAAATTATAATTATGAGATAAAAAGTCTAGATTGTGGCGCTCTAAATAGTCGTTATGATATTAAGATGATTTCATAAATCACGATTTATATATTTTTATTTGGTGCTAATGGGCTTCCGTACAGATGTGCTAAATGACTTGCGCTGCGTTCAAAATCGCATACTGTCTGAGTAGGTTTTGTTTTTATTTAGCGACTGTTAAAAATGTATGTTCTATATAGGATGATATTTGGACTACAGCGTCCGCCATGTTGTTATTGTCATGTGACCTACCGGCGTCAGTTGCGTCGCTTCACTGGCATTCATGAATTCTCTCCCGTGGCCTCATGGGATAGTATAGTGTCCATTGAATGCACACTTTAGAATCTTGTCGAAAGTAGTTGGTCGTCCGGGTGCTTTTCGCCTACTGCTTTTTAAATATTGTTTGTTCGACATGCTACTTTTTTGTCGTACTGTTTTTCGCATACTATTCATTTGGACATACTACTCTTGGCGTACTGTTTTTCGCATACTACTTAGACAAACTACTATTTTGCCGTATTGTTTTTCACACACTATTTATTCGGACATACTATTTCGGCGTACTGTTTTTCGAATACTCTTTATTCGGACATATTACTCTTTTGCCAAATTGTTTTTCGCATACTATTTTTAATTTTTTAAAATGTATTTTCTTTTTTTGGACATACTATTTTGCCATATTGTTTTTCGCATACTATTATTCGGATATACTACCCTTTCAGCTTATGTTTTTCGCATACTACTTATTCAGACGTACTACTCTTTTGGCGTACTGTTTTTCGCATACTATTCTGACGTACCCTTTCAGTGTATGTTTTTCGCACATACCATTTTGCCATATTTTTTGGATACTATTATTCAGATTTACTATTTCAACATACTGTTTCAGGCATACTGTTTTGGCGTACTGTTTTTCGCATACTATTATTCGGATATACTACTCTTTCGCATACTGTTTTTCGCACACTATTTAGTCGGACATACTATTCTTTTGCCGTACTGTTTTTCGCATACTATTATACGGATATACTACTCTTTTGCATTCTGTTTTTCGCATACTATTTAGTCAGACATACTATTCTTTTGCCGTACTGTTTTTCGCATACTATTATTCGGATATACTATTTCGCATACTGTTTTTTGCATACTGTTTAGTCGGAAATACTATTCTTTTGGCCGTACTGTTTTTCGCATACTATTTAGTCGGACATACTATTCCTTTGGCGTACTGTTTTTCGCATACTATTTAATCGGACATACTATTCTTTTGGCGTACTGTTTTTCGCATACTATTCTTTTGGCGTACTGTTTTTCGCATACTATTTAGTCGGACATACTATTCCTTTTGGCGTACTGTTTTTCGCATACTTTTTATTCGGAAATACTATTCTTTTGGCCGTACTGTTTTTCGCATACTATTTAATCGGACATACTATTCTTTTGGCGTACTGTTTTTCGCATACTATTCTTTTGGCATACTATTTTTCGCATACTATTTAGTCGGACATACTATTCTTTTGGCGTACTGTTTTTCGCATACTATGTAGTCGGACATACTATTCTTTTGGCGTACTGTTTTTCGAATACTTTTTATTCGGACATACTATTCTTTTGGCGTACTGTTTTTCGCATACTATTCTTTTGGCGTACTGTTTTTCGCATACTATTTAGTCGGACATACTATTCTTTTGGCGTACTGTTTTTCGCATACTATTTATTCGGACATACTATTCTTTTGGCGTACTGTTTTTCGCATACTATTCTTTTGGCGTACTGTTTTTCGCATACTATTTAGTCGGACATACTATTCTTTTGGCGTACTGTTTTTCGCATACTATTTAATCGGACATACTATTCTTTTGCCGTACTGTTTTTCGCATACTATTTAGTCGGACATACTATTCTTTTGCCGTACTGTTTTTCGCATACTATTTAGTCGGACATACTATTCTTTTGCCGTACTGTTTTTCGCATACTATTTAGTCGGACATACTATTCTTTTGCCGTACTGTTTTTCGCATACTATTTAGTCGGACATACTATTCTTTTGCCGTACTGTTTTTCGCATACTATTTAGTCGGACATACTATTCTTTTGCCGTACTGTTTTTCGCATACTATTTAGTCGGACATACTATTCTTTTGCCGTACTGTTTTTCGCATACTATTTAGTCGGACATACTATTCTTTTGCCGTACTGTTTTTCGCATACTATTTAGTCGGACATACTATTCTTTTGCCGTACTGTTTTTCGCATACTATTTAGTCGGACATACTATTCTTTTGCCGTACTGTTTTTCGCATACTATTTAGTCGGACATACTATTCTTTTGCCGTACTGTTTTTCGCATACTATTTAGTCGGACATACTATTCTTTTGGCGTACTGTTTTTCGCGTACTTTTTATTCGGACATACTATTCTTTTGGCGTACTGTTTTTCGCATACTATTTAATCGGACATACTATTTTGCCGTACTGTTTTTCGCATACTATTTAGTCGGACATACTATTCTTTTGCCGTACTGTTTTTCGCATACTATTTAGTCGGACATACTATTCTTTTGCCGTACTGTTTTTCGCATACTTTTTATTCGGACATACTATTCTTTTGGCGTACTGTTTTTCGCATACTTTTTATTCGGACATACTATTCTTTTGGCGTACTGTTTTTCGCATACTATTTAATCGGACATACTATTCTTTTGACGTACTGTTTTTCGCATACTATATATTTATTTTTTTCCCAGACATAGTAGTTTGCCGTATTGTTTTTTACATACTACTAATTCAGATGCACTATTCTTTCGCCGTACTGTTTTTGCATACTATTTATTCAGATACTATTTCAACATACTGTTTTTTTGCATACTATTTATTCGAACATAGCACTCTTTCAGCGTACTACATAGTAGAGAAGTATTCGATTTCGGACGCAGCGCTGGTTTTGCTCGCAGCTTGTTTTTAGGCATAGAACTACATTTCCAGGCCTGACTAGCCAGCACACGCGACTCAGTAAATGCAGTCAATGTTGATTTCACTGCTCAGGCAGGCAGTATGTAGGGTTCTCCCTCAAGTAGCTAACTTCTGTTCTGTGCTTTTGTTGTTTTTCACCCAACGAAAAACATCTGGCGTCATCATATCTGCAGCGAAGGTAGGACGCTGGTGGATCTGCTCTGAAGCTGGCAGATCTAAAACTGAGCCGGATCTTGGATCTTTATGACATGCCGTAGATGAGCCGCATCTGTTGATTTGCTCGAATCAAGCCAAACATGATGAATATTTGACTGCAGTGTTTGAAACTGCAGGAGGTGTGTGTGATCAGTGTGTGTACTGTACATCTTGCAAAAGCATCTATATTTTCTTTCAGTGATTCTCCCTTGCCTGTGACTTCACGTGTATGTTTTGTAAAGTTCCACGAGCCGGAATCAGTCGGAGTTTCCCAGCACCTGACCAACACGGTCTTCGTGGACAGAGCGCTGATCGTCGTCCCCTTCGCAGAAGGTTTGTGCCGTTCATATTTCTATTCAGACACGTGATCGATCCCTTCACAGTGTAGATGACGGCGGCATTAGCGCAGTGAATCCCCAGCGGCCGTCGCTCAACCCTGATTGTAGACTTACAGTTACATCAGTATGATTGTATATTTCAGAAATATCAATGAGATGCTTGGGAATGAATCCCTGAATGGCAGGAGCTCATGTTTAACTCATTGCCTTTGCAGTTTAGTTTCATTTTTTTTTTTTGTTAAACTTTTCTCTTTGTCATTTGTGTGTGTGATTTTTATAGTGAACAAGGCAATTGCAGAGCCGGCAGATGTCTGAGTGTGACCCTCTGCTGCCCTGTAGAAAAATAAAAGCGGCCAGCCCACGTGTTTCCCTGCTGTAAACTATAATCCTCTCTCTTGTGTCTCCAACTGAATTCACTCGAGTTCACAGACAAAGATCGATCCGTCTATTCATGCAAAGCACAAATGTTTAGGCTCAAATCCTTGTTGGTTTCCACATTTCTGATTGAACTGCATGCTAATCAGACACGAGATAATCTACGGTAAGACGAGATGTAGCGCATTTCTGCATGAGTGTTTTGCACACATATATGCACTAACTATCAGATACAATGATAGCTAAACTCAGGGCGTATGTGATATTTGTCCAACCTCCCTTTTTGAGTAAGAAACAGTCTGAGAATGTTCTTTTGTTCCTCTCCACATGACTGAAAAAGGCCTGAGACGCTTTTTAACGGTCGTTTCTGTTTTTTGTTGTTGTGTTTTCCAGTTCTTTTCCCTGGTTCTGCAAGTCCTGTAAACCAGGCCCAGCAGAAAATGCCACCCAACAGTTTTGTCTTCTGCAGCTTGTCCTGTTTCTCTCTCTCTCTCTCTCATATTATCTCTCTCTCTCTCTCTCTCTGGTGTGTGTGTGTCAGTGATGATTGTGTTGTTTGGAGTGAAATATTAATTTCAGAGGCGCTCACCCAATGGACTCCATGCACTCACCAGACATTCATTTGTCATTTAATTCTAGTTATTTTTTCCTTCAGCATTTGACACACAGTCTCTAGTTGAGTTTAAACTGGGCTTTTGCTGGAAGGTGTCCTTTCTTCTCTCTTTTTATCAAGTTTGTGTCTCAATCCAGCACACACACACACGCAGTTTAGATGTGCTTCCAAAGGTAAAGGCAGTTTTAGCTCTCAAACACCAGCAAAAGCCCCCTAAACAAGTGTTATTTGCATTAGTTATGGTAAGTCACACCATCAGTGGATTAATAAACTGTCATTTGATGCTGACACCCAAATCATAAACTCTGTTTTGTCTATCTTGATGTCTCTGTGTGCTTTATAGCGAAGCAGCCGACCTGAATCGCTTGTTCATTATACAACTTATGAAACTTGAGAGCACATCCCAGTGGAGATCCGGCTGTGCTTGCTTACATTTGGTTCATGACTTAAAAAATCAAGTTCAGGTGATAACATCTTGGCAGTGTGTCTAGTGTCATTTCCTTTTCTTGTAGTATTGTGCACTTCATGCTTTTGTTAAGGGACCTCATGTGTTAGCTTCCTCTGACAAAGCGAGTACTGATGTAAGTGCAAATATAGACTTGCAAAAAAAAAAAAAAAGTTTCACTTTGGGGTCTGTTTGTGTGTGGTGCGAGAACCATGGCGTGGTTTAACTGTGGCGTTTCTGTCCTGCAGGAGTGATTCCTGACGAGTCCAAGGCTCTATCACTGCTCGCTCCAGCCAATGCCGTCGCAGGATTGCTGCCAGGAGGCGGGCTCCTCCCGACGCCCAACCCCGTCCCATCTGTGAGTGTCAATCACTGTAATAAGAGACGCTCGCCCTCTTTGGACTATAATGATGTTGATGTTTTGTCTGTTTTCAGATTGGTGGTGTTCCTCTTGGAGGTCTAGGAGGGCCTAACTTGGACCCCATGGCAGCTCTGGCAATGGCAGCGCCCAATATAAACCCTCAGGTTTGACTTTTTCAACAATAGCCCTGTTCCAGACCTTGAGCAGAAGGATTTGTACAGCAGATCTGCTTCACTGTTTCACTAATCGTGTTTTTCTTCTTAGACTTTGTCAGCTGAGCAGCTCATGAAGCTCATGGCATCCATAGACCCCAAGTAAGTCCATCAATATCATCGTCTGCTCATTTAGGGCTGTGAAAATTGTGCAGTTTAACAGTTACATTTTTACGCCAGGATCAGACTGCACAATATTTTTGTCTGTTACAATAGTGACCATGTCAGAATATGCGTTTTTGACTCCTCAACTCTTGTCGTGGAGAAGAAACTTGGCTTCCCGACCAGTCATCGCTTGCCGTCTTTAACAATGTGCGTGATGTCATTGAAATGAGAGATGTCGTTGAGAACTAGCATCTGATTTCTGAAAACAAGAGCATAAAAAACAATGGGTAATGAAGCGGTAAAGGAGAATATAATGAATTATTTGCCAGCGTAAAGCTGGTTCCAATACTTACCGTGTTGCTGACTCGTTCGCCATCTTTTTTCACTTTGCGGTGTTCATCCCTTGAGGAGATATCGTAAAGGCAGGAGTATTGTTGCTGTAGCTTCACAAACCTTTCCTCTATTGCATAATTCCACCTAGCAGCTCAAATTACCTTTCGTTTCGCCATGTTTGAAAGCTGTGTACGGAAGAGATTCTGTGCTCCTACGCCATGTTTGTCAATGCCACAGAACCCATTATGGAGGACTGAAAAAAATTAAACACGCTAGTCTTTCTGTCAGGACGTCGTGAGGCATCACAGTCGCGGCTCTGGTTGTTGTCCACTATGACTCTATACGAGAGAAAACGATTGATTCTTGCATCCCGAGACCAGTTATCACTCGACGCTGATTGCCAAAATTGGGCTGATATCGTGTAGTCTGAACTGGGTATTGGGGCCCTATGAAATGCTTTATTTTATTTATTTTTTTACCAAACTTTCTTGGTTTAAAAAAATTTGGTTTAGTTAACATTTAGGAATCAAAAAACATGTCCAATTAATTAAAATCATGAAACTTAAAAAAATTTTTTTTTTAAATGTTTACAATAATAGGGCCATATAAAATGTATTTTGTCAAATTCAGTGTTGTCGTTTAAATTTTTTTTGGGGGGGGGATTATGATTTAATACAAATTTATTATCAAAAGAAGTTGTAATTACATGCATAAAATAATTAACAATTTAATTAATCTTTTAAAATGAAATCAAATGTAACCATTCCTTTTATTTTTTGGCAAACAAAATGCTGTGCAACAGGTTCTGTTAAAATTAAAACAAAGTTTTAATATTTGTTATTAATGCTACTACTTATTGGGAAGTAATTTCTACTGTACAATAGTAAAATGCTTCTGCCACAATTTCTTCAAGTTAAACCAAACTTTTATTTTGTAGTACCTTATTTATTTTTTGTAGTGAAGAGCTGTGAGTTTGTGTATGATAGTTTTCTCAGATTAAATGGTGAAATGCTGATGAAGTGACTCTCAGAGCAGCTCTGGAGATGAAGTTCAAGTGTTCATTAGGGCTGAGACAATACATCGATTATCGATTCGCAATACAATGAATCTGCATTGATTCTGAATGTATCGCAATTCTCTCTTGAATCGATTCTGAGCTTAGTTTTTAACAGCAGATTGCACGTGCTTTAGAAACACCCGTACTCTTGCTTGCTTCGTTACTTTACACGCACCACTTAAAGGGTTAGTTCACCCAAAAATGAAAAAATGTAATTTATTACTCACCCTCATGCCGTTCCACACCCGTAAGACCTTCGTTCATCTTCAGAACACAAATTAAGATATTTTTGTTGAAATCCGATGGCTCAGTGAGGCCTGCATAGCCAGCAATGACATTTCCTCTCTCAAGATCCTTTAATGTACTAAAAACATATTTAAATCAGTTCATGTGAGTACAGTGGTTCAATATTAATATTATAAAGAGACGAGAATATTTTTGGTGCGCCAAAAAAAACAAAATAACGACTTATATAGTGATGGCTGATTTCAAAACACTGCTTCAGGAAGCTTCGGAGCGTTATGAATCAGTGTGTCGAATCAGCTTTTCGGAGCGCCAAAGTCACGTGATTTCAGCAGTTTGGCGGTTTGACACGCGATACGAATCGTGATTCGACACAAGATTCATAACGCTCCGAAGCTTCCTGAAGTAGTGTTTTGAAATCGGCCATCACTAAATAAGTAATTATTTTGTTTTTTTGGCGCACCAAAAATATTCTCGTCACTTTATAATATTAATATTGAACCACTGTACTCACATTAACTGATTTAAATATGTTTTTAGTGCCTATATTGATCTTGAGAGAGGAAATGTAATTGCTGGCTATGCAGGCCTCACTGAGCCATCTGTTTTCATCAAAAATATCTTAATTTGTGTTCTGAAGATTAACGAAGGTCTTACGGGTGTGGAACGGCATGAGGGTGAGTAATAAATGACAGAATTTTCATTTTTGGGTGAACTAACCCTTTAAACCTAAAATAATCATTCATAAGGTTCAAACAGGTTGAAGCGAATTACAAGGGTGTTTGCAGTGGGCTGTTTACATTAATTTCGCGTCATAAAAGAATCCTGAGCCGAGGTGCAAGTATATTTAACCAGGCCTAGTATATTTAATCTAGCCTAGAGAGCCATTTGCTGTTAAAAACTGAAAATATCAGGATAAATCCAGAATCATTGTATCGCGAATTGAGAATCGATGCATTGTCAAAGCCCTAGTCTTCATATAGTGAGATGCAGACGAGCATCACATGAGTTTGTGTAGTAGAGCAAACTGAGACACACAACATGCGGTCTTTAATATTCAGACACTAGTCCATATCGCCATTTGATATGCAGAGATCATAAGGCTCTACTTGTCTAACTGAGGTTCAGTGTGTTCTCATCAGTAATTTGCTGTGATTGCAGGCTGAACCCTCTCGCCGCTGGGCTGAATCTGACCCCTGGACTGAAGGCGGACGCCTCTAATAAAGAGATTGAAGAAGCCATGAAGAGAGTGAGAGAGGCACAATCACTTATCTCCGCTGCAATCGAGCCTGGAAGTGAGTGATGCACCTGGACAGACACTCTAGATCAAATCAGTGTTATTTTAGTATTAAATGAGAGGGCACTGTGATAAAGAGTTTGCTTCTTCAGGTAAAAAGGATGATAAACGGAAGCGTTCGAGATCCAGGTCAAGATCCAGACGCAGGAGGTCCAGGTCCCGCTCCAGACACAGGTTTGTGGAGACGCCTTAATCATCCAAATTTGAGCTGAAATTCATATCCTGGGCTAATTTGGACATGTTGTGACCGCAGGCGCTCTAAGAGTCATTCCAGACGGAGGTCTCGCTCCAGGAGCAGGAGGAGGTCGAAGAGCCCCAGGAGGAGGAGGTCTCATTCCAGGGATCGCAGCAGACGCTCCAGGTCCAGGTGAGTTTTGTGTTATCGGATGAAACCATGTCAGTTGTGCTCCTGGTTTCTCAGGGTTAGTCATGCAAAGCCAGTGGTCTATTTCCTTTAAAAGATGTTTGTGTTTTGTTTCAAATGTAGAGATCGGAGGAAGGATGAAAAGAATCGAAAACGTTCAAAAACTCCACCGAAAAGCTACAGCAGCGCCAGACGGTCCCGCAGTACCAGCCGGTGAGTGTGAAATCATGTTGTCTTTTTGTTTTTCGAATTCCGTTTTAATGGTTATATTACATTTTAGTAATCAAAAAGCATGTCTAACTAATTAAAATCATGAAACTTGTACAATTACACAGTTTAACAAAAAAATGTATTTAAGGCCAAATTAAATGTTTAATTTTCTCCTCAAATTCTGTTTAAATGGTTTAAATTATCAGACGAGCATGTTTAATTAATTAAATTAATCTTTAACTATTTATAAATTTTTACACTAAAAAAGCACCTTATGAAATGTTTTACAGAAAATGTTTTAATCAAATGAAGGAATAAAACTAACAATTTAACCTTGCAGGATATGCAAAATGTAATCAAATGGAAATTTAACAATTCCTTTTTTATTTATTTATTTTTTTTAAATTTGGCAAAGTGCTGCACAATGGAGATTTAGAGTTAAAATGAAAACATGGAACAAATTTTATATTCTTTAAAATTTTTTTACATTTTTACTTTGAGAAGTATATTCTACTGTACAATAGTAATATATTTCTGTCTCATACTTTTTTGACTGGTTGTAGTGAAGACCTTTTGCACTTTAATATTCAGACACTAGTCTATATTGCGATTTAATTGTACAGCCCTAGTTTTGATTTTATTTATCCAAAATTGCCAAAAATCATCTAATTCCATTATGACTGGAAATAGTGCTTCAGTTTAACCTTTTTTCACAAGTACGTCTTGTAAAGTAAAATTATTAAATGTGAAACTAAGGTACGTTTACATAACAATGGTATACTAAAAACAGAAAAGTTTTTCCTTTGCGTTTTTCACATCCAGGCGACACCCTTATCAAAACAATCCTGTTCACACAGATCTACGAAAATGAATAAAAATGCTGTATTCTGCTGCCAGAAGAAACGCTAGAAACACTACATGCCTATAAATTGAACATGTAATACGCATGACGTCACCGTTTTCACAAATTCGTGTTTTTGTAGTTTATACTGAGATTATAATGGTATCGTTTTGAACAACTTGCACTTCAAAACCCTTTTTCAAAAGTTTGTGAATGACTAAAACGCAAAAATTTTCCTTTTATTTATTTTTTTATTTTTAAAAATCGGTGTCAATAAAACACCCCCTAAATAATTATGGTTTATATCAGATCTAAGCTCCCCTTGATCCAGCAAATGTTTCTTTCTCCAGCAAACGGCACAGAAGAAGTCGCAGCATGTCTCGATCCCCAAAGAAGTCTCGATCTCCCAAGAGAAAACTGTCCCGCTCCCCGTCTCCTCGCAGGTAATGCACACGCTCCTACACAATCACGTCTCCTTCCTCAGACCTGCTTTAACCCAAAACCCTGCATGTTGTTTCTTTTTCAGACACAAGAAAGAGAAAAAGAAGGATAAAGACCGCGAGAGAGACCGTGACCGAGACAGAAAAGACGATCGGGAAAGAAATCGGGAAAAAAGGGAACGTTCCACCAGTAAGAAGAGCAAAGACAAAGACAAGGACCGAGACCGAAAGTCCGACAGCGAGAAGGGAGATGTGAAGGTACGACTGTCTTGCGTTTATGAACTAACCAGTCAGCTAGCACTTTACACTGTGTCCTAACCAGACGCGACTCGATGAAACATATCTTTACTATGTTACTCAACCCTGATTGGATTCTATTTTAGAAATTATTTCTATTTCTGCGACGCCACAGCTTGAGCAACAACATAGTATGACAGTTATAACCTCATCTGTGTTATATTTCATGTTAAAACGATTTTGAATATCATTTTGTGTGATCTTTATAGCCATACTGACAATGAATAATTCGTTTAAGGTGCTGTTTGTATTTTAATAGAGTGGTGGAACTATGACGCATTTTTGTAGGCCAAAACCCGAAAGCGAAGTTAGCATTTTAGCACTTGCGGTTCCATCGCCCCAAAGTGGTTTTTGGTTAAATGTCTAAAATAAGGTCCGTGGTTAACACAAGCTCAAGATACTTTCACGTTTTATTCTACGACATAAAATACATCAGTATTAACCTACCCGTGATTTCTTTAAGCTGTTACATGTCTTGAAAATGACGGTTGCTAACAAGTGGCTAAATCAGACTACAGAGGCAGTCGGCGACACTAAACATCACGCCGAACAGGTAAGCTCAGTCCGCTTTTACAGCCTAGTTATGCTTATAACTGCGCTCTTACAAACTATTCTAATTCAAACTTTCAGGGAAAATGTTTTTAGATAAAGACTGAAAGACTTGTCGGAAGCTTAGTGGTGGTGACGTTAAAATTGTGCGACCATGGCCTATCTTTAGCTTTTTGCTTCTGGCGACTGCATTTAGGCTTAAATTCAAAAGTTGTGTTCATCTGTGAAAATGATCTTGAAACATGTAAGAATCATAAACTTTATGATAATCCAAAAGCCTATGGGAAAATCCTATTGGGTTTTTTCAAGGGAATGCGCGTGACATCGTAGTTCCACCACTTTGCAAACATGCTAAGTTCACATACTTTTTTTTTTTTCTCTCAAAAACAATCAACACCCAGTTATGCTACTTAAATTTGCGTTTCGTGTCGGAAATGTCTGTGTGATCCCGCCCACTGCCAATTTACCCAATAGTATTTCAACACCCCGGGTCGGTGTATTGCAGCCATGGAAGCCAACAAACAAACTGGGTCAGAGTTTGCAGATTCTACTCGACACAAAAAGCCTCGGCATCCATCTTAAAAGCTCTATGACGAGGCATATTAAAAATGCAGATAAATATTGGAAATGCGTGCAAGACTCATTGCGCTCGCTCCTGTTGTGTGCGGGTGTGCCTCATACGTCCTGAAAAAGTGAAGATGCGGGGTCTTTGATCGCCCCCTGGTGGCTGGATGCAGTACAAGTCATAAACCTCACAATCTCCATGCAAACGAACAGGACTCGAGTCAAAATAAAAAATAAATTACACTTCCAATAAAATTTTCCGAAAGATGGTTTTGGTCATTTAAGGTAGTTATCACGCTGGTATATGTTCAATTGTTTGTTTTTTGTAATAAGTTTGATTTTAGTTAGTAATTTGATTCTATAAAAACGGGGCGTGTCGTCATGATTGTGATTGACGGCTTCTCTGAGGACTGTCGGAGCTTCGAGGGGAGATTGAAGATATATAACTAACTATTTTTGATTTCTGTGTTATTTCACACCGACAAAATTAGTAGTTCACTGACCTACAGGATCTGACGGATCACTGAGCTTTTTTCGGTAACATAAAATGTGGGCTTTATAAGCCAATTAATGTTATTAGCTTTTAAGATAAGATAACACGCCTAACGTTAGCCATGACGGGAAAAACCAGGTGATCGTTATCTGGCAGTTAGCCTACAAATTATTTTTAATGGGTCCTTAAAATAAAAATCAGCTGGACAAAACTAATGATAGCCTACTGTAATTAATTATAGAGCACTGTCTACAGCAATCGATCTCCTGTAACGTTAGTTCAACTTGATTTAAAACGGTAGGACCGTTTCTGGCATTTTAGAGTTGTTTTGTGGCATATTAATGAGTTTATCTACTGAATTTACTGTTTAAAAAAATATATTATTGCTTTAGAAACATAATATTATTTTACAGGTAGAATTTTAAATTGTGTATAATTTATATATTTAAAATACATCAATTACGATATGTTGTTTTGACCTAGTTATCACTAGTAATTTATTTGAAAACGAACAATGTACATTAATAAACATTCAAATAAATGTAAATTCCTCTTTGCCAGATGTTAAGCCAAATGAAAAAGGAAGGAGGAAAAGAAAAATATAATAAACAATAGATAATAAAATAGGTGATCTGATCTTGATGACGCAGACGTCTGGGCGGAAGTTTGGGCGGGGAAAACAAAACAAGTCTCCAACATTTTGAATTTGGACTGTATTACCCATTTCAACCACTAGCTGTCAATATTACACACTGCACCTTTAAAACTGCTTCTGAATTCTGTATCCTGCAGGTGACCAGGGACTACGATGAGGAAGAGCAGGGCTATGACAGCGAGCATGAGGAAGAGCGAGAGAGGAACTCTGACGCCGCCTCATCGCCACAGGCCAAAGAGCCTCAACCAGACAGTGCAGATGACGCTGGTCGTGGCGAGTCGGATGGAAACAGCGAAGACCAGCGAGACGAAGACATGGACATGAGCGACTGAAACAGCCCTTTCCCACTGATCAGTGTTTGAGATGTATTGTTAAATAGAGTTTAGATGGAGGAAAGCTCGTCCTAGATCAGTCTGAAAACTTTCCTCTCTGAACTCGGTCATTCCTTTTTGTTGTTTTTTTTTACAAAAAAAAAACTCTGCATCCTCAGAATCTGCTGTATTTACTGGTACATGCTCGTCTTAAAATGTTCTCCGATTTTAGAGCTGTTTCTTTCCTCATGGCTGATGTGGAACGGTGTTATACTGTATATTTAGTGTAGAAAGTCAATTTCTCCCCTGAAAAATACAACCATTCGCTATGTCTGTTTGCAGTTTCTATTTAAAGCAAATACCCTCTAATTAAAAGTGCTTGGATAACGTTGTCAAGCAGTGTTTTTTTTTTTTTTCCTTTTAATAATGCATTTGGGTTTTTTTTATAGTTAGCCTAAGTTAGGTGGAAGTTGTTTGTCTTTTTAAAGTTGCAGAACGTTTGTGAAACTTCACGTAAACTGGATTACTTTCTCTAGCAGGTCATTCACCAGTCCAACTGTATCTGCTGCAATGTGTTTATCTGTAGTGAACACACCGTCATCATAGACTGTAGTTTGCTAAGAACATGATTTATCTGTACGGTTTGCAATGTTACAAAAATTGAAAATAAAACTTCATATAAAATTCTTGGCTCCTATTTGTCCATTGCTAGGCCTGTTAAAGGGTTAGTTCACCTCAAAATGAAAATTCTGCCATTAATTATTATGTGGTTTTAAGACTAGTTCATCTTCGGGTTAGTTCACGCAAAAATGAAAATGTCATTTATTACTCACTCTCATGCCGTTCCACACCCGTAAGACCTTTGTTAATCTTCGGAAAGCAAATTAAGATATTTTTGATGAAATCTGATGGCTCAGTGAGGCCTGAGCAATGACATTTCCTCTCTCAAGATCCATTAATGTACTAAAAACATATTTAAATCAGTTTGTGCGAGTACAGTGGTTCAATATTAATATTATAAAGCCACGAGAATATTTTTTTGGTGCGCCAAAAAAAACGACTTATTTAGTGATGGCCGATTTCAAAAAACTGCTTCAGGAAGCTTCGGAGCGTTATGAATCTTTTGTCGAATCAGCGATTCGGAGTGCCAAAGTCACGTGATTTCAGCAGTTTGGCGGTGTGACACGCGATCCGAATCATGATTCGATACAAGATTCATAACGCTCCGAAGCTTAATGAAGCAGTGTTTTGAAATCAGCCATCACTAAAGTCGTTATTTTGGTTTTTTTGGCGCACCAAAAATATTCTCCTCGCTTAATAATATTAATATTGAACTGATTTAAATGTTTTTAGTACATTAATGGATCATGAGAGAGGAAATGTCGTCATTGGCTATGCAGGCCTCACTGAGCCATCAGATTTCAACAAAAATATCTTAATTTGCGTTCCAAAGATTAACGAAGGTCTTACGGGTGTGGAACGGCATGAGGGTAATAACATTATTTTCATTTTTGGGTGAACTAACACTTTAAGATATTTTTGCTGTCATATTTCCTTCCATAGACTGTCTTTGCAACTGGAACTTCGACGTTTCATAAAGTTCACAGAGATCGGAAAACTAACCCATAATCGAGCGGTTTATTCCAAATTTTCTGAAGAGAATTCAGCATTCTGTCATCAAAAAGATCTTCATTTGTGTTCCGAAGATGAACTAAAGTCTTAGAACAACATGAGGGCGAGTAATTAATGACACAAATTAAATTTTTAGGTAAACTATAACCCTTTAAGAAGAAATTATACAGCATACAGTAATATAAATACCTTGATTCTGATTCCTGCGTATCCAAAATGTTTTTGTAGGTCTTGTGTCTCTGTTTTCAATTTGTCAATTTGACTTTTTTTTCGGTAACTGGATTCAAATATTAACGTGTCC
The DNA here is from genome assembly GCA_003731715.1 of Anabarilius grahami. Taxonomy (NCBI): domain Eukaryota; kingdom Metazoa; phylum Chordata; class Actinopteri; order Cypriniformes; family Xenocyprididae; genus Anabarilius; species Anabarilius grahami. The sequence goes on from RJVU01079719.1 coordinate 1,127,676, forward strand.
GTTTTTACGCGCTCGCCTGCGCGCGAACAAATGGCGCGAAATTCTGAGGAGACTTTTCACACGTTGATTATATAAGAGTAATAACACAAAACTGTTTGTCAAATGCAAAAACTTGACGTTATCAATATTTAAAACGAATTTAACAATCCTCAAAGCTAACAGGATTTCTTCTATACACATTACCTTAAAGATTTAACTAAGAAAAAAATAGTCCATTACAATATAGCTACATAACAATCAGCACTGCAAAATATTAAAGTAATATTAATACTTAAGTCTTCCGAGCCCTCAGCTATGAGTCGAACGAAATTTACGTCGTTCGTTGGAATAATTTCCCGCTGAACGCCACGATCGACCAATCAGAATCATGCATTCCAGCAAGCCGCTGATAATAGTTTCTAAAACTAAAGACAGGACAAGAATTTTGTGATTAACAGGTTGCTAATCAGTTAATATTTCATCAGCTAATTTCTAAAACTAAAAGGTACTTATTTTAGAATATTTTAAATTAATTCCAGTAAATTTTAATTGAGTAACATTTGGACACAGTACCCATACTTTAGATTTGAGTACACTTCTCTGTATTTTTTTTTAACCTGTTAAACATACTTAACTTTCAAGCTTATTTCACAGAAAACACCACCCTTGAGTTTGACCCGAAAAAAATAAATACTATAGTAAAGTACTTGAATTAATTTGTTGCGGTTATTCTATAGTTGCTGCGGTAATATTCTACAACTATAGGGTATACTTTATTATACAATACACTACAGTTTACTGTAGTAAAAACTAAAGTATACTACAATATTAGCTTCAGTTCACTATAGTTAATACTACAGTATGCTGTAGCATTCATTAGTGTTGTAAATACTGTATATACAGTATACTACAATTTACTATACTTTTACATTTATGCATTTGGCAGACGCTTTTATCCAAAGCGACTTACATTGCATTATACTATACATTTGTATCTGAGTATGTGCGATCCCTGGGATCGAACCCATGACCTTGGCATTGCTAGTGGAATGCTCCAACCACTGAGCTACAGGAAAGCTATAGTATGGTTTAAAAACAATATATTATTTACTATAAATTACTATGGTATTTTTTCATGTAAGGCAACAATATCTTCCTAATAAAACAGTTTGACCAAAACAAATCCTCACAAGAGATTGATACGTGGACATTTTATTAATTACAATTTGTCATGTAAAAGTGCAGCAGGTTCATACAAGGTTCCTGCTGTACATCAAGGAGTTCGATGCATTTGGGAGAGAATTGAAGTATCGAAGGCATAAAGCAAATCTAAAAACAATGAAAACAAACACAGGAAAAGAAGCTGGTTTTAAAAATAAAAAGGAATATAGCAAAACACAAAGGGTTTTCCACACTAGCCAGTAGTGGGTCATGGAAGTGTTGCAGCTCGTTTCCATTCTGAGGAGGAAAAACGAAAACACAAGAAACGTAAAAATAATTTTTTAACTGGATATTGCTGGTGCGAATTTGACGGGAGCTCCTTTTCCCTCGGCACACAGCAAAAACATATAAAACACTCGAGTAAGATGTCGTTGCCATATCACCTAACGTCTCTCGAAACATTTCACACTAATATCTCAATAATAAACATATTCGTCAGTTATACATGTCAATTATACTACATTGGAAAACATTTTTAAATTTGAATTATTTACATCCATCTATCAAGGTGAAAAAGTGAACCAAAACCGACGGGCTGCAGCAGCTGAAAGTTCCCGTCCATCGAAACGTTTCTGCTACATATACATCCGGCCCTGTACGATCGTCCCAGTTCAAAAACACTAGTTATTAGGATGTGAGAAAGCAACAAAAACACCTGAACACAGTGAAGAAGAAAGTGACGCAGCCCATTTCCCATAATGCAACAACAAAGGACAAGCAAAAGAACTGGTATTTACAAGTTGCACAAAGAAAGTCTTCTCTTATCTGTAGAAATGACATATACATTGTATTCTGTGACAGATTTCGTACAATTCAAATCATATACACACGCCTCCCGCTTCTTTTCTAAATATACACGTTTCCTCTAAGTGAAGTATACAAGTTTGTAACAGTTGTACAAAGATATATATGAAAACGCTGCTTATGTAATAATTTATAATGCCATATTTCCTGCCAGTTACAGAGGTGATGTGAAGTGACTCTGACGCTGTGTTTCTAGCGTATCGTACTGTCCTGAGCTCCACACATCTGCGATTCCTCGTCTGGTTGTGTAGAACTCGTGTTTTATCATGTAGTGCAGCTGCGTACCAGGAGTCAGCAGTGTTGATCGCTTCCCTTCAGCACGATCCCTTTATGTCCATATTACAAGTGTTTTCTACATGAAACTTGTTCGTCTCCATCTGCAAACGTCTCGGAAGTAACCGGAGGGAGATGTCGGTCTGGATGGGAGGAGATGGAGACGGGAACAACGGGGTGAAGTGGGATACAGAGCAGCTCAGAGGTCTGGGAAGCGGCTGGGATCCTCTTTGTAGTCGCTGGGAATCGTAAAAATGGACTCGTCGAACTCGTCGTAACGGAACTCCTGAAAGGTCACGGTGGCAGTGATGGTGGGGAAAACGGGGATGTCTGCGAATGGGAATCACACATTCATTTAAACATATGTTAAATAATTAAGACATTGCTAACAGGTAAAGTACAGTTGCAAGAAAAAGTACGTGAACCCCTTGCAGAATCTGTGAAAATGTTAATTTTAACAAAATAAGGGAGATAATACAAAATGCATGTTATTTTTTATTTAGTACTGTCCTGAGTAAGATATTTTACATAAAAGATGTTTACATATAATCCACAAGACAAAAAAAGTAGCTGAATTTATTAAAATATCTCCATTCATAAGTATGTGAACCCTTGATTCTCAACACTGTGTGTGGTTACCTGATGATCCACGACTGTTTGTGTGTTTTGTGATGTTGTTCATGAGTCTCTTGTTTGTTCTGAGCAGTTAAACTGAACTCTGTTCTTCAGAAAAATCCTCCAGCTCCTGCAGATTCTTCAGTTTTAGAATTTTTTGCATATTTGAACCCTTTCCAGCAGTGACTGAATGATTTTGAGATTCATCTTTTCACACTGAGGACAACTGAGGGACTCAAACTCAACTATTAAAAAAGGTTCAAACATTCACTGATGCTCCAGAAGGAAACACGATGCATTAAGAGCCGGGGGGTGAAAACATTTGGAATTTGAAGATCAAGGTAAATTGTATTTAATTTTTCTTCCGGGAAAGATGCAAGTATCTTCTGTTGTTTCCGAAGGGAAGTACTAAATAAAAAAAATGATATTCAAGCGAAATAAGAAAAATTTGGACATCTTCATCCTGTTTAAAAGTTTTCACCCCCCGGCTCTTAATGCATCGTGTTTCCTTCTGGAGCATCAGTGAGTGTTTGAACCTTTTTTAATAGTTGTGTTTGAGTCCCTCAGTTGTCCTCAGTGTGAAAAGATGGATCTCAAAATCATACAGTCACTGTCGTAAAGGGTTCAAATATGCAAAAGATGGTGGAAAACTGAAGAATTTTTGGGATTTTTTCTGAAGAACAGAGTTCAGTTTAACTGCTCAGAACAAACAAGAGACTCATGAACAACATCACAAAACACACAAACAGTCGTGGATCATCAGGTAACCACACACAGTGTTGAGAATCAGTGGTTCACAAACTTTTGAACTGGGTCATTTGAATAAATTCAGCTATTTTTTTGTCTTATGGATTATACGTAAACATCTTTTATGGAAAATATCTTACTCAGGACAGTAAATAAAAAAATAACATGCATTTTGTATGATCTCTCTTATTTTGTTAAAATTTTGCACATTTTCACAGATTCTGCAAGTGGTTCACATACTTTTTCTTGCAACTGTAAATATATAAGCTAATATAGTGCATATATTTAGTGAAATTTCTCTAGTGAACTAACATGCTGCGGACACTAAATGACTTGCCTGAGGTAAATGTAATGCTATGTTAGATTTTATTCTCATGCTGTTTTATTGATGTCTTTCCACGGTTGAAACACTTATTGAGAGATTACATGTAAACATATCTATGCATAGATCGTCTGTCCTTCTTATGCACTTTTTCCTGTTGCATCACCTTCTGGATTGGAGTGTAAAATGCCTGTGACTTACTGTATTCATTGTCTGACTGTATGCACCGAATCGTGATGAAACATTGATTAAACCTTATTTAAGTTATTCAGTCAAGAGCAATGAGTGATTGTTCTTGTTGTTTGATTAACAATAAAAAACACAGAAGACAGCAGGAATATTAGGCTGCTGTCACTTTAAGAGCTAATGCACGGATCCAATATACTGTTACACATGCATTTTATTTCTCAAGTGTTTACATTCAGTTAAGACGTAACTGACTGTGTTATGTTTACAAGGATACTTGCCAAGATGGGCATTTTGACAATTTTGTTTGAATGTCTGTTCAAGCGCAAGACGACGTGAAAGAGAGCTCAATTCAGTATATCAAATCGGGCCCAAAATTGGGCTTAAAATCTTCAATATTATACACTATTACAGTCGATTTAGTTCACAAATAACTGACAGTCATGACTTAAATAGGATTTTCATTTACAATCAATACTAAAATAGGAATTAGTCATTTACTTTTTGACCGAATCATTGAATCAGTGAGTTGTTGACTCAAGAACAGCTGCAATTGGATGAGGCAGATTTGTTAATGAATCGTTTAGTGTGATTTATGAACCAATTCAACAGGTTCAATGAAAAGAATCGGTTCGTTCACAAAATAACGTGGAATGTATTTTAATTAAATGGAGAAAAAAGTACGATATTATTTGGGATGTAAAAAGTAAAAGTTTCCCAAAATAAAAATACTTGAAATATGTACTTAAGAACAGTAACAAAGTAAAATGACTTCGTTACTGTCCACCACTGGTAATAATGGCATAACAACTCAAAGATTCCAATTCATCCATCCTTCAGATTAATTCATGTTTGTGTTTTTGTCAAAATACATCACTGCATTCAACATCGACTAATAAAATGATTCAAACCAAATAACTGAAGCTGCTGCATGTTGGGGATTTCATTAAGCTTTCTTATGCACTAACAGTGAACAAGCTTCAGTCGCTGAACACTGATAATGTGTGGTAAATGTGTCCGTTTACCTAATTTGACAGGAAATCCAGGTGGGAGTTTCATCTGAACGAATTCTCTGAGTTTATTAAAGTGCTTGAAGGGTGCGATGACCTCCAAAACATTTAACAGCCTGTAAAACAGAGATCTGATCAGTAAACATCCGGTGGACATCGACTGGAGTCTCTTGACTGAACGCGGGACACTTACGACTCGATGCCCAGAGGAAAGTCTTGACTCATGGCTACCGTTGCTTTGAAGTTCTTCTTGCTCTCTTTGCACACGAGCTCTCGGCCCAGATGAGGAGCCCTAGAAGAGACCAGAGAACATTAACATCTCTCACAAAGCGTTTCACTCACGTTTGCTCATGGAGGTCTGACGTACTTTCCCGTCTCAGCGGTGATGTACTCCTCCCAGGAGATAGTGTTCGGAGATGGAGCGGTCAGCGACTGACGCCTCATCGGCTATCAGAGGACAGAGAGAGAGAAGCCATCATTTAACAAAATTTAAAGTGAAGTTTTCTTCCGGGAACGAACATGTCACAGTATTCCTCATTTAAATAATTTATATGCAAAATAAAGGGGCAGGGCCTGGTTAAGTTAGTTAGTAGTGTGTTGAAACTAGGCATGTGACGGTATCAAATTTTCATGTTGCGATAATTGCTGAAGCTTTTATCACGATATTGAAATAAGTTGCAAAAAAAGAGTGTTGTCATACTATAACAGGTTAAAGAACTCTTTCTCTTATAACAAAAAGAACTCTGAACATTTAAATACAATAACAGTACAATACATTTTTTTTTAAATGTTTCAAACAGATTAAAGTACAAAAGAATCATAAAGAACAACAGGTAACACGATATAAGGTCTCGTTATTTAACGTTAGTTAATGCATTAACTAAGATTAAGAATGAGCAATAGCTACATTTGTTACAGAAGGTATTATTTTTTATTAGTTAAAAAAAATTGCAACTGATCATTGTTAGTTTTAGGTCCATTAAATAATAATTACAACTTTTGATTTTAGTAATGTTAATAAACATTAACTGGAAATTAATAAATGCTATTTCAAATGCTAATAAATGCTATAATAAAAGTATGTTTCATTGTCAGTTTGGTAATAATGAATTTACATGTTAACTAATGAAACCTTAAGTCATCACGTGTTACTGAACAATAACAAATAATCAGAACATTTTCAATCATGTTGTAGTCCTTATTAAAATTAACAAAATGTTTAATTTGAAAATAAATAGCCTATTAAGTATGAAGTATTTGGTGCTGTGATGAACAACATTGGGAAAACAAAAAAATATTCAATGGCTGTTTGAAGCATTTTAAATGCTGTAGTACAGCAGCTGCTTTGTTAACGGGGTTTCCGGGGTAACCGCTGCATTTCTGCTGTTTCATCAGCACCCTCTGCTGTCAGAGAGTGAACGTGCACTTTCATTCAGCGCGTCTCCTTCACACGTTCCGCCATGTGAGCATGCTTCTTTGACGCAGAATATAGCGTTGTGCATTTTATACGGTTGATGGGTAAAGTATTCCTAAAATATAATATAAAAATTCAAATAATTCGTAATAAATAATTATTCAAGGTATTTTGAGGTGCACACGGTAACAATATCATGCATATTCATTATCGTGATATATCGTATAACCGAATATCGGCACGTGTCTAGTTGAAACCGGTGGTTATGGTAAAGAGGTGCTGCAGAAATTATGCATTTCTTGAACTTTAAATCACGTAAATGTATTCTAGCAGGCCTTGTAAATGATCATAATATGGGCACTTTAAACTATAAAGAGCACTCATGAGTGATCTACTCTTCACTTGAACAACGTCTCTTGTTCTCAGGCCAAAGACGTTAATGCTGAACTAGAGGGACGTCACCAGCAGAGGACGCTAGTGACTCGCGCTCATCATTCTAACGGACTGATGTTTTGAAATGCACATATAACTCACAGATAACAAATTGAGCAAAACCGACACACTATCATCAGAAAGCTATAAACAGGCTCAAACAAAACAGCATCATCAAACCTGAGTTAAACAGGGTTATTGTGCTTTTACGCTTCAGTTTTGTAATATATAGTACTAGAGTTGTCAAAAGTACCGACTTCGGTATCAGGTCGGTACTGAAATTTAAAAAATGTGACGCTTTGAGCGGATTCGTAAACACCTCTGATTGGCCATTGTGTTCATGCGCTCATCGGATATGTCTGAGATTGGCTTCAATGATCAATGCTTCAAAAATGTTGTTAATAGTCATAATAGTCAATAGTCACAATGGCCATTCAATCCACTCAACAGCGCTCAAAGCGTCACATTTTTAAAATTTCAGTACCGAAGTCAGTACTTTTGACAACTAATATATGTGTATGTGTGTATATATATATAAATATATATATATATATTTATATATATATTTAAAGAGAGAGGAACACAGTGGTCACCTCGAAGTTCTGCTCGATGAGATTCCCTCCTTTGCTGAAGCTCTCCATGATGGCCTTGTTCCTCAGGATGTCCTCCTCGCTCAAGTGCTCGCGTCTCTTCCTGGACTCCAGAACCAGACCGTTGACCATGTAGAAATCTGCCAGGAAATTCCCAACACGCTCCTGCGGGAACAAGTTGCTTTCAGATGGCATCAAAAGCCCCAGAGAGAACAGGGATTTTTTTTAGATGAAGAACAGCTTTTTGATGCATTTACACTGCGATTACAACTGCATAAATTATGCGATGAAAGTAACGCTTAAAAATAATATTTAGAATATTGAAACGAACTTTACAAATTAGTCAGCAAGTCACTGTCTTAAAGGAATAGTTCACCTAAAAATGAAAATCATCCCTTGATTTACTCATCCTCAAGCCATCCTAGGTGTATATGACCATCTTCTTTCAGACAAACACAATCGGAGATATATTTAAAAATATCCTGGCTCTTCCAAGCTTTATAATGGGAGTGAATGCCCATCTTGGCAAGTATCCTTGTAAACATAACACAGTCAGTTACGTCTTAACTGAATGTAAACACTTGAGAAATAAAATGCATGTGTAACAGTATATTGGATCCGTGCATTAGCTCTTAAAGTGACAGCAGCCTAATATTCCTGCTGTCTTCTGTGTTTTTTATTGTTAATCAAACAACAAGAACAATCACTCATTGCTCTTGACTGAATAACTTAAATAAGGTTTAATCAATGTTTCATCACGATTCGGTGCATACAGTCAGACAATGAATGGGGGCGTGAGATTTTGAAGCCCAAAAAAGTTTATTCATCATTCATAAAAGTAATCCATATGACTCCAGGGGGTTAATAAAGACCTTTTGAAGCGAAGCGATGCATTTTTTTAAGAAAAATATCCATATTTGAAACTTTATAAATTCTCTTTAAAATCATTTCTCTTTAAAATTTCGCATTTTAGACTTCTTAATGTTGACCGGTGTTTTGTTTTGCTCTATCCTCTGCGCTTCCGCATTTGTCATTACGTAACGCTTCAGGTCAGAGGTCACTCTTCAGCCATGCATATGCATATGGTCATCTGCCGGAAGCTAGATATTATAGTTAATATAATTTTAAATATGGATATTTTTCTTACAAAAACCAATCGCTTCACTTCAGAAGGTCTTTATTAAAGGTGGTACAGAGGATCTTTTCGTCGACTGATTTTTTTAAATGAGTGCATGCGTAAGAACAACCCCCCTCCATTTCGAGGGCACGCCTCCCAAAACTCATGCATGAGTATTGGAGCACGAGTGTTTACCACCGGCATTGGCTGTGTTATTAAGCCGGGCACACATTTAACGACTAGCTAAAACATTCTAAGACTGTGCTCAACATACGGCGATTGTTTCCTGCTCCTGAAGCAGATTTATATACTTTCACATGGAATTTGAACACCGACTGTAATCGCAGACTGAACGCAACTGGCTCTGACTGGACGCGTTTGAGCGCGATCAGTCATAAGTATCAATTTACATTCATAATCGGCCTTGCAAGCGACTTAAAGCCGCGCACACACTTAGTGGATTCATTATGTCGGACTCACCGCAGGTAACTCATAATCTGCAGTTGTTACTCCTGTCTCCTGACAAAAACATTGCATGCGGCGCCTGTGGAGTGTGGAAAGTTACTGGAGCGCGCAGCCGCGTGTCTCTCACAAGGAACGTCTAGGTGTATATGACTGAAAGAAGATGGTCATATACACCTAGGATGGCTTGAGAGTAAATCATGGTATAATTTTCATTTTTGGGTGAACTATCCCTTTAATGAGTCACTGATTCATCCGATTATTCGTTCAAACAGCCGAATCATTCAGAAACGGAGCAAGATTCTGTCTTTATGAATGTATCATTGAATTATTGATTCGTTCGGAGATGCACAGCGGTTCTGTTGTGGTTTTATTTGGAGCTATTTTTGTTGGTGTAAGAGCAAAAACAGATAATATTGTGTCTAAAATTTAACTCACAATATTAACTTCTTGTTCATGTAACTGTTGTATAAAATCAATATCATATTTGCAATCGTGCTGATATTCGAGTAAAACAGCACACTTGCTCGTGTCACATTTTTTTATGGAATATTTTATAAATTATTTATCGGTGCACATCATTGTTTTAAATTCATGTTCCTCGTAATCTTGAATCGGAAGAACTTCCTCTTCTCTGATGACGAGGGCGGGGCAACCTGTCACTCACATGAGATCCACCAATAGCAAACCACAACCATCCAATCAATTCCCCACATACAAAATCAACATTTGTTCTTGTTTGAGAAGCAGTTTCACTTGGATATATGGCACAATAGAGAAGAAAAGATGAGCGCAAATTCCCTTTCATGCCGACAAAAAATGTTTTTTATGGGTCATTATAGTTTCAGTTCACTAATAACCCTGATTTTGCAGCAGACACACTAACCGTTTTGTCCTCTCTGAAGAGCCAGCCCGTCTGCGCCCGTGAGAAGGTGATGGATTTGGTGGAGAGGGTGGCGGAGTAAATGTCGCTGCTCATGAGGATGTCCACCTCCTCCTCCGTCTCCATCTCGGACTCCTGAAACATCACACGCGTTACACAGGAACACGCGTCATATCTGTACCGAGAGCAGTTGTAATGAACGTGCCTCGTGATGAATCCGCTGGTAAACCTTCTGCTCGTTGTCTAGAACCACGAAGGACTCGGAGGGAGCGGCGTCACCGCAGAAGATGAAGCTCAGGTCTCCTCGCTGGCACTTCATATCCGTGAAATCGATCAGTGTAGTGTCCAAACTAGAGCACAAACACACACAGACTCAGAGCAGTCTTGACACAACAGAAACATGTGGTCTGGTCTTTCCCTGGTCTTTACTTGAGTGAACATGACAGAAACTTGTATCTGTTTCCTGTCAAACTAACGATCAGCCGTGACGGTTAAACACTCTAATTAATTAGCTGTGGGTGGGCAGAGCTGCATATTAATAGCAGGTTTCATTCGACTCGCTGAATCTCACACTGACTCATCTGGAGCCTGACAGACCGAGAGGAAACGTACCGGATGTTGATACCCTGTTTGTAGATCTTGCAGGCGTCGGAGGGCAAAATCCGTGAAAGTAAAGGCACTGAGGAGAAAAAAAACAAACAACTTAACACACATCTGCAGCAAAATACATATTCAACATGTTATTCGACTGAGCATTGAGTCATGACTTCAGGCATATTAATTTTAATGTTTCAGAGGAGACAAGAGAGAGAATCATGAATCCTAAACCCAGATTATTTCCGTGAGAATCAGGAACATTTCCAAGCCAAAAATTATTGAAATTATGAAGTATCAGGATTATTATCGTTCACTAAAACTTAAACTAAAACCATAAAAATATATTTTCAATATTTGAAATAAAATAAATTATAACACCTTTCATTTTTACAGTAACTGTAAATTTTTTATTTGCTGTACTAGATTTAAATGCAATAACTGATATAT
>RJVU01079719.1:1139458-1175719 GCA_003731715.1 Anabarilius grahami
TATCATGAAAATATAATAAATCTTCAGTGTCCTCTAAGTTCTGCAGAGCCTCCAGTGCTGAGATTGAGCTTCATCAGGACTGCAGTGACAGTGTCTGTCCGGTAGGGGGAGTGTCAGTGTTTGACCATATAGATGACATCAGCACCATACACAATCCCTCCCGTCTGCCATCACACACACACTGAGCTCCGTCCTGTGGCTCATCCGGACAGAATCGACTGACAGCCTCACGATAAAGACGCGGTTTGTTTCTGCAGGACGCGAGCGACTCTAATGACTGAAAACACAAATAAATCAACTCACCCCAGCTCTGGAAATCCCAGTGAAGCTCCAGATAAAAATCTCCAAGCTACAGAACAACATGAAAATAAAACAGCAGATGGAACTCAGTTAGAGTAATAGCGAGAGCTTGAGAAATAATATGCATGTACACAAATACAAGAGCTGTATCTGGAGTCAGAAAAACATGAGGACGTCCAGATTATGAATCCCTGATGTAAATGAGCGTCAGCTGTTTAATTAGGATGAGCTTTGGGATTTTTTGTCAGCACATCATGTGTGTTTGTAGATGAAAATGAGGTCGTCATTCATATTTCTGCTCATTCTGAGTGTTTCGCACTGTAAATAAATCAAAGATTATTGGAGTACGTCTAGAGACAAAGAGATCATAGAAGAGTTGAGACGTTACAGAGCGTCCTGAGCAACACAAAACTGACACTGAGTGTCTTCTGTCCTGTAGGTCATTTCCTGTCTGCAGAACATTCCCAGAGGGATCCGACTCCCTCAAACCTCCACAGGCCCCAATCGTCACGCAGGGATATCGTGTGTGTTCGGAAGGCCTGCAGTGAAACGTGTGCTTCTTCACCTCTTTCAGTGCTTTCAGCAGACGGGGTCTCTTGTCCTCCACGCTCTCTCGTGACTGTTGCTTCAGCTTCCGCAGCAGAGCCGTGACTGCAACACAACACACACACAGCACTGACGATCAACACCTGGAAATAATTACATTAATAAAAATAATAATAATTATAAACAAAAAAGAATTGTAAAAATGAGTCTACACCTGGAAATAATTAAATACTAAATAAAAATAACAACAAAAAATAATAATTTAAAAAATAATGAATCAAGGCACCTGAAAATAATTCAATAATAAACAAAAATAGTAATTTTAACAATACATCAAGACACCTAAAAATAGGTAAATAAATAAAACAATAAAAACAATAATAAAAAAAAAATAATCAAAACAACTGAAATGAATTAAATAATAACAGTAATAAACCAAAAAATAATAATAAAGAAAATAATTAAATAATAAATAAACATAATAATAATAATAAAACAAAAAATAACAAAAATAACAAACAAAAATAATAAAAATAAGCAAACAAGAAACATTAAAATTATTAAATAAAAATAACAATAAACAAAATATTAAATAATAATTCATAAAGACACCTTAAATGAAATAAACAAAAAATAAATAATGAAAATGATTAAATGATTAAATAATAAATAAAAATAAACAAAAAATACAAATTTTAAAAATAACGAGTCAAGACACCTGAAAATAAATAAAAAATAAAAATTACAATAAAAAAATTCTAAATCGCTCCTAAAAAAATGTTCATAATTGCTAAAATGCATCAAGACACCTGGAAATAATTAAATAAATAAAAATACTTTAAAAATTTTTAAAAATAATGAATAATTCATTAATTCTGGCCATGAACTGCCCACTCAGGCAGGAAGAGACTGTAAAGCCAGCCAATAAGATTGGATCTTGTGATTTGAGACAGATCCAGCTATTTATATACGTAATACGCATGAGACATGAAATATGACTAGATTGTCAGAGATATGAAAACATTTAAGTTTATTTAATAGCGGTTGACTATGTAAATCAAAGCTCAATATCCTTTAGTAGGCAATTTCAATTATTTCCATATAGAGCTTTTCAATAAAACAGTTTCAAATTCAGCGAACCAAAGGAAAAATCTCCCGAAGATGATGATGATGATGATGATGAAGAAAGGATCTCTGAGAGAGACCTAACATCACCTGACCTCCAAAAACACACGCCAGCCTCACAGGAAATCAGGCTGACGTTTCCATTGGTTACCAGAGTCTAAAATGGAAACACTGTGTGTGTGTGTTTGTGTGTGAGATCGATCATCAACACACACACTGAGACAGCAACAAACAACAACACGACTGAAATAAACCAGCACCAACGTCACCGCAGCAGGAATCACGCCATAATGAGCGCTGTGTTAACGAGCAGCTCTCTAACGAGGGGTTTCCTAACGAGCGTCTCCTTGTGCCACATGAATCACCACATCCAAAGCCCAAGATAAAGCACTGTGATTGGCTGACCCTGTGATGATGTCACTCGACGTGTCTCATTCCTCTGAATGAGGAAACAGAGGAAAAAGAGAAGCAACAAACGTATTGATTCCTGTAGAACTGATTAGATTTAGTATTTTAATATGTCTAGTTTATAGTTATAATCACATAAAGATTACTAAAACACGTTCACAAGTCAACAATGTATATACTGAGAGTTCAAAACAAACATCACAGCGCAGTGATTCATGTGCATCATCATCATCATCATCATCATCTCCACCCACCATCATGATTCATCATCGTCTTCACAGAGAAATTAATAACTCAAATTAAACAAAATTATGTAAACGCACAACATCTGAGGCAGCGTCACATGTAATGAGAGTAAAGACCGGCTCTGGTGAGTCAATAGCACAGTTAATCACCAGTTGGCCGCTTCTGCAACACAATACAAGAGGAGAGATGAAGATCAGGGAGTGATAATGTGAGATATACAGAAGTGTGTCACGCTATTAAAGCAATCTGAAGAACCAAAGCAGAATTCAAACGGACTGAATCACAGAATCAAGTCATATAAATGGAGTTTAATGTAAAACATGGAATGTTACAGAAACTATATGAACACATGAACTTCATCTCTAGAGTCATTTCATCTGAGAAAACTATCAGAGACACACACAAACTCACAGCTCTTCACTGCAACCCGCCAAAATAAAAGTTTGGTTTAACTTGAAGAAATTGTGACAGAAATAGTATAATGTACTTCTCAAATTCATAATAACACTTTAATAAAACATTATTTAAAAATATTAAAAAATTGTTGTCCATGTTTTAATTTAAACAGTAAAACTCTATTAAATCATGAAAAACAGAATACAGAAAAATGGAAAAAATTATATAATTAATATAGTGCACTATTATTGTTAAATTATTACATTGTTAAAGTTTAATTCAATCAATTAGGCATCCTTTTTGATTATTAATATTTAGTTAAACCATTAAAATATAATCCAGAAAAATTAAAAATAAGAAAACACTTATTAAAAATAATATACTCTATTATTGTTACATTTTCATCATTATTAAATTTTGAAGTTTAAAGAATTCAACTGATTACTACAATTAAGTTAAACTATTAAAGAGGACCTATTATGCCCCTTTTCACAAGATGTAATATAAGTCTCTGGTGTCTCCAGAATGTGTCTGTGAAGCTTCAGCTCAAAATCAACCACAGATCATTTATTATAGCTTGTCAAATTTGCTCCTATTTGGGTGTGAGCAAAAACACGCCGTTTTTGTGTGTGTCCCTTTAAATGCAAATGAGCTGCTTTAACAGCTCATGCTTCGGTTGCTCAACAACAACAAAGCTGGAGAATCTCACGCAGCCAAAATGAGGATTGTCAGTAACGGTGTTCAGCCTTACATTGTTCAAACCGGAGTCGACACTGATGGAGAGACTCAGGAAGAAGTTACAACTTTTAGACNAAAAACACGCCGTTTTTGTGTGTGTCCCTTTAAATGCTAATGAGCTGCTTTAACAGCTTGTGCTTCGGTTGCTCAACAACAACAAAGCTGGAGAATCTCACGCAGCCAAAATGAGGATTGTCAGTAATGGTGTTCAGGCTTACATTGTTCAAACCGGAGTCGACACTGATGGAGAGACTCGGGAAGAAGTTACAACATTTAGACATTTCTGAATGGTTAGTGGATAAATTTATGTAGTTGCTGTGGAGTTGATTCAACTCATCCACTAGCATGTGCCGTCATGTTCATCTTTTGTGCAAATCCAGCGTTGAATTGACCCTCGTTTGTGAAGCAGACCGGCGTAAAATGACAGCATGAACAACACTCTACTACAACAACTCTTCCTCTTCTCTAAAGCAGCCCAACATGACCTCACCCACTTTGTTGTGTGTTCTCGGGGGCGGGGTTTATGTCATTTTTAGTGTTAGTGATGTCACTAACCCGGAAGAAGCTCATTGTAGTCTCTACCAGCTGTTTGTTGTAGTGATTTCTGTAAAAGAAAATATCTCTCTTTGCATTGAACTTTGAGCGTTGTAACTTTGCAGATGTTGTTTATGCGCAAACATCAACATTACACACTAACTAAAGTTAAAAAAGTGAAATCATAATCAACCACCCCTTTAAAACAGAATCCAGAAAAAATTTAAATGGAATTTGGGAAAAATTTAAACTGATTATACCCTAATATTCACGTGAGATCAGTGTGTGAAGTATTCACCCCTGTGAACCGAATGTTTTGCATTTCTAACAGACACACAGTCCAATGCAAATGTGTCACATGTAGAGTGTGAGCAGTTACTCGCACGTGAAAACTTGTTAGCTGATCGAGCTCTTCAATAACTCATCCGTCATGACTGAGAGCTTCGCTACGGCCGCTGATAAACACACACATTAATACTCACTCTAGGCTGAAAAGGCTTTTTAAGTGAATTAGAGCTGACGGTGTAACGTAATCCAGAGTGAGATTTAATCTGACAGACACCGACCCGCTTTAATTCACCACAACAAAAGACATTCATTTGATTTGGACTCTTGCTATCCTTAATGGAAGAGCTCAGAGCAGATGACAAATGGCCTGATTACACACACACACACACACACACACACACAGGAGCTTGTCCTAATGAAGCTCTTTTCATCGGCACACAAAGCCAAGTTGCTCCATGAGGAATTTCCCTCTCCATCTGAACACAGAGAAACTCCAGCTGATCTGAGACCAGTCATTACAGACCAGACTATTATAAAGTCGGCAGCTCATTCTGGCCAAGAACCACCCACTCAGAAAGGAAGAGAGACCATCTGACTGACATTCAAAACGACCAAAAACACAGAGCGTTTAGTTGCAGGTATATCAGAAATAAGACAATGGTCTTGGAGGAAGTGTACGGTTGTGCTCATCGCAGGAGTCAGCAAAAGTGTTTCCTGATGAACTGATATACACATGTGCACAGAAATGACATCAGTTACAATAAAGTCAGATTAGGGCATGTGATTTTTAATGGTCATCCACGAATGAGACTAACCTTAAACTGACGTCGCACTTTGAGATTTAGGCAAAAACCTGCAAAGCTTCTACTAAAGCTGCATGATTAATCGGTAATAGATCACGATTTGATTCAAACAACCACGCAATCTTATTCTGAAATGACAATGATTCACCTCTGTCTATTAAACCTTTGATCACAGCGAACATTCAGATCTGCATTCTGATTCAGAGAGAGCAGTTGTCATGTTTAAGTATGAAACGGCTTCAAAAACAGTTTTTTTAACCACACAGTATCATTATTTCTGCCTTACAATAATTCATATGATCACAGAAGTACTGGGATACAAGTTTATAGTTCGGATATAAACACTGATGTCTACAGTAGCGATCAAAATAGAGAAAATCACCTTTTGAAAGTAACTTGATGCTTCAAATAACGATTGTAGCAATTACATTGTTACACCAGTAGGTGGCGACAAGTGACGACATTCAATCGTTCATTCAAGAGATTCATTCATTAATTAATTCAAGAGATTCATTCAGAAACGCTGATTCATCCAGTAATGAAACAACTGAAGTATGAGTGAGTCGTTGAATTATTCACTCAATACGATTAAAAAAAATTTATTCAAATGAATTAAAAAATGTTTTAAACAGACTGCAACAATTAACATTTTGTCAAAACCTCTAATAAATTACGTATTTTGTTTAGTCGTCTATTCGGAATTGTGGGAGAATCGTGATGTCTATTTGAAACAAAAAAATTGTGATTCTCGAATTGTGCTCTAACTTCTATTATTTCTATTCTATTCTATTATTTAAGGTTTGATGGAGGTTCAAAATGTTAAACTGTTGTTTCAATCAGGGTTATTATATCATTAAGTAAAACTACAACCATAAAAGAGTTCATTACTTTAAAAAAAACTAACTTAAATCAAATAAAATATATAAAATAAAATTCTTATTTTGTTTCAGCTAGTTGCTGAATAGTAGCATAATTTCTCATTTTTGTTTAGTTTAAGTACTAAAATAACTAAAACTAAAACTTGATAAAAGCAACATACACATTTAAAAAAGACAAAAACACAACAAACTTTAAAATTAAAACAGAAAATATGAAAAAAATATGAATAAAAACTATAACGGTATCTCAATGATGCTAAAACAACACAGATTTCAAACTCAAAAGCGACATACTCATCTGTCGGTCTCCGTAGCTGATGGCCTCGGCGAGTGGACTCCATCCCTGAGCGTTTTTCACCTTCACTGGTGCATTATGGGCCAGCAGGAGATGGGCACATTCTGAAGAAAGAGAAAGAAAGATGCTACTTTACAGTTCCGCTCAGATACTGAACATTTGATTTCACTTTAAATTATTGTAAAGCCTCAAATCTATCCTTTGAATGATTTATAAAGCATGTTAACTGATTACAGAGATGTAAATTAACTTTATTCTTTCTTTTCCTTTTTATTACTAGTATTTGATTTGATGTAACTGATGTTAGAATTGCCTTTAATTGTATATTCAATCTTCAAGAGATTCTGTCTGTCAAATGTTGTGTTTATGCATCTTTCTTTACAATAAATAACATGGTGTTTTATTATGAATTACAGTCCAAATGGTTTTTAAAGCATGCAAAACACACCAGAAAACTTTTGCCCGACACTGAAATCAAAGCAGTCACTGCACAAGTTACAAAAAGGGAACCGTGCCACAGAAATGACGCCAAGATCCCGATTTAAACATAAAAAGAGGTGCAGCAGCTTAATTTAACATCCCTCTTCGGCTGCGGCCACAAAGGAACGGCTTTAATTTTAGTGTTCAGATCTCCACCTCTCTAGAGAAACTCATCCGAGAGTCAAAGTGAGGGTGGACGACGTCTAGAGCCAGTACGGATGAAATATCAGCACTACATACTGCTGACTAAAACAACATCTCAAACAGTAGTACACTATAGTCGTCACATGATCATGCAGCCAGGTTAAATGCAGCAAGTCCAGAGATTAATATCTTCAATTCACTGCGAGCTGCTTTAGAAAATAATTCTGGTTGGACTGGAAATGGAAGGCCAAGTCTGCACATGTCATCGGTCCCTGGGGTTTTCATGCGTACAGAAAACTCACATACCGTGCATATTTACACACACATACACACCGTCAGCATGTCACTGTGAGCAGCGTCAGTTCTTTGTGATGCATGAACATCTTCATTCTCAGCCCGCTCTGGCTCACTGTAAACGCTGGACTGAGAAACACACTGACGGGCAGCAGGTTTGTGTCTGTGCCAAAGTGTTTTGTGACCTTCTACAACTGACCGCACATGAAGAGCCACACACGCTGCTCTGTTAGTGCTGAACAATGTCCTTCTCTCTCTGCTAGAAATGCTTAGCACATTCAGTTCAACACATTTCTGCTCATGCACAGCAGAACAAGGTTTTGAAATTCAAGCATAAAGTCTTTGGGTCAATGAAGAGAATCGTGATGTGAATATCTGATCAGAAGGAGTTTGGTTTACTGCTTTATGTACTGACTCAGTAAATAATCACATTTACAATCACAGCTAACTAACCAACAAACAAAATTTTGATTAAAATATCAACATTTTTAATGAAAAAATAAACAATTAATTCAAATAAATACATTAATTAATTTGATTTAAATTAATAAATAAAAAACATTTGGTTAAAATAAATAAAACATTATTTAAATAATATACATTTGATTAAAATAAATAAAAAATACATCTAACAGTACAGTACTTTAATGAGTAGAAAAGAACAGAATGACAATGTAACGGATACTAAATAAATAAATTAAAAGAATGATTTTTTCTTTTTAAAAATGATTAAAATAAAAAATGTGTTTCGCTTCTATTTTTGTAGAAAATATTCAGTATTTTAAATGATTTAAAATCTGATTTAAATAAATAATAAATGAATAAATTTGATTTAAAAACAATTTTATTTGAATAAACAAACAAACAAGCATTTGATTAAAATAAATAAAACAATTAAAATAAATAAATTTGATTTAAAATTTGAATACATAAAAATGATTTAAATAAATAATACAATAATACATTAATTAATTTGATTAAAATGAATAAATTTGATTAAAATAAATAAAAACATGATTTAAATAAATAAATTTGATTAAAATAAATAAAAGATTCTAAAAGATTGAAAACCCCTGTGCTAAATGCATAAATGTAAATATAAATAAATGTAAATTTAGATCTACTTCTACTATAAAAATGTGTTTTCTAATGGCGTTTCTGACATGTGAGCGGACACTTGCAATGCTACTATAGTCCAGACAAACGAGACAGACGTTCTGTCATCTTATTTTCAGCATTAGAGTAAACACAAACAGAACCACTGGAGCAGGACAGAACGAACCCTGTCTCTGGCTCTGTGTGTGTATGTGACATGTGACGGCTAGCCGACACTGACCGCATTCACTGAGGAGCGACAGACAGTACATTTACAGCAACTGTCTTCACTAAATCAACGAGCAAGGCCTTCCTTTTCAGTTACATCGTTGAGAAAAACCTGCTTAAATTATTAATAAGCTTGTAGTATATTAATGAAATTAGAGTGTACAGTCGTCCACTCACAGGGGAGCCGTGCATTAATATTTCATAACGACCTGCGTTCAAAAGCCACATGCTCAGACAAAAAACACACTCTGATGGATTCAGCATTCTTTAAAGAGAACAGAGCTACATCAAAACTTCACGAAGTACAAGTCAAATTCAGCAGGGCACATGTGACCATAACTGTACAACGACATCATAATTCTCATGTTCACCAGAGATCAAAACCTGCGCTAAACACGTGACAGGTCTGAAGAATAGTACAGTTCTAATCTAATGACAAAAAAATTATAGTACTTAAAAACAACAACATATGAGAAACACCCATTGAGACCTGTGTGATTTCATACATTATTGTTTTTACCCCACAGGGGTGGACGATCATCCACTGGTCTGTTGTGACAGAGGCATCATATTTAACATCAAAATCACTGCATGCTGGGAAACACCCAATCAAACATTGAGATATACTAGATCTGCGTGACTCACCTTTATGACCCATCATAACAGCCAGATGAAGGGGCGTGTTTCCTGTAAGACAGACAATAGCATTCACTAACTGATCAATCATTCAGCAGGAAATGACATAAGTGTGTTTCTGTATATCAGTTTTATTTCAGTAATAATAGTATATGCAGCAGCGCTGATGTACAGATATGTAGTTTGACATTAAATGAGAGTGAAAACAGGTAACACAAACAGCTCTCAGCAGTGAACCCGCTGTCATCAATCATGATTAATCATATTATTAGGACTGATTCATAATTTATCATACAGATAAAAACCAGACATGGAAGCATGAAACTCGTTTTGCAGAATTACAGGTTTCAAGCGTCATAATTGATTCATTCTATGTGGAATCACGATAGGGGAACAATTACAGTTCTCGACCACCAGGTTTTTGAGTTAGTAAAGTTCTAGATCAGAATGATCATTATGACTCTGAATAATAATAGCAGTTCTAGATCACTGCACTTGTGGATTATTACGGTTCTCAAGAACCATGTTTTTGTGGTATTACTGTTCTAGATCAGCAAGATCTTTATCATTCTGAATAATAACAGTTCTAGATCATCTTGGTTCTGGATTATTATGTTGTCGATTAACATGTTTTTGCGACATTACTATACTAGATCAGCATGATCCTTATGACTGACTAATAACAGTTCTAGATCATCATGGTTCTATATTATTATGGTTCTCGATCACCATGTTTCTGAGTCATTGAGGTTCTAGATCAGCACGATCATTATGACTGAATAATATCAGTTCTAGATCATCCTGGTTATGGATTACTATGATTCTTGAACACTATGTTTTTGTGGCATTACTGTACTAGATCGGCATGATCCTTATGACTGAATAATAACAGTTCTATATTATTATGTTTCTTGATTAACATGTTTTTGTGGCATTACTTTTCTAGATCAGCAAGATCATTATAATTCTGAATAATAACAGACAGTTCTAGATCATCTTGGTTCTGAATTATTATGTTGTCGATCGACATGTTTTTGTGGCATTACTGTTCTAGATCGGCATGATCATTATGACTGAATAATAACAGAGTTCTAGATCATCGTGGTTATGGATTATTATGATTCTTGATCACCATGTTTCTGAGTCATTGAGGTTCTAGATCAGCATGATTCTTTATTATTACTGAATAGTAGTTCTAGATCACTGTGGATTATTATGGTTCTCGATCACCATGTTTTTGATGCGTTATAGTTCTTGATCAGCATGATCATTATGATTGACTAATAACAGCTCTAGATCATCGTGGTTATGGATTATTATGGTTCTCGATCAACATGTTTTTGTGGCATTACTGTTCTAGATCAGCAAGATCATTATAATTCTGAATAATAACAGTTCTAGATCATCACGGTTCTATATTATTATGTTTCTCGATTAACATGTTTTTGTGGCATTACTTTTCTAGATCAGCAAGATCATTATAATTCTGAATAATAACAGAGAGTTCTAGATCATCTTGGTTATGGATTATTATCGTTCTTGATCAACATGTTTTTGTGGCATTACTTTTCTAGATCAGCAAGATCATTATGACTGAATAATAACAGAGTTCTAGATCATCGTGGTTATGGATTATTATGATTCTTGATCACCATGTTTCTGAGTCATTGAGGTTCTAGATCAGCATGATTCTGTTTTATTATCACTGAATAGTAGTTCTAGATCACTGTGGATTATTATGGTTCTCAATCACCATGTTTTGATGCATTATAGTTCTAGATCATAATGGTTCTAGATTATTACTGTTCTTGGTCGACATGTTTTTGTGGCATTACTGTTCTAGATCAGCATGATCATTATGACTGAATAATAACAGTTCTAGATCATAATGTTTCTGAATGATTATTGTTCTCGTTCACCATGTATTGATGTGTTATAGTTCTAAATCAGCATGATTCTGGATTACTATGAATGAATAATATTAGTTCTAGATCACTGTGGATTATTATGGTTCTCAATCACCATGTTTTTAATGCATTATAGTTCTAGATCAGCATGATCATTTTGACTGAATAATAACAGTTCTAGATCATAATGGTTCTGAAATATTATGATTCTCAATCGCCATGTTTTGATGCATTTTAGTACCAGAACTGCATGATCATTATGTCTCTGAATAATAACAGTTATGGATCATGTTTCTGAATTATTATTGATCTTGTTCACCATGTTTTTGATGCATTATAGTCCTAGATCAGCATGGTTCTGGATTATTATGGTTCTCGATTGACATGTTTTTGCGGCATTACTGTTCTAGATCAGCATGATCATTATGACTGAATAATAACAGACAGTTCTAGATCATCATGGTTCTGGATTATTATGGTTCTCGATTACCATGATTCTGAGTCACTGAGGTTCTAGATCAGCATGATTCTGGATTACTATGAATGAATAATAGTAGTTCTAGATCACTGTGGATTATTATGGTTCTCTGTCACCATGTTTTTAATGCATTATAGTTCTAGATCAGCATGATCATTATGACTAACTAATAACAGTTCTAGATCATAATGGTTCTGAAATATTATGACTCTCAATCACCATGTTTTGATGCATTATAGTACCAGAACTGTATGATCATTATGTCTCTGAATAATAACAGTTATGGATTATTATGGTTCTCAATCACCATGTTTCTGAGTCATTGAGGTTCTAGATCAGCATGATCATTATGACTCTAAATAATAACTGTTCTAGATCATAATGTTTCTGAATGATTATTGTTCTCGTTCACCATGTTTTTGATGCGTTATAGTCCTAGATCAGCATGGTTCTGGATTATTACGGTTCTCGATTTACATGTTTTTGCGGCATTACTGTTCTAGATCAGCATGATCATTATGACTGAATAATAACAGACAGTTCTAGATCATCATGGTTCTGAATTATTATGACTCTCAATCGCCATGTTTTGATGCATTTACAGTACCAGAACTGCATGATCATTATGTCTCTGAATAATAACAACAGTTCTAGATCATGATGGTTCTGGATTATTATGGTTCTCGATTACCATGATTCTGAGTCACTGAGGTTCTAGATTAGCATGATTCTGGATTACTATGAATGGATAATAGCAGTTCTAGATCACTGTGGATTATTATGGTTCTCGATCACCATGTTTTTAATGCATTATAGTTCTAGATCAGCATGATCATTTTGACTAACTAATAACAGTTCTAGATCATCCTGGTTCTATATTAGTATGGTTCTCGATCAACATGTTCTTGCGGCATTACTGTTCTAGATCAGCACGATCATTATGACTGAATAATAACAGACAGTTCTAGATCATCATGGTTATGGATTATTATGATTCTCGATCACCATGTTTTTAATGCATTATAGTTCTAGCTCAGCATGATCATTTTGACTGAGTAATAACAGTTCTAGATCATAATGGTTCTGAAATATTATGATTCTCAATCGCCATGTTTTGATGCATTATAGTACCAGAACTGCATGATCATTATGTCTCTGAATAATAACAACAGTTCTAGATCATCATGGTTCTGGATTATTATGGTTCTGGATTACCATGATTCTGAGTCACTGAGGTTCTAGATCAGTATGATTCTGGATTACTATGAATGAATAATAGTAGTTCTAGATCACTGTGGATTATTATTGTTCTCTGTCACCATGTTTTTAATGCATTATAGTTCTAGATCAGCATGATCATTTTGACTGAATAATAACAGTTCTAGATCATAATGGTTCTGAATTATTATGAATCTCAATCGCCATGTTTTGATGCATTTACAGTACCAGAACTGCATGATCATTATGTCTCTGAATAATAACAACAGTTCTAGATCATCATGGTTCTGAATTATTACGGTTCTCGTTCATGTTTTTGATGTGTTATAGTTCTAGAACAGCATGATTCTGTATTATTATAACTGAATAAAAGCAGTTCTAGATGACTGTGGATTATTGTGGCTGTAGGTCACGTCTCACCGTGCACGTCTTTCTGCGCGATATTCTGTGTTCGGATGAGCGATGACAGCCTCCGCACGTCTCCCCTGAACACACACTCATGCACGGGATACGCGCTGTCAGTGTCGCCATGGTTCTGGTTCTGCTGCGAGCTGGAGCGGATGATCTTGTGGTTGCTGCCGCTGAAGATCTTGCTGCCTCGGTTGGCTTTGATCGGCCCGGTGGCCGCCGGTTCCTCGTCCGGCTCCAGCAGATCCAAACCCGCCTTGCGCTCTTTGCGCACCGAGCGGATCTTCTCTCCCGTCATATTTACACAGATGAGCGGTGGAAAACAGCAGCCCGCACAACATGAACACTGTCCGGTGACTCAACGGAGACGGACGGGAATGAAACACGCACCGGAGCGACGCATCTAACGGTAAACAAACGACACACACTCACACACCCTACGAGGAAGAGCCATCTGCCATCTTCCGCTCACAATCTCGCGAGAACTACTAACGGGGGGCATTGAACACACGGGAGAGTCTCGCGAGAATGAGGGGACTCACCCTCATGCATCGAAACAATCCTCTACTCTCGCGAGAATGGCATGCAGGTTGAATAGAGATTGGCTGGTGTCGCGAGAACTAGTATTTCTGGCTGGAACATTTGAGATACACAAACTGATTGAGATATTTGGATCTAACAAGCTAAATAGAATATAAAATTGTTGTCATTTTATAAATGGCGCCACGCAATGAATCGTTTAGAGTAGAAGAGGCCCAGACATGCGCACTGACACTGCTGACACCTGCTGGAGAGTGAGTTAACTTCATTTCAAAGGCGCTTCTGGTAAAATCTGACTTTGATTTTAAAGGCCCACTGAAGTGCCTTGGAACGCGCAGCTTTATTCACTTAATTCCCAATGAAACAGGATGACAGGGCGCGATATATCTAGAAGCTCCTCCTCTTTTTTTCAAAATAGCCAATAGCGTTTCGCCTAGATCACAGCTCGGACAGAGCCGTTGGGCTTGTAAAACCCATTTTTCCTCATAATCGCTAACCGTTTCTCTTCCATATTGCTTTAAAATATAGCATTGTTTGTAGAATTTTAATTATAACGCACCTTTCTCATGTCAAATGTGCTACAACACAAAATAAACAGATTATAAAAATTCAAACATGCAATTAACATAATAAATACAATAACACAGCAAAACACTTTTTTTTAAAAGTCTTTAAAGGGTTAGTTCACCCAAAAATGAAAATAATGTAATTTATTACTCACCTTCATGCCGTTCCACACCCGTAAGACCTTCGTTAATCTTCAGAACACAAATTAAGATATTTTCATTGAAATCCGATGGCTCAGTGAGGCCTGAGCAATGACATTTCCTCTCTCAAGATCCATTAATGTACTAAAAACATATTTAAATCAGTTCATGTGAGTACAGTGGTTCAATATTAATATTATAAAGCGACGAGAATATTTTTGGTGCACCAAAAAAAACTAAATAACGACTTATATAGTGATGGCCGATTTCAAAACACTGCTTCAGGAAGCTTCGGAGCGTTATGAAAGCTTCCTGAAGCAGTGTTTTGGAAATCTAATTGCTGGCTATGCAGGCCTCACTGAGCCATCGGATTTCAACAAAAATATCTTAATTTGTGTTCTGAAGATTAACGAAGGTCTTACGGGTGTGGAACGGCATGAGCGTGAGTAATAAATGACATTATTTTCATTTTTGGGTGAACTAACCCTTTAAAAGACTTTTTAAAACAGTTCAGTATTGGGGAATTTCTTGTCACTATCAAATTTATTGTTATAATTATTATAATAGCATATTAATCTAAATAAGAGTTTACACATATTCCTTGTTTTCAGAAGGTCATGCACATTAAACAACTTTATAATTGTGAATCTCACTCAGAAAATGATTCTAAGCCAAATGAAAACCTCTCCTGGACTGTCAGGAAGAGAAACTTTTCCAGTTAAATATTTTGTGTTATTGTAAATATTAGAGATGCACCGATACTAAATTTCTCCACCGATACCGACAGCCGATTATTCAGAGTGATATCTGCCGATACTGATAACGATGACGATAGTTTGGGGGTTTTGCCTTTTATACCTTCTTTTAATGATTATATAAATGATTATGATTTAAATAATGATTAAATAAATTATTTAATGATTTATAAATGAAATTATAATTTCATGATAATTAATAATTAATCATTTATTGGTTAGTGCACAGAGGTAAAGAATGAGTAACTTTAACAAATTTTGAAAGAAATAAAAACTTATTCTCTCCATTTCATCAGCTAGTTTCAGAGTAACTGGTATCAGTTATAAACAAACACATTGCTCTAATTAATATAAACACACATTAACTAAATTCTGAAGATTAAATTAATCTTAACTTTCTGAATGTTATTAATTCATATAATTACTATTAATATTGAACATCAAACTGGTTTCTTAGCATTTTCTTTACACAAAGCACAAATGCAGTGGATTTTCCTGCCCTCTTTTGATTGACAGGATATATCAGCCCTGACTATCGGCTGTTTTTAAACTATCAAAAACATTATATTTGCTAGAGATGCACCGATATATCAGCCAATAATCGATATCGGCCTATAAAAGCAAATTTCATCTATGCATCTCTAGTAATCATAATGTTTTTGATAGCATATCTACGGAGCCCCGGACATGACATGCAAGAAAAAAATAGTAGGCTAAATCGTGCGCATGATTTATTAATTAGTTACCTTGATTTACTAAAACGTGCGCATGATTTACTATTTCGTTCCCTCGATTTACTAAAACGTGCGCACGATTTACTATTTCGTTCCCTGGATTTACTAAAACGTGTGCATGATTTACTATTTCGTTCCCTCGATTTACTAAAACGTGCGCACGATTTACTATTTCGTTCCCTCGATTTACTAAAACGTGGGCATGATTTACTACTAAAACGTGTGCACGATTTACTATTTCGTTCTCTCGCTTAACTAAAACGTGTGCACGATTTACTATTTCGTTCCCTCGATTTACTAAAACGTGCGCACGATTTACTATTTCGTTCCCTCGATTTACTAAAACGTGCGCACGATTTACTATTTCGTTCCCTCGATTTACTAAAACGTGCGCACGATTTACTATTTCGTTCCCTCGATTTACTAAAACGTGCGCACGATTTACTATTTCGTTCCCTCGATTTACTAAAACGTGCGCACGATTTACTATTTCGTTCCCTCGATTTACTAAAACGTGCGCACGATTTACTATTTCGTTCCCTCGATTTACTAAAACGTGCGCACGATTTACTATTTCGTTCCCTCGATTTACTAAAACGTGCGCACGATTTACTATTTCGTTCCCTCGATTTACTAAAACGTGCGCACGATTTACTATTTCGTTCCCTCGATTTACTAAAACGTGCGCACGATTTACTATTTCGTTCCCTCGATTTACTAAAACGTGCGCACGATTTACTATTTCGTTCCCTCGATTTACTAAAACGTGCGCACGATTTACTATTTCGTTCCCTCGATTTACTAAAACGTGCGCACGATTTACTATTTCGTTCCCTCGATTTACTAAAACGTGCGCACGATTTACTATTTCGTTCCCTCGATTTACTAAAACGTGCGCACGATTTACTATTTCGTTCCCTCGATTTACTAAAACGTGTGCACGATTTACTATTTCGTTCCCTCGATTTACTAAAACGTGCGCACGATTTACTATTTCGTTCCCTGGATTTACTAAAACGTGCGCACGATTTACTATTTCGTTCCCTCGATTTACTAAAACGTGCGCACGATTTACTATTTAGTTTCCTCGATTTACTAAAACATGCACACTATTTACTATTACATGTGCATGATTTATAAATCGAGGGAACGAAATAGTAAATCGTGCACACAATTAAATTTTTGTTCTTGCATGTCATGTGCGGGGCTCCGTACATATCTAATTTATGAGATTACAAAAATATGTGATAGGGTAATAAAAAAATCACTGAGGTTAAAAAATAAATTCATCCAAATGTATGAGGTGACCTTTACCCCTTACTAAATAAACTGCACATTTACATCATAAACAGAAACATGTTTTGTGTTGTTTGTTTTTGTGGTCAGTGTTGAAAGACCACACAACAGATGACTTGAATTTATTCTTAGACTGTGTGCGGAACACTGAATTCATTGATTAGAATGCACAAATCACATGTTTGCCTTCAATTTCAGCATTCCGTGTGCCTTTCCTGAGGGAAGAGAGGTGCTTTGACACAATGACAGTGTGACCCGTGAGTGACCGCAGCAGCTCAGTGAGTTCAGATCATTCAGCAGCAGCAGCAACAACTCTGAAATCTCTCCTCGTCCATTAGACTCTCATTATATACTGAAATACTGAGGCTTTTTTCTCTGGAATCAAACGGATATCCGATGGAGGGTTGAAGTCATTCACCTGATGATGAAATCTGCTAATAAGTAAGTATATTTGAGATGAAAATGAAATCTATTATGATATGCATTTGTTGTACAGAATGACAGTGGTCCAATAACATGATTAGGATGCAGTTTATACAACTGTGAATTGTATTTCTGTCCAAGATTATCTTTGATAAACACCGTATAAAATGTTTCATGCCACTTTTCCACTTGTTTCTCTATTATTTGCATGCCATTGTGAGTGTTGTAAGAGCCTGTGTTTATTTGTGTTTGTGTAACTGTGACCCTTTTCATTGTCTTGTGTTTCTCCAGCATTCTCTGGCTGTTTTCACACCACAACTCACTTTACATGCTTAGAAACGTTTACAGAAATGTAATATTTTTATTGATTTCAGTGTTGTCTGATGATCCCTCTAGAGCAGCTGACACTTCAGCAGTATTAAAGTCTATGTATGAAGGATGATTCACGCAAATGGACAAAGATTTAAAATAGCGGATTATTTTTCCCTCAGAATGTGCAGAATTATGCTTTGGGATGATGGATAATCAACATAGAAGAACTGTTAATGTGAGTAAACAAGCACATTTAAAAAAAAAAATAATAATAAAATAAAATAAAAAATACTTAGAAATGTGTGTGAATGAGCTAAACAGCGTTGTGGAAAATAATGTGTTTACTATACACGATTTTTATAAACCAAAAAAAGCGTATAAAATAATAAATAATCGACAGACAAGCTAAAATACAACAGAATTACCCATGGTGCACTGTTTTGTGTACTAATGTTTGAACTATTAAACTAACATGACACAATTAAAATGAAAATTCTGTCATCATTTACTCACCCCATGTCGTTCCAAACCCGTAAGACTTTCGTTCATCTTCGGAACACAAATAAAAGATGTTTTTGATGAAATCTGAGAGATTTCTGTCCTTCCATTGCCTTCGCAACTTCCACTTTTCAATGTAGTTTAGACATCATTAAAGTAATCCACTCCAGTAGTTTAACCTGAGTTTTATGAAGCGACATGGGTGCTTCGTTTGCGTAAAAAGCATAATTTATCATTTTATTTACAAAATATTAGTCTCCAACGCGCGTTCACGCGAGCACCACAACATATGTGTGTTGAGCAGCCGTTATTTCGTGAACGCGCGTTAGAGATGAATTACAATGGTTTTCCTACAGACGAATATTTGCCCGTTCACACAAAGGACGATAACTATAACGAAAACGATAAAGATATATAGTTCTAAAAATCGTTATACATACAAAAGTATAGCAGACTTCACACCACAACTATAACTATAAATGCACAGAGAAACAATATTGTTGGAATCACTTTCAGAGTGATGGTTTTTTTTTCAGCTAATGAACTATAAAAACATTGACAGCCAATCAGAATCCATCCTGCTTTAAAGCGCGCGAGCATTTAAAGTGACAGACGACAAAACTGCAGCGCGCACTTATAATAATAAACAGAACGATATCTTCTGCTGGTGTGGACACTAGTTATCGTTCTTGGTGTGAACGAGCCTTAGGGAGAAGGATCACACAATAATTATTTGAATTTTTTTTTAATCTGAGGATTAAAGAAGCTTCTTGGAAAATGGAAAACATAATTAATCAAATGTAGGTCTGTTACTGTTAAAGAAACAGCATGCCTAAAATACAAATTGTAGAATTCTTCATTGCTGAAAGTGAACTTCTACAGTATGTCATATACTATCCTCCTTTGACTGTCAGTTTCTCTGATTGCTTCAGATGGCCTCCAGTGAACCTGATACTTATCAATCTAATGAGGAACCCCAGCCTGGTGACCTCATCGAGATCTTCAGACCAGCCTATCAGCACTGGGCTCTTTACCTGGGAGACGGATACATCATCAACCTCACTCCTGTCGGTCAGTGTCATGTCTCAAAAATAGCTCAAAGCTACACTCTCAAAAAATATTTAGGCCTAAATGTAAGATTTATGTATCTGATTTGCATATAAAATCTCAGTTTATTTGGATTAAAACAACTTTACATTTGTTAACGTTAGTTAACTTCATTACTTAATATGAACATTTACTAATACATTATTGAAATCAAACGTTTTATCTGTATCTATTTAATGGACTTTAACTAACAATGAATGGTATTTTTATTGAACTATCATTAACACAGATTAATAAATACTGTAACAAACATATTCCTCGTTGTTAGTTCATAATGCATTAGCCAATGTCAAATAGACCTTATTGGAAAGTGTTACCAACAGCTTATATTTATATTAATTTAAAATATAACTTTATATATATCTTATCTTAATTGTTTAGATTTTTATATAATGCACATTAAGCTGCTTTTTGATCCACCAGCTGAATGAAAATGCAATTTCACTCTCTGACAGTAGGTGGCACTTACGGAACAGCAGAAATACAGTGGTTACCCCCTGCATACAGCGCAGATGCACATAAATTAACTAATAAACTTAATATGATGCATATTTGTCAGTCATACATAAATGAAATAGATCATTATAATGGCATAGTTTATTATTAACTATTTGCATCTATTTGATTTTATTTAAATAATCAAATTTTCAAAATGCATTTATTGAAATTGCTTAAAATTAGCATAAATTTCTTAATCAGTTCACTCTAAAAATGCTGGGTTAAAAACAACCCAAGTTGGGTTGAAAATGGGCAAACCCAGTGATTGGGTTGTTTTAATCCAGCGAATTGGTTGTTTTAACCCTGCAAATGAGTTGTTTTAACCCAGCGATTGGGTTGTTTTAACCCAGAGATTTGGTTGTTTTAACCTTGCGAATGAGTTGTTTTAACCCAGCAGTTGGGTTGATTTTACCCAGTAAGTGAGTTGTTTTAACCCAGCAGTTAGGTTGTTTGGTTGGGTTGTTTGGTTGTTTTAACCCAGAGATTGGGTTGTTTTAACCCTGCGAATGAGTTGTTTTAACCCAGCGAATGAGTTGTTTTAACCCAGAGATTGGGTTGTTTTAACCCAGTGATTTGGTTGTTTTAACCTTGCGAATGAGTTGTTTTAACCCAGCAGTTGGGTTGATTTTACCCAGTAAGTGTGTTGTTTTAACCCAGCGGTTAGGTTGTTTGGTTGGGTTGTTTGGTTGTTTTAACCCTGCGAATGAGTTGTTTTAACCCAGCGAATGAGTTGTTTTAACCCAGAGATTGGGTTGTTTTAACCCTGCTAATGAGTTGTTTTAACCTTGCGAATGAGTTGTTTTAACCCAGCAGTTGGGTTGATTTTACCCAGTAAGTGAGTTGTTTTAACCCAGCGGTTAGGTTGTTTGGTTGGGTTGTTTGGTTGTTTTAACCCTGCGAATGAGTTGTTTTAACCCAGCGAATGAGTTGTTTTAACCCAGAGATTGGGTTGTTTTAACCCTGCGAATGAGTTGTTTTAACCCAGAGATTGGGTTGTTTTAACCCTGCGAATGAGTTGTTTTAACCCAGAGATTGGATTGTTTTAACCCATCGATTGTGTTGTTTTAACCCAGCAACTGGTTTGTTTTAACCCAGCAGTTGGGTTGATTTTACCCAGTAAGTGAGTTGTTTTAACCCAGCGGTTAGGTTGTTTGGTTGTTTTAACCCAGCGAATGAGTTGTTTTAACCCAGAGATTGGGTTGTTTTAACCCTGCGAATGAGTTGCTTTAACCCAGAGATTGCATTGTTTTGACCCATTGATTGTGTTGTTTTAACCCAGCAACTGGTTTGTTTTAACCCAGCGATTGGGTTGTTTTAACCCAGCAATTGTTTAAAAATTACTGTATTTCTTGCTTAAAACGAACCCAAAGTATGTTGGAAATGAACATTTATTAATATGTTTAAAAATTGAACATTTATTAATAAGTTTAATGAATAATAATTAAACAATAAACATTTATTAAATTGCTTATTAATAAATATTTATTGATTAATTATTATTGTTGCCTCTAGTAATTTTGTGTCTGATTTTTAATTTCCAACCTATTTTGGGTTCATTTTAATCCAGCCATAAAGACATTTTTAAACCATAGTTGGGTTAAATAAAACTGCCCAGCACGTTGGGCAAACATTTAACCCAACCACTGGGTTAAAACAACCCAACTCGGGTTGTTTTTAACCCAGTTACAAATTATGCAAACATGGTTAGCTGTGGAACAAGCGATATTCAATTAGTTCAAATTGGATTTATTGATGATTAAAAATAAAAATCAGCTTACTGTGTATTTAAAACACATTCAGTTTATTAGCGCTATTACAGAAATCTGAGCTGTTTCATTTATGTATGACTTACAAATATGCATTATGTTAAGTTTATTTATGTTAAAACTGTGTCCAAATGTTTTAATGCAATTCAAATACATAATCATTTGAGTGCAGACGTCTTTAAACGTGTTTTCCTCCCGTCAGATGAGGGTCAAGCAGCCGCCATGTCCAGCGTGAAGTCTGTGTTCAGCCGGAAGGCCGTGGTCCGCATGCAGCTCTTGAAGGAGGTTGTGGGGGCAGATTCATTCAGGATCAACAATAAATATGATGACAATCACACGCCCCTGCCCGTCTCTGAGATCATTCAGCGAGCTCAGCTCCTCATTGGACAGGAGGTGTCATATGACCTGCTGGGCAGCAACTGTGAACACTTTGTCACTCTTCTTCGCTATGGGGAGGGAGTGTCTGAACAGGTTACTCATTCTTTACCTCTGTGCACTAACCAAAAATACCACATTATTACCATGTTTCAGGAATTTGGTATTCAATCAGCACTATGCAAATAGTAGCATCTGATACGGTATTTTGGCATGTTTCAAATCTAGTGAAGATGCATTTTGAGGCATCATGGGTGCTCCGACCTAAAATGCTGTCTTGTTAGACAAGTACCATGTAAATGCCTTGATGGATGTATATGGTATTTAGTCAGAAGCTCATCACTGTATGTGCCACTGTACTTTTTTTCTGTAAGAACATCCATACTGATGTATTGACATTCTGTCTGCGTTCACAGGCGTCACGGGCGATAGGCGCCATCAGTTTGGTGACGGCTGCAGCAAGTGCTTTCTCAGTGCTGGGACTGATCAACACACGCTCCAGAAACAGACCGTTCTAGATCTGCTGAAGCCCAGACCACATAAGACGTTATATATATATGGAGCGATCTGAATTACATCTGCTGACCTTTTCATTTGGATGGAAAGACTGTAGGGCATCTGACAAAAGAGCTGTCAAAAGATAAATGTCCTCGATATACTCAGCTTTTTAGGTTGGAAACAAGTTGTGTGTGACAATGCAATGAACCTTTGCTGTGACAACTTGATATATTCATAGAAATGAAATAAAAACTAGGATTTTGTCTGGATAAAGGAGTTTATTGCATTCTTGAATGTTCAAAAACACATTTTTTCCCTCATATTCTCCATTGTTGCAGCTCCTCTCTTCCTAGTCTGTCAGTAACGCTCTGTTTAGTTCCTGTCTCTATGAAGCCCCTCCTTCTGAAAAAGCACAATGTGCTCTGATTGGTCAGCTTGACCAGTGTGTTGTGATTGGTTAAGTGCTTTGAGTGTGCTTGGGAAATGTCCCGCCCCTTACCATAACCGCCAGTTTCAACACAAAAATATTTAATGTAAAAAAAAAAAAAAAACCCCACAACATATATTGGAAATAAATGTTTTAATTACATATATCAAATGTACAAAAAGTAGAAAATCTGGGCAGCCACATGTGAAAGTAGCACAATGCTGATTGGTCAGCTGAAGTGTAACGGAGCTGCTGATTGGTCGGCTCAGGTGTTCTGTGCGGCCTGCTGCATGATGACAGAACAGAGACTCAATAACTGCAGATACTCGTCTGCGCCGTCTGACAGACACTTATCCACCTCCTGAAAGACACAGATCAGAACGTTTGATCTCAACAAAACCAACACATTTTCACAGAACAAGAAAACTTTCAACTCTCTTGGTTCATGAACAGTGAAGGTTCACTTACGCCCATCTTCTCTGCAATGACAGACTTCTGTTTATCGCTCAGCTTCTCTTCAATGATGACGTCATGTAACTGGTTGAGAACATTGTTTGCAGCGTATCCCTGATCGATCAGATCCTGCACAAATCAAGAAGAGCTTAATGGTTTAGAGCAGCCGAGACGCAGAAAACTGATGCTGAAAACATTCACACATGGCAAAAAATTATGTTCTTCCTCAGTAATTTTGTCTTGTTTTACCAGTACAAATATCTAAACATTAAACATCAAATGCATTTACTTGGGAAGCAAAATGTCTCACCTTCACAGCGAGCTCCAGCTTTTCAAAAGCACCCCTGTAACAGGTCTGGAGGAGTGTTTCAATCACTTTGGGTGGAACCACCTTGAAAAGAAAGTATAGTTTTGAGATGGTTTATTCAAAATCTGGGTCTCAATCAGGTGCGTTCACTCACCCCGGCGATCTCGATGATGATTTGTTCAGTAATTTCCTGCTCAGCGTTGAGTCTCGCGGCGCTCTGGAGATACGTGATGGCTTTCCTGAGATCTCCTTCCGACACCTTCACCAGAGCCTCGATTCCCTTCAACACACACAAAACATTTCACACACGCATTTGCTAAAATATTTACTCGATAAAACAAAGTTTGTGCTTTAAAGTCGGGATGAAATTGGTTCTCTATTGTGACGTATATCTGAGTGAAATGGCTTCTGGAAGAAGAACAAATGTAAGACGGGGCTCGATTTTGTTCGTGGGGAATTGATTGGATGGCAGGGGATTTACAGGGTTTTTAAAATCAAATTTAAGGCATTTTAAGACTTGCACAAATAAAATACATACATAGGTGGTGTTGAGCAACGTCTAGGGTAACATGCAACCATAAAATGACAATTTAAACAACTTTACAGCTCAAACAAAACAGATTGACAAAAAAGTTTTAGCAAATGCTAAACCTCACATTTCAGCCTTTAAACCTTTTCAAAGAAAAGGGATACGTCAAATGCTTAAATTTATATTAATTTAAAATATAATTATTTATTACGTTCATTTAAATTATTTTATTTATCTTATCTTAATTGTTTAGACTTTTATAATGCACATTAAACTTTTTTTTTTGATCCACCAGCTGAATGAAAATGCAGTTTGACCCTCTGACAGTAGCAGAAATATAGCGGTTACCCCCTGCATACAGCACAGATGCACTTTTTAGAAATGCTACAATCTTGCAAGTACGATATAAACATCATAAGGTAAACACTGTTCATCAATAGTAGATCGCTTTGCATAAATGTGGGCTTTTCTGTGATTGCAAACTGCTCTGAAAGCATGAGTCTGGATTACATGCAACAGCGCTGCATTTTTACTTTCAAACATGCAGCGCTCACATTTAATTAAATCAGTCTTTTAAGGTTTAATAATCACATTAAGTCATATCACAATTCCTGTTTTTACCTTATTGGAATCAAAATTAGGAATCGATAAGCAGAATCGGAATCGTTAAAATTCAAACGTTACCCAAACCTACTGGTGACCAATTAACATATCATGGTAGGGTTGTCAAAACATACCAGTCCTACAGTACCAACATTTTGCAGCACTGGGTTTATTCGGTAAAGATGTAATCGATATAATCGTTATTTGAAGCGCAAATAATTTTTTTAAATTAATTTATATTTCAGTTTTGGTTTTAATAGTTTTAAGTACTTAAACTAAAGAAAAATTAGAAATTTTGCCTAATCATGCTAATAACATGCAAGCAATGTGTTAAATCATGTTAAAACATGCTAATTCATGTTAGCAACATGCTACATCATGCTTACATCATGTTAATGCCAACAACATGCTAATTCAGGCTAGGAACATGAAAAAACATGTTAAAACGTTATCAACGCGTTAAATAATGCTAACAACATGCTAATTCATGTTAGCAACATGCTAACAACATGGTAGCATTGTATTAAATAATGCTAACATGTTAAAACAGCCGAATCGTTGTCATTTAGGAATGAGATCATGGTCTTTTAGCGATTAATTGTGTAATCGACACACCGCAGTTTCTGGATTGACAACTGTATTTAAATGCGTGATTGAATCGGAAACTGCGATGACTGACAGTGATAACCAACCCTATTTCATGGATAATAATAAACAAAACTGCTCCATTTACATCTTTGCTGTACTTAAGGTTCTCCTTCCCACAGATCTCCAGCAGACGCTCCTGCTGAATGTCATTGGCCAGCGGTTTGAAGCGGAACTTGGAGCATCTGGAGGTCAACGGCTCAATGATCCTGAAGAAACAAGCATGAGTTAAGAGTCGGTGCTGTAGAAGAGGCTCATGGTGTGTTTGTGCGTACACACTGACCGGCTGACGTAGTTGCAGATGAGGCAGAATCGCGTGGTTCGAGACTCTTTCTCCATCGTGCGTCTGAGCGCCGCCTGAGCGGCATTGGTCATGGAATCCGCCTCGTCCAGGATGATGATCTTAAACGGCGGACAAGGCTTCCCACTGGGAATCAGAAAGAAAAGCTTGCATTCAGAAAAACACGATCAGCGGGAAATCATCACGTTCAGTGGCGGCGTAACTCACTCTGTTCGCGAGCCGGCCACCGTCAGCTGGGCAAAGTTCTTCACCTTCACACGGACCACCTGAATCCCTCGTTCATCAGACGCGTTGAGCTCCAGAACTCTCTGTCGGTACAGCTCAGGTCTGCACACACACGACAGCGGCATATGAGCAGACGCGTGTCTGAATCTGCATCATCACGCCTGCATGAACACAGGTACGGTTCTTACCCATAAAGCTCTCTGGCGGCCGCGAGGATGGTGGACGTCTTTCCTGTTCCAGGAGGTCCATAGAACAGCAGGTTGGGCAGCTGTAAGAACAGCACATCATTATTATACTGTCATAGGATTCATTCTATTTTTAATAACTACTTGCGTTTTTCGTTATTTTAAAAGTTTCAGTAATTTTGTTGAATTTTTTTAATGTCTGTTTTTACTCATTTTTATTTCAGTTTTAGTCATTTTAGTTCTTCAACTTTGAAATTTTGCCTTGGCATCTAATAATGCTAATTCATTTTAGCAAAATGCTAATCATGCTAAAACATGCTAACAATGTGTTTAATCAATAGTAACAACGTTAAAACATGCTGATTCATATTAACAACATGCTAATCGTGTTAAATCATGTTATCAACATGTTAAAACATGCCAATTCATGTTATTAATGTGCTAAATTGTGTTAACAACATGCTAATTCATAATAGCAATGTGTTAAATGCTAACATGTTAATTCATGCTAACAACATGTTAAATAATGCTAACAGCATGTTAAAACATGCTAGCAACATTCTAAATCATGTTAACATGTTAAATGTCAACATAGTAATTCACCCTAAAAGCATGCTAATTCATGCTAACAACATGCTAATTATTGCTAACAACATGTTAGTAACATGCTAAAACATGTTAAATTGTGTTAGCAAACATGCTAACAACATGCTAAGAATGTTAAAACAATGTGTTAAATTGCTAATTCATGCTAGGAACATGCTAATCAAGCTAACATTGTTAATGCTAACATGTCAAAACATGCTATCAACATACTAAACCATGTTAGCAAACATATTAAGCCATGCTAACAATATACTAAACCATGCTAGCAACGTTAAATCATGTAAGGAACATGTTACATCATACTAGCAATGTGTTAAACCATGCTAGCAAACAAGCTAATTCATGCTACCAACGTGTTAAATCGTGTTAACAACGTTAATTCATGCTAACATCATGTTAAAACATTAAGTATTTAAACTAAAGAAAAATTAGAAATTTTGCCTAATCATGCTAATAACATGTAAGCAATGTGTTAAATCATGTTAAAACATGCTAATTCATGTTAGCAACATGCTACATAATGCTAACAACATGTTAATGCCAACAACATGCTAATTCAGGCTAGGAACATGAAAAAACATGTTAAAACGTTATGACATTTCCTCTCTCAAGATCCATTAATGTACTAAAAACATATTTAAATCAGTTCATGCGAGTACAATATTATAAAGCCACGAGAATATTTAACCCAAAAAACAAAATAACGACTTGTTTAGTGATGGCCGATTTCAAAACACTGCTTCAGGAAGCTTCAGAGCGTTATGAATCTTGTGTGTCGAATCATGATTCGGATCGCGTGTCAAACCGCTGAAATCATGTGACTTTGGCGCTCCGAACCGCTGATTCGACACGCTGATTCATTATTCTCCGAATCTTCCTGAAGCAGTGTTTTGAAATCGGCCATCACTAAACAAGTCGTTATTTTGTTTTTTGGCGCACCAAAAATATTCTCATCGCTTTATAATATTAATATTGAACCACTGTACTCACATGAACTGATTTAAATATGTTTTTAGTACATTTAGAGGAAATGTCATTGCTCAGGCCTCATCGGATTTCATCAAAAATATCTTAATTTGCGTTCCGAAGATTAACGAAGGCCTTACGGGTGTGGAACGGCATGAGGGTGAGTAATTAATGACATTATTTTAATTTCTGGGTGAACTAACCCTTTAATTTATTTCAGACAAGGCTTTGCCAAGCCAACATCAAAGGTTGTTCACAGCTTCAATTAAAGTACTGTTTTTAATATGCTGGAACAGAGAGGAAAGAGTGTGACTCTTTTGAAATCAAGCTACTGACTCAATAAATGACATGACGTGTTCACTAATTTCATCACAAATGTTCTGATGATTCAGATTTCACAAACAGATCAGTGGAGTGAAGGAGAATCACGCACATCAGCGCCCTCTAGAGATTTCTTCAGTACTGCAACCACCTCCTCCTGAAAGGCCACTTCATCCACACACTTTGGTCTGCTGAAGAGATCAAAAACACGCACAGATGAAATCTGAGGTAAATTATGAACACACTTTGCAGCAAAAATGCATGATTCACTCTCAGATGACATGAATATGAAGAAGTCTCACTATTTCTCCACCCATGGCACTGCTCTCTGCTTCTTCTCTCCACCTGATGATGATGATGATGATGATGGTTTCTGAGCTTTAACACTCTGTGATGAAGTTCCTTTCAGAAACGCCTGCATATCTCCTCCTATAAACAACAGAAGAGAGAAAACTATCATTTAGACTTCTTCATCACCAGATTTAATCATTTATCTCCATTTGCTGAGGTGATAGACGCTCTCACCTAAAGCTGACACGACCGATGGAGGAGAATAAGGCAGAATTTATCTCTTTATTGTCGAATAAATGTGAATGAAACGCTTCGCAGGTTTGTTGATACTCCGTCAGATTCCCGCCAGAGACGTTTTGCGCGTGTACGTCACTGGCGCGCGCCGCTGCTGCTGTGATCACGTGATCACATTCACGCTGAATGTTTTGCTTTAGATTATGATTTGTTTGTTTGTTTTATGGAACCATTATGGAAGCGGAACAACAGTAAACCCTCCTTAATTTATTTTTAAATGTTTATCATCCATAAAAATTAATTTAGAAAAAAATCCAGAGATTAAACAAATGTATTAATAAAAAACACTATTGATTTGAAAACAAAATCAAGCTTCTCAAAATCGTAAACTGAGCACGCACTTTTTGTTTTATAATGTATATTTAATTTTTTTAAAATTATTATACGTATTATATTTGAATAATAATAAAAAATGTTATTATGTGCTTCTGTTTTCCTGGTGACGGGAGTGATCTACGTTCTGCGTCACTGCGCTCTGTTAGTTCTGTCTGCGCCGTCGTGCGTCATTGCGTCATCACACTCTAAAAACCCAGATGAAGCATATTTGCTAACTTAAAATCAGTATTATTTATGAAAACAACACCAAGCTGTATATCCAAACNATCCAAACGATTTCTATTTCTCAAAATTGTAGAGATGTAAATAAAGTGAGCGTGTATTTTTTTGTTTTTTATGTATATTTAATATTTAATATTATTATACTTCTTTAAAATGATCTATTGTTGTTATTTATTATTTTATACTTATTATATTCCACATTCCCGGAGTGATCGGCGCTCCGATAGTGTTGTCTGCGCCGCCGTGCGTCATTGCGTCATCACACGCTCAGTGTTTTTGCTTCGTCTCTTTCAAACCGCGGAGAGACTCTTTCTTTTCTACCTTCAGTTTTTCCTCTCGCTTTGGACTTTAGCGCTTCATCGGATGCTCGTGTGTTTGTCGTTGTGCTTGCGGAGCGAGGGACGCGGAACGCGCCGAGAGCAGAGAGTTTTTGGAGGCGTTTTATTGCGCATGTTCATGAACCGCCCGAATGAACGCGGATCAATAAAACACTGAGATCTGTTCAAAACACGCGCATCAGCATCAAAACAGCGAGGGACCTGAAAACAGATGCTTTCTGTGACTGGAGTCACTGATCAGACTGATCGATACCTCATCAATATCTGATCGATAACAGAGGAGCCCGGAGGAGATGCGCGCGCACTGATACACACATCTGATCGATATCTGATCGATAACACATGCTGCAGCGCGCCTGACGGACTGTCTGGAGGATGCAATGGTCACATTAGGCAGGTGTGCTGCTCTTCTTCCTCCTCCTCCTCCTCTGGCTGGATGCTTTGAGCCGGTGTGTGAGATCAGGTGGATGTGAGACACACACACACACGCACACACACACACACACACACACACACACAGTCATGCAGGCTGCGCCCTTCCAGTATGATTTCTACAGTGAGGAGAACGCGCCCAAATGGAGAGGACTGCTGGTGCCGTCACTCAACAAGGTGAGACAGCTGTCACACTACATGCACATTTATGCTTTTATCCAAAATCACTTCATTGAAATAAAGAGCTAAATTGTATCAGATCATGCATTCCTGGGAATCGAACCCATGACCTTGTCGTTGCCAGTGCAACGATTTACCGTTTGAGCTGCAGAAATGCCGATATGAGTTTATCATCGGCCGATAATGATATCTGAGTGCCGATATCTGAAGAGCAAGTGACCGTTATATAATGCGTGGAAGCCCATTTCCGCCTCATAAGTAAGTAAACATGCGTTGGTAAATCTTTATTATGACATAAAACCTCGAAATTATGACATATTTATAAGATGAAATGTCAATAAAGAGTTAAAATAGCTACATAAAAAGACGATTATATATCGGCCACAATATCGGTATCGGCTTTGGTTTTTAATGGTGAGACTTTTGTTTTTGTAATTAGGTTCTCAAAAATTATATAAAAATTTGGATTATATATCGGTTATCGGCTTTCAAATATAAAGAATTATCGGTATCGGCCGAAATGTTCATATCGGTGTTCATATTCAGATACCTGAGTGCCGATATCTGAAGAGCAAGTGGAATATAATGCGTGGAAGCCCATTTCCACCTCATAAGAAAATAAACATGCGTTGGTAAATCTTTATTATGACATAAAACCTCGAAATTATGATGTGCTAAGTCATATTTATAAGATGAAATGTCAATATTATGACCTAAAGAGTTAAAATAACTACATAAAAAGACGATTATATATCGGCCACAATATCGGTATCGGCTTTGGCTTTTAATGGTGAGACTTTTGTTTTGGTGATTTAGGTTCTCAAAAATTATATAAAATTTGGATTATATATCGGTTATCGGCTTTCAAATATAAAGAATTATCGGTATCGGCCGAAATGTTCATATCGGTGTTCATATTCAGATACCTGAGTGGCGATATCTGAAGAGCAAGTGACCGATATAATGCGTGGAAGCCCATTTCCGCCTCATAAGAAAATAAACATGCGTTGGTAAATCTTTATTATGACATAAAACCTCGAAATTATGATGTATTTATAAGATGAAATGTCAATATTATGACCTAAAGAGTTAAAATAACTACATAAAAAGACGATTATATATCGGCCACAATATCGGTATCGGCTTTGGCTTTTAATGGTGAGACTTTTGTTTTTGTAATTAGGTTCTCAAAAATTATATAAAAATTTGGATTATATATCGGTTATCGGCTTTCAAATATAAAGAATTATCGGTATCGGCCGAAATGTTCATATCGGTGTTCATATTCAGATACCTGAGTGCCGATATCTGAAGAGCAAGTGACTGATATAATGCGTGGAAGCCCATTTCCGCCTCATAAGAAAATAAACATGCGTTGGTAAATCTTTATTATGACATAAAACCTCGAAATTATGACGTATTTATAAGATGAAATGTCAATATTATGACCTAAAGAGTCAAAATAACTACATAAAAAGACGATTATGATGCGATATTAGGGATGCACGATATATCGGCCACAATATCGGTATCGGCCGATACGACAACATAAAAATGAACATATATCGGCCGATACCGATATTGTGACCGATATATCATGCATTCCTACTTATGTTCATTTTTAATGTTGTCGGTATCGGCCGATATACGTTCATTTCTAATGTTATAATAATAATAAACTTTATTTTATATAGCGCATTTAAAAGTTGCATCTCAAAGCGCTTCACAGAAACATATAGATAAAATACAAAAAAGAAAGATAACATACATTAGAGCAAATTTAATTGAATTTATGTTAAGAACATTTGGCCGATATATTAAAGCTGATAGAGTATTTCCTTCGCCATGATGGTTTTGAATTGATTTAAATATGATTGAAATCACTTCAAAAAGGAAAATACAGTGCAATGTACAGCGCAAGTCTGTCATATAGACTACATGATATTATAATGAGAATATTATAATTGTGTGTTTGGGACATGGCTTTTAATGGTGATACTTTTGTTTTTGTAATCAAACTCAAAAATTATATAAAAATTTGGATTTAGATTTATCGGCCAATATATCGGTTATCGGCTTTCAAATATGAAGAATTATCGGTTATCAGTATCGGCCAGAATGTTCATATCGGTGCATCACTATGCGATAGTCGAAATTATGACATACAAAATCATATTTATGAGGTGAAAAGTCAACTTTTTAAGTCAAGATTTGTCATAATTTTGACTTCTCATTTCATAAATATGACGTATGTCATAATTCAATTTCTGTAAGTCTTAAGTTTTCATTTAGT
This sequence comes from Anabarilius grahami, assembly GCA_003731715.1. Taxonomy (NCBI): domain Eukaryota; kingdom Metazoa; phylum Chordata; class Actinopteri; order Cypriniformes; family Xenocyprididae; genus Anabarilius; species Anabarilius grahami. Next base: position 1,172,367 of record RJVU01079719.1, read on the forward strand.
ATGTCATAATTTCGATTTTTCATATAATTCTGACGTAATATGTTGTTTTATTTCTACTTTTCTTCTTTTTATTTCTAATTTCTACATTTTAGGTCATAATTTTGACTTTTCATCATAAATATGACTTAATATATCATAATTCGATTTTTATGTCTAAATTTTTATTTAGTATGTCATAATTTCGATTTTTCATATAATTCTGACGTAATATGTTGTTTTATTTCTACTTTTCTACTTTTTATTTCTAATTTCTACGTTTTAAGTCATAATTTCAACTTTTCACACCTCATAAATATGGTTTGGTATGTCATAATTCAATTTCTATAAGTCTACATTTTTTATCTAGTATGTCATAATTTCGATTTTTCATATAATTCTGACTCAGTATGTTTTATTTCTACTTTTCTACTTTTTATTTCTAATTTCTACATTTTAAGTCATAACTTTTCACCTCATAAATATGACTTAGTATGTCATAATTCGATTTTTGTAAGTTTTCATTTAGTATGTCATGATTTCCATTTTTCATATAATTCTGACTCAATATGTTGTTTTATTTCTAATTTTCTACGTTTCATCTCTTTTACGTTTTAAGTCATAATTTTGACTTCATCTCATAAATATGACTTAGTATATCATAATTCAATTTTTGTAAGTTTTCATTTAGTATGTCATAATTTCGATTTTTCATATTCTACTTTTTATTTCAAATTTTTGTTTTAAGTCATAATTTCGACTTTTCACCTCATAAATATGACTTAATATGTCATAATTTGATTTTTGTAAGTCTAAATTTTTATTTAGTCATAATTTTGATTTTCCATACAATTATGACCCAACATGTTGTTTTTATTTCTACTTTTCTACTTTTAAAGTCATAATTTCAATGCTTTGTCATAATTATGCCTTAGTATATCATAATTTCTACTTTTCATCTCATAATTCTGACTCCATAAAATCATTTTTTTCAAAAGCATGATATTTTTTCATGTGGCAGAAATGGGCTTCCATAGTAATGAGAGCAAATAAGATGCACACAAATGACGATATAAACAATCAAGATTTTTTATATAGCTTATATAATATATCTTGAGTGTACTGTTTGTGAAGAAAGTTGGATATATTTACATATCAACTTATATATACATATATATAAGTTGATATGCGTATTTATATATTATTATTTGGTGATGTGCATGACTGAATACACAATATTTACTGAAAATGACCTAAAGAAATGTCTTATCAATGGATAATAAATCATTTCAATAGATTTGTAAATGGCACAATAATCTCAGATTGGCTGAACATCGGTCTGTCTCTAATGAACAGATCTCCATGAGAGTTCATGTGCTGTTATTTCAGTGTCCGGTGAGAGTTTGATTGAGCTGCAGGTGTTCAGAACTGAGATCTCTGTCTTCATCAGAATAATCTCGATCAGAATCTCTGCTGTGTGCCGATCCAAAATGGCAGCGTGCTGGATGCAGTTTCTGCGTCTGTGGAGGACGACACACTCACACTCACACAATTGTGCTTGGCAGCTTTCTTGCCGTTTCTTGCTGCTTTCCGTGACATTGAATCCATAGCAACAGCAAAACTCAAGAACTCACTCGTCCGTGCGCCGTCTGTTCACTCATGTCAGACGCTGCTTTGGATTTCAGCCGGTTTCTCAACCACACTGAAACCTCGTAAAAGCGTACTGATATGATGCACGCTATTCTTCTGGCAGGATCATATTGTTTATCAAAATATCTCTCGTTCACTGATGCGTTCAGGTCGCGCTCAATCATGTGTTCGGTCTGAAACACGACTGCCGCTGGACACAATCGCCAGGAAACTTTGTCACTGCAGGACTGTGATATGAAGAGTGTGCAGAGAAACATGTGAAGCACAATACCAATATAAACATAGATATATATCAGTACAATATGAGTCACATGACTAAACCGTGTTTTCAAGTTTATCCACATGGAAGAACATTTTCAAAAAGCTCTTTTCGCAGGACAAAAAAACTCTCAATGTGGACGGGAGGACAAAACGGAGAGAAAAAGATGAGTTTTCAAACCAGAATGTGTTATTGTGGACGAGTCTCTGGGATATTTTGCATTTGTTTTGAACAATATATATTTATTGCTTCATATTTTTCCAAAATTGAAGAATTGATATTTTGTGATTTAATGCAAATACATTTATATTCTATTTTTTATTTTTGGCTGAAGTGTCCAAATAGTTTTTGGGATCATTGAATACGTTACCTGTCTATTATCCATCCATCCATCCATCCATCATTCTATCTATCCATCCATCATTCTATCTATCGTTCTATCTATCGTTCTATCGATCGTTCTATCGATCGTTCTATCGTTCGTTCTATCGTTCTATCTATCGTTCTATCTGTCGTTCTATCCTTTTATCTATCCATCCATCCATCATTCTATCCATCCATCCATCGTTCTATCTATCTTTTGTTCTATCTGTCGTTCTATCATTCTATATATTGTTCCACCCATCCATCCATCATTCTATCTATCGTTCTATCGATCGTTCTATCGATCGTTCTATCGTTCGTTCTATCGTTCGTTCTATCGTTCGTTCTATCGTTCGTTCTATCGTTCGTTCTATCGTTCGTTCTATCGTTCGTTCTATCGTTCTATCTATCGTTCTATCGTTCGTTCTATCGTTTTATCGTTCTATCTATCGTTCGTTCGTTCTATCTTTTGTTCTATCTGTCGTTCTATCCTTCTATATATTGTTCCACCATCCATCCATCATTCTATCTATCTTTTGTTCTATCAGTCGTTCTATCATTCTATATATTGTTCCACCATCCATCCATCATTCTATCCATCCATCCATCCATCCATCCATCATTCTATCTATCTTTTGTTCTATCTGTCATTCTATCATTCTATATATTGTTCCACCCATCCATCCATCATTCTATCCATCCATCCATCCATCCATCATCCATCCATCATTCCATCCATCCATCCATCCATCATTCTATCTATCTTTTGTTCTATCAGTCGTTCTATCATTCTATATATTGTTCCACCATCCATCCATCATTCCATCCATCCATCCATCCATCATTCTGTCTATCTTTTGTTCTATCTGTCATTATATCATTCTATATATTGTTCCACCATCCATCCATCCATCCATCCATCATCCATCCATCTTTTGTTCTATCTGTCTATATATTGTTCCACCATCCATCCATCATTCTATCCATCCATCCATCCATCCATCCATCATTCTATCCATCCATCCATCCATCATTCTATCCATCCATCCATCCATCATTCTATCCATCCATCCATCCATCATTCTATCCATCCATCCATCCATCC
>RJVU01079719.1:1221072-1231882 GCA_003731715.1 Anabarilius grahami
TACTATTTTGTTCCCTCGATTTACTATTCATTTCCTCGATTTACTATTTTGTTCCCTCGATTTACTATTTTGTTCCCTCGATTTACTATTTTGTTCCCTCGATTTACTATTCATTGCCTTGATTTACTAAATCTTGCGCACGATTTACTATTTCGTTCCCTTAATTGACTATTTCGTTCCCTCGATTTACTATTTTGTTCCGTCGAATAACTATTAATTTCCTCGATTTACTAAATCTTGCGCACGATTTACTATTTAATTCCCTTAATTGACTATTTTGTTCCTTCGATTGACTATTTTGTTCCTTCGATTTACTGTTCATTTCCTCGATTTACTAAATCTTGCGCACGATTTACTATTTTTCATTCCCTTAATTGACTATTTTGTTCCTTCGATTTACTATTTTGTTCCCTCGATTTACTATTCATTTCCTCGATTTACTATTTTGTTCCCTCGATTTACTATTTTGTTCCCTCGATTTACTATTTTGTTCCCTCGATTTACTATTCATTGCCTTGATTTACTAAATCTTGCGCACGATTTACTATTTCGTTCCCTTAATTGACTATTTCGTTCCCTCGATTTACTATTTTGTTCCGTCGAATAACTATTAATTTCCTCGATTTACTAAATCTTGCGCACGATTTACTGTTTCATTCCCTTAATTGACTATTTCGTTCCCTCGATTTACTATTTTGTTCCTTCGATTTACTGTTCATTTCCTCGATTTACTAAATCTTGCGCACGATTTACTATTTCATTCCCTCAATTGACTATTTCGTTCCCTCGATTTACTATTTTGTTCCCTCGATTTACTATTTTGTTCCCTCGATTTACTATTTTGTTCCCTCGATTTACTATTCATTGCCTTGATTTACTATTTTGTTCCCTTAATTGACTATTTTGTTCCTTCGATTTACTATTTTGTTCCTTCGATTTACTGTTCATTTCCTCGATTTACTAAATCTTGCGCACGATTTACTATTTCATTCCCTTAATTGACTATTTTGTTTCTTCGATTGACTATTTTGTTCCTTCGATTTACTGTTCATTTCCTCGATTTACTAAATCTTGCGCATGATTTACTATTTCATTCCCTTAATTGACTCTTTTGTTCCTTCGATTTACTATTTTGTTCCTTCGATTTACTGTTCATTTCCTCGATTTACTAAATCTTGCGCACGATTTACTATTTCGTTCCCTTAATTGACTATTTCGTTCCCTCGATTTACTATTTTGTTCCGTCGAATAACTATTCATTTCCTCGATTTACTAAATCTTGCGCACGATTTACTATTTCATTCCCTTAATTGACTATTTCCTTTCCTCGATTTACTATTTTGTTCCCTCGATTTACTATTCATTTCCTCGATTTACTAAATCTTGCGCACGATTTATTTCGTTCCCTCAATTCACTATTTTGTTCCCTTGATTTGCAAAATCTTGTGCACGATTTACTATTTCGTTCCCTTGATTTACTATTTAGTTCCCTCAATTCACTATTTTGTTCCCTCGATTTACTAAATCTTACATACGATTTACTATTTCGGAAAGGAAAATAGGAGAACTACGGATTTGGCAACACTGATTGAATCATTCATTCCAAAGATTTGTTTGGTCATCCAGTAATGAATGAGTCATTAAATTAATTCAAAACTATTTTAAAAAATATTTCAGATAATATAGAGACCAGCAATTAATATTTTGTCAAAATCTCTAGTAAATTACATGTTATTTTGTTTAGTTGTCTATTCAGAATTGTGGGAGAATCTTGAGAAGTGCTTCGATCATGTGGCATTTGTCTTTTTCAAACGCAGCATGTGTGTTTGTGTGTTCCAGATGATGTCGAAGCACCTAGACAGTCCTCCGGCGATCCCGCCGCGTCAGCCCACCACCAAGGTGTACTCGCCCCGCTACTCGCTCACGGAGCCGCCCGACAGCCCTCCCACCCTACCGCCGCGGGAACCCGTGCGAACGCCGGACGTCTTCTCCAGCTCCCCGCTGCACCTGCAGCCGCCTCCGCAGGGCCGGCGCTCCGAACTGAGCCAGACCTTCTTCCCGCCGTCTCCCTTCAGCCCGCACCCTCCGCAGACGCCCTCGCCGCTGGGGCCGCGCAAACATCTGCCCTCCTCGCCGCTGGACCTGGAGCAGCCGCAGGGAGCCGCCGGGCCGCCCGTCCCTCCGCGCCAGAGCACGTCCCAGTCGCCCATCCCCAAACTCCCGCCCAAGACCTACAAAAGAGAGTCGGCTCACCCGTCCGTCCACCGCGACGGGCCGCCGCTCCTGGAGAACGCAAACCCCTCATAGAGCGGAGATGATTGGAGGACTAGATGAAAGCAACATGTGCCCTTAACGTGCTCTTCTGAGACGACGATTGTGGAAATCACGCTGAGATCATTGCTCGGGAACTCTCTGTATTGTTTTTTTGTCTTTTCGTGTAGCTGTTTTGTCATCGTTTCATGTTCGTTTCATTTCATTGCTTGGTTTGTTTTCAGCAGCAATCGTCTGCGGCCAAACAAACAAACCTGCTGGATGACAGATGACTAAACGGACCCAATAAAGACCCGTTCACGCGATTTATTTTCCGGTGCCTGTGTGTGGACGGAGAGTGTAAAGGCTTCGCTTTCAACTCTGAAAAAAGGGACTGCGGACGCCGCTGATGTTCTAGACTCGTTTGAGAGCCAGTAGACTGACGAGTACCGGGAGTTTAAGGTACCCTCGCACACCAAAGAGGTACTCGAGAAACCTTCAAGAAACACACGTGATTGTCCTGTATGTGTTAGAACTTTTATTTTCTCAATCATTTCTGTTTTGCCAATAAGTATGTAAAGAAAAAAAAGATCGCCTTCTTAAAACAAGGGAATAAAAGTGTTTCTACCACTGTATGCCAAACGCTAGCCATGAAAACGTCTCTCTTCACTGTCTCCAGATGCTGAGCTCATGATGTACATCAGGTGTCCTAACACAGCTCATACAGAAATGCACTTAAAATCAAACAGATGTGAATGTTACGAGCTGCAGTAAAGTGCACAATAATGAACATGACACAGGCTGAATAGAAAACTGATTGAATGTCTGTTGAATTTTGATGCTCTCAGCTGCCGAAACAAGACAATATTTTCTTTGACTTTATGTATTTTTATTGTTTTTTTGAGGATGTTGCCATCTGACTAACATCATCTACCAAGTGACAGACAAGTTAAAGGGTTAGTTCACCCAAAAATAAAAATAATGTCATTTATTACTCACCCTCATGCTGTTCCACACCCGTAAGACCAAATATTCGGAACACAAATTAAGAGATTTTAGTTGAAATCCGATGGCTCAGTGAGGCCTGAGCAATGACATTTCCTCTCTCAAGATCCATTAATGTACTAAAAACATATTTAAATCAGTTCATGTGAGTACAGTGGTTCAATATTAATATTATAAAGTGACGAGAATATTTTTGGTTCGCCAAAAAAACTAAATAACGATTTATATAGTGATGGCCGATTTCAAAACACTGCTTCAGGAAGCTTCGGAGCATAATGAATCAGTGTGTCGAATCAGCGGTTCGGAGCGCCAAAGTCACGTGATTTCAGCAGTTTGACACGATCATCCGACCCGCTGATTTGACACACAAGATTCATAACGCTCCGAAGCCTCATGAAGCAGTGTTTTGAAATCGGTCATCACTATATAAGTCGTTATTTAGTTTTTTTGGCACACCAAAAATATTCTCGTGGCTTTATAATATTAATATTGAACCACTGTACTCACATGAACTGATTTAAATTTGTTTTTAGTACATTAATGGATCTTGAGAGAGGAAATGTCATTGCTTTCAATGCAGGCCTCACTGAGACATCAGATTTCATCAAAAATATCTCAATTTGTGTTCTGAAGAAAAACAAAGGTCTTACGGGTGTGGAACGGCATGAGTAATTAATGACAGAATTTTCATTTTTTTGATGAACTAACCCTTTAAGATTTTTAATTGAACACAAAAAAACAAAACAATGTGGGAAGGTTTTTTTTATTTTATATCATTTGCATTAGCATTCTTCAGGGTTATAGTTCACTAAAACCATAAAAAAAAATTTATTTGAAACAAACATTTGTTTTTTTATTTCTTATGAAGCCCCGCCTTCTGAAAAGCACAATGTGCTTTGATTGGCCGACTGGAGCAGTGTGTTGTGATTGGTGTTACCACAACCATCAGTTTTAACACACTACTAACTAACTCAACCAGGCCCCGCCCCTTTATTATGCATATTAATTATTTAAATGAGGAATATTGTGACGTGTTCCTTCCAGGAAGAAAACACAAGACTACAATGGAGGCGTTTCAGGGAGTTCAACTGACATTGAGCATGAAAAAGTCCCTCCAGCAGGAGTTATTCTCTAACAGCAACATTACACACTAAAGAAAGATGAAGATGGGGGGAAAAAGCATGACACGGTTCATAATACAACCTCAAAAGATCAAGAAAATTATATTCCCGATATATCAGGCCTTCAAACGAGACAAATTTAAGTCTTTCTGGGAATGTGTTTTCTGCATCAGCTCAAAAAAAACTACCAGGGAGGGAAGATAAAGATTCTTTCGTATTGATCTTGTGTTTTGAAGTGCTTTCAGTTAAATTGATGAAGTGATGTTTAGTCTGAGCCTCAAATCTAGTTCTAGAATACGAGTACTAACACGCTTCTCGTTTATAGTATGTATTAGTAGGCAGAATGCAATAAGTGGTCTAGTTTTTCATTCTGACTCTTAGTTTAAGGTCTCCAACGCTATTAATCTGCAATGGTGCATACGAGTTTATTCATGCATTCATCAGGAAACAAACATACAATTACTTTGAATGCTACATAAACGTAAATATTTACATAATGTAACTTTCCACCCTGAACATCATGCATTTAACGAACACTCTCAGAACTTGTGAACAGGTTGTAACGGTGATGTCAGAGTAAAGTTTGTTTAGGACGGTGAAGTGTGTTCTGCTCCAGGGATGCTCTCAACTAGACTCTGAACTCTTGCCAGGATGATCTCATTGGCGCAGCTGCAGTCTCCAGTGCCGTAGGGGGCGCTGATGGTCAGCACGCTCGCCACACGAAGAACATCCCCATATTCAGTCACCGGGACTCTGTTCTTCTCCAGCCACAGACGCAGATTCTCCCTCCGTGACTTCAGTTCTTCCGTACTGAGGACCTGCGTTCTGTCCGGCAGGAACAAGCTCTTCATTCGTCTCTCCGTCTCCTCCGTTCCGCTCGCGAGGATCTGAACGTCTGTCACCGCGTGACCCAGAATCACCTTTACTGATGGACGCTCATGCTCTAGGAAGCTCACCAGCACCACACTGCAATAAACAAACAAACAAACACAATATGAGATGATTCACTCTTTGATTCAAAAAGCAAATGATTCAGTGATTCATTTGAGTCAAACACTGCTTCTGAAATTGAATACGTCTCTACTATATAGTATGCGAAAAAAAGAGTAGTATGTCTGAATCATAGACTGTAAAAAAAGATGGACGACGCTTCCTTCTATTGTAATGAACTGAAGGTAAAACGGACAATGATGGGCGTTGACATGTTACGCAAAAACATCTGTTTTGGAGCCTGGGCATGCGCAGAAAGAATCGTCAGTGGAGCCCGGAGGCGGAGTCGCGGTATCAAACTCCCGCCCAGACGTCTGCGTCATCAAGATCAGATCACCTATGTGTTTTATTATCTATTATATTTTTCTTTTCCTCCTTCCTTTTTCATTTGGCTTAAACGATGGCTTAATTACATCTGGCAATAAGGAATTTACATTTATTTGAATGTTTATTAATGCACATTTTCATTTTTAAACTAAATTACTGATAACTAGGTCAAAACAACATATCGTAATTGATGTATTTTAAATATATAAATTATACAGGAATTAAAATTCGACTCGTAAAATAATCTCTTTCTAGAGCAATAATATTTTTGAAACCGCGGTCAAGTTGAACTAACTTTACAGCAGATTGAGTGCTGTAGACTGTGCTCTTTAATTAACTAGAGTAGGATTAGTTTTGTCCTGATAATTATTATTGTATACCCATAAAAATAATTAGTAACTGCCAGATAACGATCAACTGCTTTTTCCCGTCATGTCTAACGTTAGGCGTGTTATCTTGGCTAATAACATTTATTAATTAGCTTATAAAGCCCACATTTAATGTTACCGGAAAAAGCTCAGTGATCCGTCGGTTAGGACAGTTTACTGCTGAACAACTCCTTTTGTCAGTGAGAAATAACACAGAAATCGAAAAATAATATTTATTTATCTTCAGTCTCCCCTTGAAGCTCCGACAGTCCTCAGAGAAGTTGTCAATCAACTGTAATCATGACGACACGCCCCGTTTCTATAGCATCAAATTGGGCGGGGTTTATGACTTGTACCGCATCCAGCCACCAGGGGGCGATCAAAGAGCCCGCAGCTTCACGTTTCAGGACGTATGAGGCACGTCCGGTCTGAATACATATGCTGCGTCCGAAATCGCGTACTGTTCAGTATGTACTACATTTGAATTTAAATGTACTAAAAAAAAATTTAAAAAAAGTACGTTCTATATAATACGAATGCATGTAGTATGATTATGAATGAATTCGGACGTACTACATCCGCTATGTTTTTACTATCACATGACCTACCAGCGTCAGTTACGTCCCTTCAACTCCATCATGGGATAGTAAAGTGTCCATTGTATGCGCACTTCAGAATCTCGCCGGAAGTAGTACTTTTCGCCTAATGTTTATCGAATACTATGAATTCGGATATACTACTCTGTTCATGTACTATATAGAAGAGTAGTATTCGATTTCGGACGCAGCGATAGTATTTGATAAACATTAGGCGGAAATTCCCTGGATGACCTACTACTTCCGGTGAGATTCGATGGGATACGATGGACATTTTACTGTCCTATGAGGCCACGGGAGAGGATTTATGAATGCCAGTAAAGCGACGCAACTGACGCCGGTAGGTCACATGACAGTGACAACATGGCGCATGTAGTAAGTCTGAATTTCATTCATACCACTAAAGTCCCTTTCAAGGAATGTCTGTTCACTCGGCGGCCATATTTGCAAAGCCTCCGGGCAGCTATAGAGGGTATGCATCGACGTCACTTTCCCGCCGGAACACGCTCCCTCAGCTGGACTGAGTGGCAAAAGAACCTGCTGCATGACTGGATTTAATAGGGGAAACTGCGAAAGCGCGAGAAAAACAAACGATTACACTAAATATATAACAATACAATATATAGGGTATGATTTTACTTCTAAATCCAACATTTTGACACAAAATGAAAACTGCAAAACATGTTTCTCTGCTGGAGTCCAGCTGTTTCTGTGAATTGCAGCGATCCATTTGCTTCTTTTTTCTGTAGCTTTCAGCAGTCTGTAAAAATATACCTCAGGTTTTGTCAAAGCTATTTGTAGTCAGTCAATCGCAAAGCTCTTTCTCGTTTTGGATGCGTTTTGTGTGTTTTTCGCGGCAATCACGCTGAAAACCAATGCTGCCGCTCTTTTGCCACTCAGTGGGCGTAACCGCAGTCATAACGGTCGGCGGTGACGTCACGTGCATACCCTCTATTTCGGACATTCAAGACAAATGCTGCCTCCCAATTCGCATACTATCCGTCCTAAATAGTATTCGAAATAAGAATTAGTATGTCCCAAATCGTAGTATGTTGAAATGAGTATTCCAAAGATAGCCGGATGGTCTACTTTTTCTAGTTAGAATTCGAAGTGCAGATCCGTGCACACTTCTAACGGCTAACATTGCCTATAACCAAAGACTATAGAATAACACAAGACGTGTCACTCGTATTGTTTTGAATGGGAGAAAGTGTAACGCGCAATATGGTGGAATAAGTCCCGCCTTCTAAATAAGAGCCAATCGCCGACTGGTAAAGTCATCGCGTCACTGCAGCGGCCGTTAGATGCTCCGGTTTCTATAGAAACAGTCAGACGCGCACCTCCGAAGAGACGCGCATTTAGGTCTGCACATTAGCTTGATCCAGCTAATGGATCATGATTCAAGCGTTTAGAAACTAAATTTATGAGCCGGTTGTTGTTAGATTTCATTGGTGATTTCAAATATGAAATTTTAATCGTAAGGTTGGCGAACAGTTTGAGAATTTGATGTTTCCACATTCAAAGAGATTGCACGATGCCCAGGATGCCCGAGAGGCGTTTCAAAGATGGCCGCCGAGTGAAATGACTTGTCTTAAAGGGACTTTGCTATAACACATTGCGCTGTGGGCGAGGATTCGATTAGAACTACAAATAGGAATAAAAGGTGTTAAAAAAACTACAAACATGACGGATGTGCTAGACCGATGCTTGAATGATTCATAATCAGTATCTAACCTGACGAAAAGATATTTATTAAATGTTATCCACATTATATTTCATCTGCAACAGCATTGTGAACTTTTATAACGATGCGTTTGGTCATTAACTTCATTATTTAAAGATGAGGAGAGTTCTCTGCATGAAAGACCCTGGCAGATAAACGTGCGACTACATTTCTCTCCGAAATGGTAGGAAATTAAATTTAATTAAATGCGGAGGATTTTAACTGTGACAAGATGATTGACAGGGTAGTTTAAACAGTTACAGGTTAAGTAACTAAGCGAAGGAACGTCCGTTAAAGACGCAGTTATGACGAGTATGTCCCAAAGTCTTCTGCTACACACTCAAAAGTATGTACTTTTTCTTTACAAAAACAGTACATACTTTATGAACGTAGTATAAGTAGACGAATTGGGACGCAGCAAAAGTCCTACATATAAAATGGGGGAATCCTAAAATCTCAAATCTGCTTGGCGAATTAAATAACATTTCAAATCAGCAACAAAATCTGACGTGAACTGTCTCATAAATGTTGTTTCTTATGCTCAAATAGCATTAAAAAAGCTTATTTTTCAGGTTTGACCAGCCAATGCGCATGTGCAGTCATAAGCGCGAGTCTCAGGTTTCTATGGGAACCTGAGCTTCTAACGGCAGCTGCTACCACCTCCCGCCTTTTTACTTAAAAGGCGGGAGGTATTCCGCCATATTGCGCGTTGCAGTTTCTCCCAATCAAAACGTCGTACTTTTTTAACGGTTGCGAAGTAATTTCGAATTCAAATTTATACGATTTTGGACGGCTGCAAAAATGTTTCTAAAAGAAGCCATTTTATTTAAATATTTGTAAATTAAATACTTCTATGTATGACTATATTTTAAATTAAGATACATATGCGTATAATATCATTTATAAACCGTTAAATTTAAAATTTACAGAACATATAAATTAACTCACCCATAAAAAAAATCGGTAACACTTTACAAGGTTCAATTTTAACTATATTATACAATATTTCTACAACATTTATTAATCTTAGTTAATTTCAGCATTTATTAATGCATTATTATTAAAATCAAACGTTGTATCTGTTAATACCTGAGCTAACATGAACTAACAATGAAAAGTTGTGTTTTTATTACCTAACGTTTACAAAGATTCATAAAAACAATGACTAATGTATTGATTATTGTTAGTTAATGCATTAAATCATATTTTATGTTATTATTATTATTATTTCATGATGTTTACCTGGCAGAAACGGGGTCCACCGTGAACACGCGTCCCTCAAAGCGCTGCTGATCACGTGCTGTTACACAAACCTCCTGATTGACAAACTCCCGCCATTGCTGAGGACTCCTGTCACTCCACTGCAACATCTCTGCGAACAACTAATCACTTAATCAGCGTTAATGAACTTCATCTTCACTCTGAAGTCCTGCAGGAGATCGCTTAGCATGTGTGAACGCTGTCTGTATGACGTCACTGTCGTAAACCATCGTGTGATTGGTTGGCTGGGTTTTCATGAGAATCATAGGAAATGTAGTTTTCGCTGCGATGGGGTTTGCGCATGCGCAAGCGAGTGGTCCTTTGACAGGAGGCTGTTTATTTCTGTCAGGATTTTATTATTTCACATTATGTCGCGATACGGGCGACACGGAGGCGGTGAGTGTTATAATTCATGAATAATTAACGATTAAAACACGTCCGGAGGCAAAATGCTTCATCTCATATATTAAAAATGGCTGGTTATTGAAGAGATGTGATGTGTTTTAGCACGAACTGCTAACTGTAATGGCGCCCTCGCGCGCAGTAAACACTGGTTAATAATAATAATTAATAATATAACTAGTAATAGTAATAATCATAACGTTATTTCGATTTATAGTTTGATTGATTATCAGTTTGTTGGTTTAAATGTTAATATGAGGATGGTCATGTGTTTTATTTACGTTTTATGTTTTTGTTTCAGTTTGCATTTTAAATGATCTTTTGAGTTTTAGTCCGAATTAAACATGTAGATGTTTAATTGAAACTCAGTGTGAAGTTTATCTTTTTATTAAAGTGCAAAGTTTCACAGGCTGAAAAGTTAAATCAATCTTGTTGTTTTTGTTAGCTAAAGCTATTAAAATTATTATTTTTAATTGAAATAAAGCTGAAATGAAGTAAAATATAAGAACACTTTTTAAAACTTACTGAAGTACTAAAATTATTAAAACTAAATTAAAATTAAGATTTAATAATCTGTCAAATCGATTAATCACATCTAAAAAGTTTGTAAAAAATGTGTGTATATATATACAGTACAGTCCAAAAGTTTGGAACCACTAAGATTTTTAATGTTTTTAAAAGAAGTTTCGTCTGCTCACCAAGGCTACATTTATTTAATTAAAAATACAGTAAAAAACAGTAATATTGTGAAATATTATTACAATTTAA
>RJVU01079719.1:1232648-1252648 GCA_003731715.1 Anabarilius grahami
AAAAAACAATAATATTGTGAAATATTATTGCAATTTAAAATTATGGTTTTCTATTTTAATATACTTTAAAATATAATTTATTCCTGTGATCAAAGCTGAATTTTCAGCATCATTACTCCAGTCTTCAGTGTCACATGATCCTTCAGAAATCATTCTAATATGATGATTTATTATCAATCTTGGAAACAGATAATATTATTTTATAACCTGTGATACTTTTTCAGGATTCTTTAATGAATAAAAAGTTAAAAAATATCAGCATTTATTTAAAATAGAAATCTTTTGTAACTATAGAAACGTTTGGGGTCAGTAATGTTTTTCTTTTTTTTTTTTGAAAGAAATGTATACTTTTATTCATCACAGATGTTTTATATTGATAAAAAAGTGATAGTAAAGATTTATATTGTAAGAAAAGATTTATATTTTGAATAAATGCTAAATGCTGTACTTTTTAACCTTTTATTCATCAATGAATCCTGAAAAAAGTATCACAGGTTCCAAAAAAATATTAAGCAACACAACTGTTTTCAACATTGATAATAACTGAGTATCAAATCATCATATTAGAATGATTTCTGAAGGATCATGTGACTGAAGACTGGAGTAATGATGCTGAAAATTCAGCTTTGATCACAGAAATAAATTATATTTTAAAGTATATTAAAATAGAAAACCATAATTTTAAATTGTAGTAATATTTCACAATATTATTGTTTTTTCTGTATTTTTTATGAAATAAATGCAGCTTTAATGAGCATAAGAGACTTTGTTCAAAAACAATAAAAATAGTAATGTTTCCAAACTTTTGACTGGTAGTGTATATATACAAACCTTTATGTTAGATGCGATTAATCGTGATTAATAGAATTGACAGCACTAAAAAACTAATAAAATGACAAAAGCACATAACAATAACTAAAACTTAACTGAAATTATACAACTAAAAGCTAAATCAAAATATTAATAAATACTACAATAGTATGAAATGAAATTTCATAGGGGTAGTCATGGCCTAATGGTTAGAGAGTGACAGATGACAGATGTTAAAGCTCTTTTTTTCTCTCAGAAACAAAGGTGTACGTGGGTAACCTGGGCACCGGGGCAGGTAAGGGTGAATTAGAGCGGGCATTTGGTTATTACGGACCGCTGAGAACCGTGTGGATCGCTCGCAACCCTCCGGGATTCGCCTTTGTGGAGTTTGAAGATCCCAGAGATGCTGAGGATGCTGTGCGTGGCCTCGATGGCAAGTGAGTGGGCGGAGTCACGGTCAGGTGACGATTCAATGTCTCACTCATAAAGACTTCACTTGTTTCATAAATGGATGAATCAATGTTTTTGAACAAATCTCTTGATGAATGATTCAATGACTCACTCATAAAGACTTGTTTCATTACTAATCAGCATATTTGAACAAATCTTTTGAATGAATAGGCTTGTTTGAGATGCATCGGCACTGCGCAGATTGATCGGCATATAGCGATTCAAAAGCATAACGCTCTCGTGGTACTTTGATGTCATTCGCCGATCGGTCTGCGCAGTGCCGATGCATCTCGAACAAGCCTAATGATTCAATGAATCACTCATAAAGACTTGTTTCATTACTAATCATGATTTTTTGAACAAATCTCTTGAATTAATGATTCAATGACTCACTCATAAAGACTTGTTTCATAACTAATCAGCATTTTTGGACAAATCTCTTGAATGAATGATTCAATGACTCCCTCATAAAGACTTGTTTCATAACTAATCAGCGTTTTTAAACAAATCTCTTGAATGAATGATTCAATGACTCGCTCATAAAGACTTGTTTCATTACTAATCAGCATTTTTGAACAAATCTCTTGAATGAATGATTCAGTGACTTGCTCATAAAGACTTGTTTCATTACTAATCAGCATTTTTGAACAAATCTCTTGAATGAATGATTCAATGACTCGCTCATAAAGACTTGTTTCATTACTAATCAGCATTTTTGAACAAATCTCTTGAATGAATGATTCAATGACTCGCTCATAAAGACTTGTTTCATTACTAATCAGCATTTTTGAACAAATCTCTTGAATGAATGATTCAATGACTCGCTCATAAAGACTTGTTTCATTACTAATCAGCATTTTTGAACAAATCTCTTGAATGAATGATTCAATGACTCGCTCATAAAGACTTGTTTCATTACTAATCAGCATTTTTGAACAAATCTCTTGAATGAATGATTCAATGACTCGCTCATAAAGACTTGTTTCATTACTAATCAGCATTTTTGAACAAATCTCTTGAATGAATGATTCAATGACTCGCTCATAAAGACTTGTTTCATTACTAATCAGCATTTTTGAACAAATCTCTTGAATGAATGATTCAATGACTCGCTCATAAAGACTTGTTTCATTACTAATCAGCATTTTTGGACAAATCTCTTGAATGAATGATTCAATGACTCGCTCCTAAAGACTTGTTTCATTACTAATCAGCATTTTTGAACAAATCTTTTGAATGAATGATTCAATGACTCGCTCATAAAGACTTGTTTCATTACTAATCAGCATTTTTGAACAAATCTCTTGAATGAATAGGCTTGTTTGAGATGCATCGGCACTGCACAGATCGATCGGCGAATGACATCAAAGTACCGTGAGAGCGATTCAAAAGCATAACGCTCTTGCAGTACTTTGATTTCATTCGCCGATCGGTCTGCGCAGTGCCAATGCATCTCAAACAAGCCCAGTGATTCAATGAATCAGACTTGTTTCATTACTAATCAGCATTTTTGAACAAATCTCTTGAATGAATGATTCAATGACTCATAAAGTCTTGTTTCATTACTAATTGTTTCAGGGTGATCTGTGGCTCTCGAACGCGTGTGGAGTTATCCACCGGAATGCCACGGCGTTCCCGATACGACCGTCCGCCGACACGCCGGCCCTTCGACCCGAACGACCGCTGCTACGAGTGCGGCGAGAAGGGCCACTACGCATACGACTGTCATCGCTACAGTCGGCGACGCCGGAGCAGGTAAGGCCAGCTATCTCACCTGGACACCGCTGAACGTTATTGATTAATAAACTGTCATCTGCTGTTTCCTTGTTATATTGTTCCTGCTCTCTCTTCTTTCTCTGTCTGCTTGATTTCCTGTTTATTTGTTTGTGTTGACTTAGATTTTGTGGGTTGGGGGGGATGTTTTGTTGTTTTCTGAACTGATGTTTTCTCTTTGGGATTTCATTTAATGACTGACCTGGTCAAAACCTTTCAGGTTTCATCGTTTGATTCAGAGAGTCACGATCCTATACGAATTCATGAGGCATCTAGCAAATCCCACACTTTTGATCGCCTGCTATGACCGGGGCACGAGCAGCCACACCCCTTCGCTGAGGCTCCTCCCACTGCTACTTAACTATTCATAGCCCCTCCCCCCTACCCAAACCTGATGAGAGCGCCAATCTGAGTAAATTCGGCTAGTGATTTGTGCCTACGCTTTTGATAAAGAGAGCATCGAGACCTCTACAGACCACGATCCCGTCTAGAAAAAGCGCCTTGCACACTTCTATCAAGTCTCAATCAAGCGATTTGGCTGTCAATGCGGTCATCGTTAGAAATCCAAGAGAACGACTAGATGCAGAGGTTGGCTGATGATAGATACTACTAGATCGTCTAGATCTGCTAGACCTCGGTTCCAAAGAGGGTCGACCTGCAAAGTTGCAAGGTTTATTTCAAGTACCAATTAATGTGTCTCTCTGTATATCATTGCCATTGCCTGAACTCAAATCAGTCGTAGTGTTTAATGCTGTAAACATTTTTTAAGAACTGTTAGGGTTCTGGGGCTGGACGATATAACACTCCATGAGCGTCTAGATTTATCGCAGTAATCTCTGAAATTAGCCTTTTTGAATCAGAGGAATCACCATTTTAGCCAGTCATTGTAGCTGAAAAAATGTAATGGAAAAAGTAAAATATGTATTTAGTTAATAATCTTGAAGTAAATTAATTTAAAATATATATAAATAAATATTTTTTCCAATTTTTTTTATTATGCAAAGTAATAAACGAAATTATTTTTATATTCTAAAACTTATTTTGCAATATTTTTAATGGTGAGCAGTGTTTAGTATCATAGTTAAAAATGTTTGAATGAGTATGTATTTAGTTTATTTTAATTGGCATTTTTATTAATTATTGTTTTTTGTTTTAAATGTCTATAGTTTTAATGAATTTTTATCAAGTAATACTAAATGAAAATGAGAATATATATATATATTTTTTTATACATATGTCTATATAGTTTTCATTAATTTTTATCAAATTATACTGAATTAAAATGAGAAATTTTGCCTTGGCGACTAGCTAAAAATAAAATCAGTGTTTTATTTCATTTCAGTTAACATTTATTTTATTATTTCAAGTAATTAATTTTTGTTAATGTTTTTTTTCCCCATTCGTTTGACTTTTGAATCAATTCACAAAAAATTTGAAGTGATTTATGGAGCTTTTTTAAAAGCGCTGTTATATGGTCCAGCCCTGTTCTGTACTGTACCTGTAATGTTAATCTGTAATGTGATTGTTTAGTTTAGTTGAGGTCAGTGCCTGAGGGTCACATGAGTCAGTGAATCTGTTTGACTGGTTCTTTATATCACTCTGACACACGTCTCTCTCCTTTGTTCCCTCCTTGTGTCCTCACATCCGTCCGTCCGTCTCCTCTGGACTCGGACAGGTCTCGTTCCCGTTCCCACTCTCGCTCTCGGTCCAGAGGGAGGAGATACGGTCGGTCTCGCAGCCGCAGCAGAGGGAGAAGGTATGTGTGTGTGCGTGTGTGTGTGTGTTCTGTGATCTTTCACGTGTAAATGCATGTCTTATTCATGTCTCAGGTCCAGATCTTTCTCTCCTCGCCGTTCTCGCTCGGGTTCTCCCAGACGCTCCAGATCTGCGACGCCCAAACGATCCAGGTGAGTGACATGCGCACTTTGGCCAGGGTGGTAATAATTGTAATTCTTAATTTTGATTAAAATTGGCATGCGCCACATAGTTTACTGCGATTATAAGATTATTTGTATTAGTTTGATCAGAGTATTGTATTTACATGAGTTCAAGTTTAATATTGTGTCTCTGAGGTGTTTGGTTCTGTCATTTGAGTTGATTGATTCTTTCTTTAACCCGTCCAGGTCCATATCCCGCTCTCGCTCCCGATCCGGCTCCGGTCCCAGGAGCAGGTAACACAGTAACCCAGCTGGTCAGGTGTCACGCAACGTTTGACTTTGTGTTTCCGTATGAACTGTGCGTGTGTTCAGTCACATGGGTTTGTGTTGATGGGGAACTTCTGTTTCTGTAGGTCTGGTTCAGTCGGGAGGTCCAAATCCGGCTCTCGGGCTAGAAGGTGAGAACACACACTCACACTCACACTCTCACTCTCACACACATGCTCACACATACACACACACACGTGCTCTCAAACACTCTCATACTCACACACACACTTGCACTCTCACACTGACACTTTCAAACACACACTCACACAAACACACCCACTCACACACACACGCTCTCAAACACACACACACACTTGCACTCTCACACATACGTTCTCAAACACACACACTCACACGCTCTCAAACACACACTATCAAACACACTCACACACACACTCTCAAACACACACACTTTCAAACACACACACTCATACAAACACACCCACTCACACACTCGCACATATTCACACACACCTGCTCTCAAACACACACATGCTCTCAAACATGCTTACACAAACACACTGTCAATCACACTCACATACACACTCTCAAGCACACTTGTACACACACAAATTTTCGAACACACTCACACACACACTCTCAAGCACACTCTCAAACACACTCACATACACACACTCTCTCAAACACTCACACAAATACACCCTCAAACACACTCACACAAACACATACTCTCAAACACTCACACAAACACATTTACATACACTCTCAAACACACACTTTCAAACATGCACAATCACACACAAACACACACGCTCTCAAACACACACTCACTCATTCACTCACTCACAGATACTCACACACACACACAAGCTCTCAAACACTCTCACACACACTCTCACACTCACTCGAAGATACTCACTCACACAAGCTCTCAA
Organism: Anabarilius grahami; assembly: GCA_003731715.1. Classification (NCBI taxonomy): domain Eukaryota; kingdom Metazoa; phylum Chordata; class Actinopteri; order Cypriniformes; family Xenocyprididae; genus Anabarilius; species Anabarilius grahami. Next base: position 1,238,785 of record RJVU01079719.1, read on the forward strand.
ACACACTCTCTCACACACACACACACACAAGCTCTCAAACACACTCTCTCACACACACACACAAGCTCTCAAACACACTCTCTCACACACACACAAGCTCTCAAACACTCTCACTCTCACTCACTCACTCACAGATACACACACACACAAGCTCTCAAACACACTCTCTCACACACACACTCACTCACACATACACACACTTACTCACACACACATCATGCTCCAGCACCTCACCAGACATCAAGACTCCTTGTCGTACTGTAAGAATGTCAATAATGTGAACATGTGACATGCATGAACGATCAGAATCAAAAAGAGCTTTATATCAAAGTCAAGATTATTTAGATGATTTACACTTCATTTGCATTGCAGCATTTTATGACCCCAATCTCTCATCACTGTAATGCAAAAAAAAACTCAATTTCATTTGTTGTTCTGCTTCAGTACTTCCTCAAAAGATTGGAATGATCAAGATGTTTTTAATGCTAAATCATAATGATTCCATACGTCTGTTCACTAGTATAAGGTAATGTTCTTCATTAAGAATCTCATGACAAACACCTCTATATATGTGATTTCCACTCCTAAATGACTCCTAAACCGTAGAAGCACGTGATCTGATCACATAAACATCATGAGGTGTTACTCTGGTCCGGATTGTGTGTTTGGCTGCATGCGTTTGTCAGTTTGCAGCATGTCACACACTCACTGTCGCATGCAAACAGCAAAGCCACCGACACACTTCCTGTGCTTGTTAATCTTAAGAGGCATTTTTGCTTAAATCTCAGCGGCTCCAAATCTAGAGCTTCACCTCAAAAGCAGAGGTAGGTCCCCCCACAGGATGAGAAACACTGTTTAGTGTGGGAGTGACGGGGTGAATGACATGCCGACTCAAAATAAACCTTTTCCTTTTTTTCTGCTTGCAGTCGTTCGCCCTCTCGAAGCCCCGCAGGAAGTGAGAGTCCAGAGCGAGACGACTGAAGCGCCCTGTTTCTATTCTCGAAACAGCTCAGTTTGAGGCGATGTGTGTTTGTTTTCAGGGGTTTCGGCGCTTATTGCAGTACAAGTGAAGTAATAATTAAAAAATGCAAGTTTGATTGTAAGGAAGCTCTTGTTTGAGGAGCAGAATATTTTGAGTTTATTTTTCTCTAGATGAGGAGAGAGTTTGTCTGATTTTCTACCTGTGTTGTTGTGCGGTACACGTGTTCCTGCATCTGTTTGAGTTTTGTATGCATATTAAATGAAGTTAAAACACTTGCTCTCTGTGAGATTTCTTCATGTGCTAATGATGCTGTACCAGAAGGTGGCGCTGTCGTTCATTTAACGGTGGTTTGTGCATCTGTTTCACACAGAAAACACTTCTGACAGCAGTTAAATTATGTTACTATATTGTTGTTTACTAATAAAAGTTTATTTTGATCTGTTAAACACGTCAACTGCATCCAAAACCTGAAAAACACCATCTTCACGGGGCAGATGGCATCAAGACACACACAATTAATGTGTCATCTGCCTTCACACTGCAAAAAATGATTTTCTTAATCAATATTTTTGTCTTGTTTTCCACTACAAACATCTAAACATTCTTAAATCAAGATACATTTACTTGAGAAGCAAAATCACTTAAGAAATTAAGCCTTGTTTACTGAAAAAATTATCAAAATGATGTGAGTTTATGCTTAAAGCAAGAACAAATATTTGCCAATAGAGTCTGAAACATAATCTTGTTTTCCCTTTGAATTAGGTTGATATTTCTGAGCCCACTGACAGATATTTGTTCTTGTTTTAAGCATAAACATTTTCATAAAACAAGACTTATCTTAAGTGATTTTGCTTCTCAAGTAAATGCATCTTGATTTAAGAATGTTGAGATATTTTTACTGAAAAACAAGACAAAAACACAATTTTTTGCAGTTCATCTGCTCAGTTTTTGAAGGCAGCATAAATGTGATATCCCACAATGCTGTTTGATGGAGTGATTGAAAGTAAATTAATTCATAAACGTCTGTTTTTAATTGCTTTAACATTACATTTTGACAGTGAATTATGGTTTATGTTTTAAAGCTCACTTGTATTTGTTGTAAATCAAAGATTCAGCTAAAATATTTGCTTAAAGTCTGAGATTTAAGTTTAAATAATAATGTAAGTTTAAATATTGCTTGAACAACACATTCTCATTTTCACGGTTCTCTGATGTCGGATAAGGTTAAAAAATAATTGTTTCAGTGAGTGTTTTATTTTTAATATTTTAAAATCATTTATAACCAAAGTCCCATTCAAGGTAAGTAAGTTCACTCGGCGGCCATTTTGCAACGCCTCCGGCCAGCTTTCGGGCATCCAATGGAGGAATCCTGAAATCTCAAAAACTGCTAACCGAAATCACTATTAAATAACATATTTGAAATCAGCAACAAAATCTGACATAAACTGTCCCATAAATGTTGTTTCTTATGCTCCAATAGGGTTAAAAAAGTGTATTTTTCAGGTTTGACCAACCAATGCGCATGTGCAGTCATAAGCGCGAGTCTCAGGTTTCTATGCAGCTGCTGTGACGCAATGACTTTATCAATCAGCGATTGGCTCTTTTACTTATAAGGCAGGAGGTATTCCGCCATATTGCGTGTTGAAATTTTTCCCGTTCATAACGTCTACCCAGTTGACATTTTAATCTTTATCGACATGCGTCATGGATCAGGTTTGAATCACTGTTACAGTTTGTGTTAAAGTTTACAAATTTAAATACATTTTTAAATCAATATTGTGAGTGTTAACATGGGCGTTAAATATTGTTTCAATGTGATTTCAATGCCCCCCATTTTTATTTGAAAGCTGATCTGAAACATCATACTTTCTGATATCATGTCACATGACCATCATATTCTGTGTGTGGTTTGACAGATTATCCTTGTTTTTTACCTCTGCTAAACCAACAGGCCTCTTCAGTTGTTGCATGTAGAGATGGAGGATGGATGTGGGCGTCTCTGCTGCTGCTCTGCTGTTTTATTTGACTCTCTTTGTCCCGTTTTAGCCGTTTCAACGTCACACAGCTAACACTCTTTTAATAGCTCCATTAGCTGAAGGCAGAATGTCACTTACTGCACACAGTCGCCCTTCATTTGAGTCTGTGAGGGACTGTGTGTGTGTGTAATGAGAATCACATGCCCAAGTGATCACATCACTGTGATTATACATCTAAAAGTGTGTATTACTGTATATACGTGTCTCCTGTGATGCTGCTACTTTACTAAGTGATCAGACGCGGCATAAAACCCCACAGATGCACGTTGAAGGAGGAACCGAATCACAGACCAGAAGGTCACAGAGACACTTTTCACACCAGAAAGGAAGAAAACACCTAGCAACCACCTAACACACTCTAGCAACCATCCACAACACTATGGTGGTGTGTTTTGCACAGGTAAATACTAATAATTACACATTTTTTATAGTATTATTTTAGGTAATGATAATAACCCTATAGTTTCCATTGATCCATCCAACGGCCATGCGACCGGAAGTAAACTGTTAACAGCCCTAGCTAAAGAATGCAAAAAATCGCTAAGCAACAACAAAGAGGACGGCGTAATGGATCATTTGATCATTTGACATATAGTAAAAAAATAAATTACATTTTTAAAAAAAGGACAGAGAATGGTTGCTTTTGGCATTAAATTACATCCAAATACAATTACAATGCATAACTATAAAACATAACATTTACTTGTCTAATCTGTCACGTATTGTCGACGACGTCAAATTGACCTTTCGCCGGGAGTTTGATTGACAAGCGATCTAACCAATCATAACGCCGAATCCGCCATTTTGTCCGACAAAGCAGTCAGGAGTTAGAAGATTAACCTTGGTGGACTTGAACTTGAAAAATGGTGTGTACTGACTGACGTCTTTCAGGATTTGAAACAAGATTCCTTCTGATGTTCATTCATGTTTATTTGATGCTATAAATGAACTAGTAGGAAGAGATGATTGGTTCACGAGTCGCTTGAGCTGAGGCGCTACAGCGATCTGTCACGACACATTAAAGAGCCACAAAACGTTTTTTATTGTTCGAATTTCTTAAAAAATTACACTGTTTGAAAGCTGGGACTTTGTTTAATATCATAAGTAACCTGGTCTGTCTTGTCTGTCGACATGTTGTCAGTGTCCTCTTTGCTCCGCGATGTATTTTACACTCTGTGTAGCGTGCTTAAAGACCCCCTTGTGGTGAAAATCAAGTTTTTATATGTTGTTTATATGTCTATGTGGTGTTTTTTATATGCTTTAAGACAAACCATGTGCAAATTCATAAGTCAAGACCATTGCTCAGTATTTTCTCCTTAAAACTGCAGTGAAAAAAATAAATTGCTGGTGTCTGTGACATCACAAACTACCTAGTAACCAATCACGTCAATGTGCCGGCAGGCATTAGCATATCATTATCAGCGAACTAGCAGGGGAGTCTCGAAAGAAGCCAGGTTATATTTTTCTGTTGATATGAAAAATCGTGTAGATTTAGCAATGTGGTGGGTGTATGATGTATATTACGATGTTATGATGAACTATATGCCTTTCTCCGCAGATGTTCTGAGTTTAAAGCATTTGTAAGGATACTGATTGTTAGAAGGCATCTGTGGTGAACGGGAACATGGTTTGTGTAACATTAGAAACGTATTATTAGCTGTTTGATAACGTAGTCAAGCAAAAGGCTAATCATTTTAATTACTGTTATGTGTACGATGTTGTACCATTGTGTAGCGTTTACCTCAGTAAGTTGACCGAGTGGATCTCTGAGCTGGCGTGACAGCGAGTGGAGGTGGGGCTAATTTGCATATTCATTGATGCGCGTATATTAAATGAGGCAAGGGTGTAGCGTTACATTCAAGCTATTTTAAGTCATGTCATTTTAGTGATCGAAGATGAGTTTTAAAGGATTAGTCCACTTTTAAAGGTGCCCTAGAACTTCTTTTTAAAAGATGTAATGTAAGTCTAAGGTGTCCCCTGAATGTGTCTGTGAAGTTTCAGCTCAAAATACCCCATAGATTTTTTTAAATTAATTTTTTTAACTGCCTATTTTGGGGCATCATTAACTATGCACCGATATATAGGTTGCGGCCCCTTTAAATTCTCGTGCTCTCCGCCCCCGGAGCTCGCGCTCGCCTTAAACAGCATAAACACAGTTTACACAGCTAATATAACCCTCAAAATGGATCGGATCATGTGAGTAGAGTATTTATTTGGACGTTTATATTTCTGAATGAGTTTGAGGCTATGCTCCGTGGCTAACAGGCTAATGCTACACTGTTGGAGAGATTTATAAAGAATGAGGTTGTGTTTATGAATTATACAGACTGCAAGTGTTTAAAAATGAAAATAGTAAAGGGTCTAGTCTCCGTGAATACAGTAATAAATGATGGTAACTTTAACCACATTTAACAGTACATTAGCAACATGCTTACGAAACATTTAGAAAGACAATTTACAAATATCAATAAAAATATCATGTTATCATGGATCATGTCAGTTATTATTGCTCCATCTGCCATTTTTCGCTGTTGTCCTTGCTTGCTTACCTAGTCTTATGATTCAGCTGTGCACATCCAGACGTCCTGCCCTTGTCTAATGCCTTTCATAATGTTGAGAACATGGGCTGGCATATGCAAATATTGGGGGCGTACACCCCGACTGTTACGTAACAGTCGGTGTTATGTTGAGATTCGTCGTTCTTCGGAGGTCTTTTAAACAAATGAGATTTATATAAGAAGGAGGAAATAATGGAGTTTGAAACTCAGTGTATGTCTTTTCCATGTACTGAACTCTTGTTATTCAACTATGCCAAGGTAAATTCAATTTTTAATTCTAGGGCACCTTTAAATAAAATTTTCCTGATAATTTATACTCACCCCCATGTCATCCAAGACGTTCATGTCTTTCTTTTGTCAGTCGAAAAGAAATTAAGGTTTTTGATGAAAACATTCCAGGATTATTCTCCATATAGTGGACTTAACTGGCGCCGCGTTCGTTCTGTAAGTAGAATAGGGAAGGCGTAGGACATACAGCGTAAGCGTTTTGAAGAATGCGGAAAGCGGAAGCACGTGCAAGACGATAATATGTGTTTATAAAGCATATACAGTTGTATTTTTTTCGAAAATGACCAATCGTTTCGCTAGATAAGACTCTTATTCCTCGTCTGGTATCGTTTAAAGCCCTTTGAAGCTGCACTGAAACTATCATTTTGACCTTCAACCGTTTGGGCTCAATTGAAGTCCACTATAAGGAGAATAATCCTGGAATGTTTTCATCAAAAACCTTCATTTCTTTTCGACTGACAAAAGAAAGACATGAACGTCTTGGATGACATGGGGGTGAGTATAAATTATCAGGAAAATTTTATTTGAAAGTGAACTAATCCTTTAAGGGATACAATTATTGAATTATTAAGTTTGAATGCTCATCATCATGTGATGAAGGTTTCAATGGGATTCTCTACATAAATAAATTTGACTGAATCATAAAGTTGCCTCATCGGAAGAGATAAAAAAAAAAAAATGCCATAATGATGTCTGTGGCTTGTAAACACGTTTACCACAGTAAAGTGTTGTTTGACATGATGCCGCAGAGCATTAATCATAGTATTTTCAGAGTCCTGAATGTTTCTTTTCCAGTTGCCTTACCCACAAATCCCAGTGGTTCAGTCAGAATGGCACTGAAGAGCAGCATGTTTTTATCATTACATGTGGTTTAATGAGCGAATGACCTCAGAAACGCGGTTCCTCTTTCCTTTAGAAGTAATTCAGCACACACATTACACCACGTGTCACGAAACACTCACAAACTGTCATCAGTTCATGAGTTTTACTGAGCGATTTGGACAAACTGTCTCTAGTGAGGTGTTCTTCCTCTGTGCATCGCATGATTCATAAAGCAGATTGTGTTTTTATAAGAACTTGTTTTGTAAGTGGTTAGTAATTCAGTAGCTTGAGATGAAACACTAGAGGTGTTCATGTGAATCTGAGATGAACAGACACACACTTGGGGTTGTTGTTCTCATCTCAAACCTCAGCAGCCGCTGTCAGGTTACAAAACTCTCACGCGGCGGTTGCGTTGGAGAGGGTGAAGACGACTTCCTCTGGCCGTTTCCTGTCCTTGTTCTCTTTTAGCTCTTACTGTGGGCCTCGCTGGCAGAAACAAAAGCGTGTTGATTAGCGTTCAGCTCAACTCGTATGCGTTATGGTCTTTGCACAGATGATGATTATCACAAATCTTTAGTCCTGTGAATGTTGTGATTTGAGCTTCACCGATGCCCTGAGAAATGAGGAACAGAGTTCAATGATAAATGTGTTAATGATGAGTGACTGAGGTGTCGTTTAACACACGCTTTCAGCTCTTATATCAGTGATTGTTCGATCACTATCACAGATGTCTGTTGTGCCTCACTCTGTTCCTCTGCTGATTGTGCAGATGTTTGACTTCACATTATGAACTTCCTGTCAGTGTGTTTGGTGACATTTGGTGATTCTGTGTTTAGCGCATGATGTGGACCATGACGTGTGTGTGTGTATTTGTGTGTTTTTGTACCTACATAACCATATTTTGGGCACAAATTTGTACCAGGACGTGAGAAAAAGTGACCTGATAAAAGCTTCTTTTGTGCACATCCTCATTTGTAAAAACAGTAAAAGATAATGTGTTTGTGTGTGTGTGAATGTGTCTGCGTGCATGTGTAAGTGTGTGTGAGTGCGTGTTTGTGTGTGTGTGAGTGCGTGTTTGTGTGTGAGTGAGTGCGTGTTTGTGTGTGTGTTTGTGTGTGAGTGAGTGCGTGTTTGTGTGTGTGTGAGTGCGTGTTTGTGTGTGAGTGAGTGCGTGTTTGTGTGTGAGTGAGTGCGTGTTTGTGTGTGAGTGAGTGCGTGTTTGTGTGTGAGTGAGTGCGTGTTTGTGTGTGAGTGAGTGCGTGTTTGTGTGTGAGTGAGTGCGTGTTTGTGTGTGAGTGAGTGCGTGTTTGTGTGTGAGTGAGTGCGTGTTTGTGTGTGAGTGAGTGCGTGTTTGTGTGTGAGTGAGTGCGTGTTTGTGTGTGAGTGAGTGCGTGTTTGTGTGTGAGTGAGTGCGTGTTTGTGTGTGAGTGAGTGCGTGTTTGTGTGTGAGTGAGTGCGTGTTTGTGTGTGAGTGAGTGCGTGTTTGTGTGTGAGTGAGTGCGTGTTTGTGTGTGAGTGAGTGCGTGTTTGTGTGTGAGTGAGTGCGTGTTTGTGTGTGAGTGAGTGCGTGTTTGTGTGTGAGTGAGTGCGTGTTTGTGTGTGAGTGAGTGCGTGTTTGTGTGTGAGTGAGTGCGTGTTTGTGTGTGAGTGAGTGCGTGTTTGTGTGTGAGTGAGTGCGTGTTTGTGTGTGAGTGAGTGCGTGTTTGTGTGTGAGTGAGTGCGTGTTTGTGTGTGAGTGAGTGCGTGTTTGTGTGTGAGTGAGTGCGTGTTTGTGTGTGAGTGAGTGCGTGTTTGTGTGTGAGTGAGTGCGTGTTTGTGTGTGAGTGAGTGCGTGTTTGTGTGTGAGTGAGTGCGTGTTTGTGTGTGAGTGAGTGCGTGTTTGTGTGTGAGTGAGTGCGTGTTTGTGTGTGAGTGAGTGCGTGTTTGTGTGTGAGTGAGTGCGTGTTTGTGTGTGAGTGAGTGCGTGTTTGTGTGTGAGTGAGTGCGTGTTTGTGTGTGAGTGAGTGCGTGTTTGTGTGTGAGTGAGTGCGTGTTTGTGTGTGAGTGAGTGCGTGTTTGTGTGTGAGTGAGTGCGTGTTTGTGTGTGAGTGAGTGCGTGTTTGTGTGTGAGTGAGTGCGTGTTTGTGTGTGAGTGAGTGCGTGTTTGTGTGTGAGTGAGTGCGTGTTTGTGTGTGAGTGAGTGCGTGTTTGTGTGTGAGTGAGTGCGTGTTTGTGTGTGAGTGAGTGCGTGTTTGTGTGTGAGTGAGTGCGTGTTTGTGTGTGAGTGAGTGCGTGTTTGTGTGTGAGTGAGTGCGTGTTTGTGTGTGAGTGAGTGCGTGTTTGTGTGTGAGTGAGTGCGTGTTTGTGTGTGAGTGAGTGCGTGTTTGTGTGTGAGTGAGTGCGTGTTTGTGTGTGAGTGAGTGCGTGTTTGTGTGTGAGTGAGTGCGTGTTTGTGTGTGAGTGAGTGCGTGTTTGTGTGTGAGTGAGTGCGTGTTTGTGTGTGAGTGAGTGCGTGTTTGTGTGTGAGTGAGTGCGTGTTTGTGTGTGAGTGAGTGCGTGTTTGTGTGTGAGTGAGTGCGTGTTTGTGTGTGAGTGAGTGCGTGTTTGTGTGTGAGTGAGTGCGTGTTTGTGTGTGAGTGAGTGCGTGTTTGTGTGTGAGTGAGTGCGTGTTTGTGTGTGAGTGAGTGCGTGTTTGTGTGTGAGTGAGTGCGTGTTTGTGTGTGAGTGAGTGCGTGTTTGTGTGTGAGTGAGTGCGTGTTTGTGTGTGAGTGAGTGCGTGTTTGTGTGTGAGTGAGTGCGTGTTTGTGTGTGAGTGAGTGCGTGTTTGTGTGTGAGTGAGTGCGTGTTTGTGTGTGAGTGAGTGCGTGTTTGTGTGTGAGTGAGTGCGTGTTTGTGTGTGAGTGAGTGCGTGTTTGTGTGTGAGTGAGTGCGTGTTTGTGTGTGAGTGAGTGCGTGTTTGTGTGTGAGTGAGTGCGTGTTTGTGTGTGAGTGAGTGCGTGTTTGTGTGTGAGTGAGTGCGTGTTTGTGTGTGAGTGAGTGCGTGTTTGTGTGTGAGTGAGTGCGTGTTTGTGTGTGAGTGAGTGCGTGTTTGTGTGTGAGTGAGTGCGTGTTTGTGTGTGAGTGAGTGCGTGTTTGTGTGTGAGTGAGTGCGTGTTTGTGTGTGAGTGAGTGCGTGTTTGTGTGTGAGTGAGTGCGTGTTTGTGTGTGAGTGAGTGCGTGTTTGTGTGTGAGTGAGTGCGTGTTTGTGTGTGAGTGAGTGCGTGTTTGTGTGTGAGTGAGTGCGTGTTTGTGTGTGAGTGAGTGCGTGTTTGTGTGTGAGTGAGTGCGTGTTTGTGTGTGAGTGAGTGCGTGTTTGTGTGTGAGTGAGTGCGTGTTTGTGTGTGAGTGAGTGCGTGTTTGTGTGTGAGTGAGTGCGTGTTTGTGTGTGAGTGAGTGCGTGTTTGTGTGTGAGTGAGTGCGTGTTTGTGTGTGAGTGAGTGCGTGTTTGTGTGTGAGTGAGTGCGTGTTTGTGTGTGAGTGAGTGCGTGTTTGTGTGTGAGTGAGTGCGTGTTTGTGTGTGAGTGAGTGCGTGTTTGTGTGTGAGTGAGTGCGTGTTTGTGTGTGAGTGAGTGCGTGTTTGTGTGTGAGTGAGTGCGTGTTTGTGTGTGAGTGAGTGCGTGTTTGTGTGTGAGTGAGTGCGTGTTTGTGTGTGAGTGAGTGCGTGTTTGTGTGTGAGTGAGTGCGTGTTTGTGTGTGAGTGAGTGCGTGTTTGTGTGTGAGTGAGTGCGTGTTTGTGTGTGAGTGAGTGCGTGTTTGTGTGTGAGTGAGTGCGTGTTTGTGTGTGAGTGAGTGCGTGTTTGTGTGTGAGTGAGTGCGTGTTTGTGTGTGAGTGCGTGTTTGTGTGTGTGTGAGTGCGTTTGTGTGTGTGTGAGTGCGTGTTTGTGTGTGAGTGAGTGCGTGTTTGTGTGTGAGAGAGTGCGTGTTTGTGTGTGAGTGTGTGCGTGCATTTGTGTGTGTGTTTGTGTGAGTGTGTGCATGCATCTGTGTGTGTGTGAGTGTGTGTGTGAGTGCATGAGTGCATGTGTGTGTTTGTGTTCGTGTGTGTTTGTGTATGTGTGTGAGTGTGTGTTTGTGTGTGTGTATGTGCGTGTGTGTGTGTGTGTGTGCGGGTGACTGTGTGAGGTGTGAGTGTGTATGTGTGTGTGTGTGTGTGTGTGTGTGTGTGCGCGTACATGAGTGAGTGTGTGTGAGTGTGCTTGTGAGTGTGTGTGTGTGTGTTTGTGAGTGTGTGTGTGTTTTTGTGACATATCAGGACACAAATGTGTATAATGACATGGGTATGACAAGAAGAGGGTGACTTATGAGGACATTCCTCATGTCCCCACTTTTCAAAAGGCTTATAAATCACACAGAATGAGTTTTTGTGAGAAAGTAAAAGTGTGCACAGTTTCCTGTGATGGTTAGGTTTAGGGGTAGGGGTAGTGTAGGGGGAGAGAAAATACGGTTTGTACAGTATAAAAACCATTACGCCTATGGAATGTCCCCACAATTCACAAAAACGAACGCGTGTGTGTGTGTGTGTTTGAGTGTGTGTGCGTATGCGTGTGTGTGAGTTTGTGTGTGTGTGTGTGTGTGCAGTAAAGAGCATAAGGCCATTAAAAGCCAGAGTCCTATAATGCCCTCTGTGTATCTGTGTTGTCTGTCTCAGTCCAGACTTATTTACCCAGAATCCTCTCAACAGCGCAGATAATGCACTGCTGCAGACTGTCACATTTACAGCACAGATAGAGACAGACGCGCAGCGCTCTATACATATTAAACACATCTGAACTCTCTTCCTCTGTGTTCAGTTTAGTATAATCCTGTTCTATTTGTTTATCTAATAATGCAAAACAATTATTGTTATTTATGGAATATTGCAGTGTTTATTATAAATGATTAATCGGTGCACATCATCATTGTTTTAAATTCATGTTCCTCGTAATCTCGAATCAGAATAACTCCTTCTCTTCTCTGATGATGATGAGGGCAGGGCAACCTGTCACTCACATGAGATCCACCAATAGCAAACAATCAATTCCCCACAGACAAAATCAAGCCCCGCCCTACATTTGTTCTTGTTTGCAAAGCATTTCACTCAATATACGTCACAATAGACAAGAAAAGACGAGCGCAACTTCCCTTTCATGCCGACTTTATCATTTTAAGAGTTGACATGAAGCTTTCAAACTCTTTAGAAAGGACCAAAATCTCTCCTTACATCACTTAAACACAAAATATCAGTTGTTTATTAATGAAGGATTCCAGCTGTGACTGCTGCATTATTAATCATGTAGCTTAAAGCATCACACACAAATATCTTTATAAAATGATCCTCTGTGCAACATCTAACGCTTCCGTCATGAAAACTGTTGAATGCTGGAGATCTTAATCTTCTGAATCGTTTGAGTCGTGTGCTTTTAATCTTGCTGTCTAATATTGAGCTCAAATAGATGTTCTTCTGAATCTTGTTTATAGTTTGTAACAGGAACCTGATGATCAGTGCACATCTCTGAGTCTGTGTGTCTCTTCATGTGAAATCAGGCCAGTGTGTAGGCTGGAGAAGAGCTGGAATCGAGTCTAAGTGCTCCTGCTGTAAGTAGGTCAGGCGTCAGTATCTCTAATAAATCCACTGTAGAGCTCCAGCCTTCAGCCTGTCACAATATGATCAATAAACACTTGCATGATGCTCAAAAATCTCATGATTTGGCGCTAAATAAACTGCTTGTCAGACTGAACAAAAGCGTGATGGTCTGCAGTAATGGGTTAATGAGCCGGTCAGACGGGCCGGTCGGGATTCCAGCCATCCTGACTTCTGACTGACCCGTCAACACAAGAGTCTCACACAGGCTTCAGATATGATCTCATCTAATTAACTGAGAAACGGCCGAGGCTAAATATAACTTCATAATTAGTATCATTGATGACCCTCTTTGTTGGAGCTGCAGGTTTGAGTTCAGACGGGATGAGCTTCAGTCTGTTACTTTATTAATGTTATTATTTCATTTGAACAAATTTAAAGCTATCTATCTATCTATCATCCGTCCATCTGTCTATCTATCTATCTATCTATCTATCTATCTATCTATCTATCTATCTATCTATCTATCTATCCATCCTTTCATCTATCTATCCATCTATCATCCGTCCATCTATCTATCTATCTATCTATCTATCTATCTATCTATCTATCTATCTATCTATCTATCTATCTATCTATCTATCATCCGTCCATCCATCTATCTATCTATCTATCTATCTATCCATCTATCTATCATCCGTCCATCCATCTATCTATCTATCTATCTATCTATCTATCTATCTATCTATCTATCTATCTATCTATCTATCTATCTATCTATCTATCTATCTATCCATCCTTCTATCTATCTATCTATCTATCTATCTATCTATCTATCTATATCTATCTATCTATCTATCTATCATCCGTCCATCTGTCTATCTATCTATCTATCTATCTATCCATCCTTCCATCTGTCTATCTATCTATCTATCTATCTATCTATCTATCTATCTATCTATCTGTTCAGATGGAATGAGTTTGAATCTGTCATGTTTTGTTATTAGTTTCATTTTTAGTGAAACAAATTTAAAGCATGTGAACTCTTATGTAAATGAGCTGTACACTGAAAATAATCGGTGGAGAAACAATTTTCACTCTAATTTCACAAAGAATTACCAACAAATGGCAAGTAACACATTTCATTAGAAAGTCTTAAATAGTATTTTCTTATAAAACATACTCCAATAATCTTTAGTTTTTATTCACAACTTCGAAAAATAATCTTTTATAGTGTACTTTATAGCAGTTACCCAAAGAAGCTTGAGTGAATTGTGGGTATTTTCCCCTGTAGATCAGCTCGAGCAGAATCATGACTTCAGTTCCACCTGTTTCACTTCATAGTGTTTGTAAGATCAAAACCCCTGACCTGAAACAGTTGGGCTGTAGATGCCCGTTACAGGAAAGACACAGCGAACTGACGACGGCACACGCACACAAGATGTTTGCTCAAGAGCTCGTCTGCTATTTTTGGGTGAATATTTTTATGGTCTGCACAAGTATTCACACACGCCTGATATATTCTGACACCAGCTGTGAAAACGTGTGCATAGAAATATGCACTTCAATGCTAAAAATGTTTTTCTTACTCAATATTTTT
>RJVU01079719.1:1257648-1277883 GCA_003731715.1 Anabarilius grahami
GTTGGGTTGAAAATGGACAAACCCAGGGTTAAATGTTTGTCTAATGTGCTGGGCAGTTTTATTTAACCAAACTATTGATTAAAAATTACTATATGGCTGGCTTAAAATGAACCCAAAATCAGACACATAATTACTAGAGGCAACAATAATATTCTTATTAATAAGCAATTTAATAAATGTTTATTGTTTCATTATCATTCATTAAACTTAAACATTTATTAAACATATTAATAAATGTTAATTTACAACATACTTTGGGTTCATTTTAAGCAAGAAATACAGTCATTTTTAATCAATAGTTGAGTTAAATAAAACTGTCCAGCACATTGGGCAAACATTTAACCCTGGGTTTGTCCGTTTTCAACCCAACTTGGGTTGTTTTTAACCGAGCATGTTTTAGAGTGTATGATTTTACCATCTGTGTGGTGCTTCGTTTGTTCGTTTATTTTACCCAAACCAACTGTTTAATCTGCTACGTGTCGACCTAGTGGTGAGTTCCCTATCTAGGCAGCGTTTCAATATGCATATGATTCGTCCACGGTCACTTATGCACACTATAAAAAATGTTGGGTTAAAAATGGACAAACCCAGCGATTGGGTTAAATGTTTGACCAACGTGCTGGACAGTTTTATTTAACTCAACTATTGATTAAAAATGACTGTATTTCTTGCTTAAAATGAACCCAAAGTATGTTGTAAATTAACATTTATTCATATGTTTAATAAATGTTTAAGTTTAATGAATGATAATGAAACAATAAACATTTATTAAATTGCTTATTAATAAGAATATTATTGTTGCCTCTAGTAATTATGTGTCTGATTTTGGGTTCATTTTAAGCCAGCCATATAGTAATTTTTAATCAATAGTTTGGTTAAATAAAACTGCCCAGCACATTAGACAAACATTTAACCCTGGGTTTGTCCATTTTCAACCCAACTTGGGTTGTTTTTAAATTATAGTGTGCATAAGTGGGCCGTGGACGAATCATATGCATACTGAAACGCTGTCTAGGTAGGAAACTCACTAGGTCGACACATAGCAGATTAAATGGTTTGGGTAGAATAAACGAACAAACGAAGCACCACACAGATGGTAAAATCATACACTCTAATGGTTACCATTTCTGGTTCCTCAAAGAACCTTTCAGTGATCAGTTCTTAAAATCAGTTCTTCGAACATTGAAACAATCTAAAGAACCTTTGAAGATTCTAATAAAGCCATTGATGCCAATAAAACTTTATTTTTAAGAGTGTACTTTGATATTTACCATAGTACTATGCATACACGTAATGCACACGTGTTACTTTGGCAGCCTATTTATATCTCTGCTTTTAATTTAATTCTCTACAACTATATTCACATTGAATGCAATGAAAACCTTACTGATTTCCTGACAAATTCATATGTAATGCTCTTGACATGACAGATTATATATCAACTATTGTTTAAAAATGACTATATGTCTGGCTTAAAATTAACCCAAAATATGTTGGAAATTAAAAATCAGACACATAATTACTAGAGGAAACAATAATAATCAAAAGGTGAACATTTATTAATAAGCAATTTAATAAGTATTTGTTTAAGTATTATTCATTAAACTTATTAATAAATGTTCATTTCTAATATATTTTGGGTTAATTTTAAGCAAACAATACAGTAATTTTTAAACAATAGTTGAGTTAAATAAAACTACCCAGCAAACATTTAACCCAACCGCTGGGTTAAAACAACCCAGTCACTGAGTTTGTCCATTTTCAACCCAACTAGGGTTGTTTTTAACCCAGAATTTTTTTAGAGTGTACGATTTTACCATCTGGTAGTAATGTGGTGCTTCGTTTGTTCATTTATTTTACCCAAACCAACTGTTTAATTGCCCATGTGTCGACCTAGTAATGAGTTCCCTATCTAGGCAGCGTTTCAATATGCATATGATTCGTCCACGGTCACTTATGGACACTATAAAAAATGTTGGGTTAAAAACAACCAAAGTTGGGTTGAAAATGGACAAACCCAGCAATTGGGTTGTTTTAACCCAGCGGTTGGGTTATATGTTTGCCCAAGGTGCTGTACAGTTTTATTTAACTCAACTATTGTTTAAAAATGACTATATGTCTGGCTTAAAATGAACCCAAAATAGGTTGGAAATTAAAAAAAAAATTAAATCAGACACATAATTACTAGAGGAAACAATAATAATCAAAAGGTGAACATTTATTAATAAGCAATTTAATAAATGTTTAAGTATTATTCATTAAACTTATTAATAAATGTCAATTTCCAACATACCTTGGGTTCATTTTAAGCAAAAAATACAGTAATTTTTAAACAATAGTTGAGTTAAATAAAACTGTCCAGCAGGTTGGGTCAAACGTTTAACCCATTCGAAGGGTTAAAACAACCCAATTGCTGGGTTTGTCCGTTTTTCACCCAACTTTGGTTGTTTTTAACCCAGCATGTTTTAGAGTGTATGATTTCACCATCTGTTAGAAATGGTCAGTTTTATTTAACTCAACTATTGTTTAAAAATGACTATATGTCTGGCTTAAAATGAACCCAAAATATGTTGGAAATTAAAAATCAGACACAAAATCAGACACTAGAGGAAACAATAATAATCAAAAGGTGAACATTTATTAATAAGCAATTTAATAAAGGTTTATTATTTAATTATTATTCATTAAACTTTTAAATAAATGTTCATTTATTAAACATATTAATAAATGTTCATTTCCAACATACTTTGGGTTCATTTTTAGCAAGTAATAAAGAAATGTTTAAACAATAGTTGGGTTAAATAAAACTACCCAGCATGTTGGACAAACATTTAACCCAATTGCTGGGTTAAAACAACCCAATCAATGGGTTTGTCCATTTTCAACCCAACTTGTGTTGTTTTTAAACCAGCATTTTTTCGTGTGTGTGTGTCTTTACTGGGCTATGAATGGGTCAGTCCAATAGCGGTTGCTTTACCATTTTTAATTAATCCTATATTTTTTATTAAAATATTGCACTCTGTCACACTTTCTCGCCCGCATAAAAATATGAATAGAAGTCTGTATGCGGACTAAACTTACATAAAAACCTCCTAAAAACAACATCCCGTTATAAACTCACCCTAAAACCAATGCAATAAGACTCGATTTCTATGTCTACGGAACAAAAATGTGCAAAATGTTTCTGTATCTTCATGTAACTTCAAGGAGTTTAAGGATCATCCTAAGCCGAGATGCTGAGCTGTCTGCAAACATCCGTATAACCCAAGATTTCTTGTGCAACATGACACAAACACAGCCATTGTGGTTAAACCAAGCAAAATACACAACTGCTGGTTTTGCAATGCCAGTGCAATCAAAGAAAAGCTAAAAGTGGTCAAACAGCCAACTTTCATTTTTGAAGCACTTGAATAAAGTCAGTTTTATTTTATTTCACAACACATGTCAAAGCAGCTTTACAGAAATCATGATGTTTGTTTATTACATCTTCATGCCATATAGTTGCATTTATCAGATTAGAACTGGACGATAATATAGTTACATTTTGGGACGATACAAACAATCAAGCAGTTTTGATTTTCTATATAGCATGATGGAAAGACCCTGGATGTTTCAGAGAAACATTTACCATTTTAAATGTACACAGTACTGTTAGTAAAGGCTCATACAACACACACACGAGTGAGTAAACATCATCCGTCTGAAGAGTGTCTGATTGACTCAATTAGAGCTGATCACATGATGCATTAGTGCGTCGGACACACTGCAGCTCTTCGTTTGATTCAGACTCAAACATTCATAATGCATTTCAGCCAATATTGCGATTAAACCTTACCTCATGTAAACTTTGATCAAATTGATGAGATTAAGCTCATTATCCTTGCATCCATATTTTTAGTAAAATATGTGGCGTATGCCGATTTTAATCAGGCATGTAAAGACTTTAATTGCGTCTATTCCACTCACGGATCATGCGCAGATTCATAAACACAGCGGTAAAGATGGTATCATTTAAGAAGCTGAGTTTATGTTGTATATTGATGGTCAAAAATATTAAATGAAGACATTTTTAGCATATAAATGTGTTTTTTATTTGATGCAAGTAGATTAAAACAGTGTCCAGTATGTGACTGTATGTTTGCTGTGCATATGTGAATATTGGTGGTAAAAAATAACCACAATTTTTAGTTAATAATCAAAATAATGAAAATTGCATGCAAGTGAAGAGGTTTGCGTGTGTCATGTGAGTCCTTCCTTACTCTGATTGTAAATAATCACACTTTAAAGTAGTCAATGTGTGAGTAAAGAGTGTCAGATCAGATTGTCCGAATCGCGTGTGTTCACAGAGGAAATGTTTGACACCTTGATATGGCTGTGGGTTTGATGGTTTATAAATTCAGATCTGTGAAGTTATTTCACATGGATGATCTTTATTCATCACTGGTGTGATATTTTTTAAAAACTAGACTCTAGTTACCATAAAAGGTGACAATGAGCACAATCATGAGTGAGTCATTTATGAAACGGTCTCATTTTAAACGAACACCAAATTAAAAATAAGCCTCACCCGGAGGACAGACGGAGCGCTGGAGTTTATTCTGTGGGAGCAGTGACGGTGTTTTGAATATTTTGAGCATCTGGTACAAGTGTTTGCACATTAAATCATAATGGGACCATGTTCCTGGTCTAATTATTATCATTTTCATGTGTATGCACCATTAAACAGTAATCTAATTTTTGCTAAATATCACATCTTTTTGAATCAGAGTTTGGTCAGAATTTTAATTAATACATTTATATACTATATCTAGCTGAGCACTTTTAATTTATTAGCACGTTCACACGTGTGAAAATCATATAGTGAAAATAATAAAAGCATGTTTTTTATTGTTTTTTAAATGATATTTAATCATTTATATGCACCTGCATGACAGGAAACGTTTTACTAAAACATTTTAAAATGTATATGAAAAATTTCAAATGTATTGTCAGGACTTTGAGACATTTTACATAAAATATAACAGTGTTTGCTCCACATCTAATTTATAATCGACTCTTTTTACCTTATTAGTGGTGCATATTCCTGATTTAACTGTGTGTGTGAAAATCATAGTAGAAAAAATTATCAAAAGCATGTTTTTTTTTAAAGGAAGAATGATATTTCTCCAGCTAACAGGGAACATTCTCAAAACGTTCTATCAGGGTTTTCTCAAATTTATGAACAAATGTTCTTACAGCAACATTAATAGAACATTCATTCAGAGTTATCTGGTCTTTAATAATGTTCTCAAAATGTTAATGGATGTTTGTCTGATGCTTTTTAAATGTTGCTTGTTTCAGAACGTTCAGAGAACATTCAAAAGTAACATTCCAATAATGTTTGAAGAATGATAAAATGGAATGTTCACTGAACATTTACATATTTTTTAATTTATAAAAAAAAAAACTGGACGTTTTGAACGTTTTGAGAAGATTCAGAAATGACATTCAACTCATAACTAATGGGAACATTAGTAAAACGTTCTTAGAACTTATTTTTGTTAGCTCAGTCTACTTTTTACTTTTATAAAAAAATACCTCATCTGTGAACAATAACCCGGTCACATTGTTGAATCAGAGATTCATCAGGTCTTTAATGAGTCATTTTACATAAAATATAACAGTGTTTGCTCCACATCTAATTTATAATCGACTCCTTTTACCTTATTAGTGGTGCATATTCCTGATTTAACTGTGTGTGTGAAAATCCTAGTAGTAAAAATAATCAAAAGCATGTTTTTCCTCAAAGTTATGAACAAACGTTCTTACAGTAACATTAAAAGAACATTCGTTCAGAGTTATCTGGTCTTTAATAATGTTCTCAAAATGTTAACACAAAATGGATGTTTGTCTAATGCTTTTTAAATGTTGCTTGTTTCAGAACGTTCAGAGAACATTCAAAAGTAACATTCCAATAATGTTTGAAGAATGATAAAATGGAATGTTCACATAACAAAAAAAGATTTAAAAAACAGGACCTTCAGAGAACATTCAGAATTCACATTTTCATAATAACGTTCATAACTTTAATGGGAACATTAGTAAAACGTATTTTTGTTAGCTGGGTCTACTTTTTACTTTTAACTTCTGTGAACAATAACACTGTCACATTGTCTGATCAGATAATCGAATTATATTTTTTGTTGCATTAATGCATTATTTCAGATATGTTGTAAAGCTTGTTTCATGTAGACTTTAATATGATCTTCAGCAACAGTATCCGTTCGTGTGCAGTTATTATTCATATAGCAGCTCATTTAGCGGTTTTATTGTGATCACAACTGTGTGTGTGTGTGTTTTCACAGTCCAGACGCTCACAGAAAGAGAAGACAGACAGATATAATGGCTTCAGTATTTTGCCCAGAGCGAATGGCTCGGCTGCGAAGGAAACGTTCCTATGATGATTTGAATACTAAGTGGCTTTTATTGGCCGCTTTAAATGTCACTCATCACTGTCTTATCTGAGCGATAATTGTACATGTACTTTCAGCAGACCTGAGCTGAACCTCACGCACTGTCCTGATAACACCCGTGTGTGCGTTCTGGAGCAGATATTGTTTCCCGTGGGGTTTATTGATCGATTGATCGACTGATTGATTATCTCTAAACTCTCTGGGAATTTCTGGCCTGTCTGTGCCGATGGCGCCGTCACCTTTTACTGCCAGAGATACGCGGACATGACAATGAAATCAGACGTTCTCGGGTGGGCGGCAGCAGTGTTATCAGCGTGAACTTGTGGGAGAGAACCGAGACAGGAGATCGTTCTGGAATCAGTTCACATCCATTATCTGCCCTTTTTAATGTGTATGCAAACTGTTGGCGTGTCTTTGTGTCTCGGGTGGGCGGCAGCGTCTCTGGAGTCTGTACGAGCCGCCTGGGATCTCAGCGGGGCTGATGGGAGATGAAGGACGTCTGTAGGGCTAAATGGGGTCACCTGACCTGCCCAACTGGCAAATGAGCCATTGATTTGAATATGTGTCATGTTGATATGAGGCAGATCTGTTCTGGATTGTTTTGTCCTGCTGATGGATTCTGGGTCTGGGTTTTGATGTATGATAGACTTTGCTGTAACATTGAGTTTAATGCAAGACACTACAAGCAAAATCATTGTTTTGTTTTTCATGCACTGGTCAGTTTTGGTTACTGGAAACAAGACTAGTGGAAAGAAAACATCCACAAGTGTTTATTTTATTGCAGTCGATCTCTTTGTGTCTGTACATCTTTAAATGAGGCGAGTTTGAGACAGAAATATCCACTTCAGCAGCGCTACGCACACCAAACTTTCCAGTTTTATTTATATCTATATTATGAAGGTTTGATCATATATCATTCGCCTGATTTATACAACATTTTAATCCTACATTTTTTTTTTCTATGGAAGCTTGTTTCCGCCACTAAATAAAAAAAATTAAAAAGTAATTGCGACTCTTTATCTCACAATTCTGACTTTTTTTCTCAGATTTTCAAGATTTAAACTCGCAATTGCGAGTTATAAAGTCAGAATTTAGAGATATAAAGTCAGAATTGTGTTATAAAGTCAGAATTGCGAGTTATAAAGTCAGAATTGCGAGATATAAAGTCAGAATTGCGAGATATAAAGTCAGAATTGCGAGATAGAATTGCAATTGAAATGTTCCCGCCATGAAATACTTTTTATCTCACAATGACTTTTTTCTTGCAATTCTGAGAAAAAAAGGTCACAAAAAAGTCGCAATTACCTTTTTTAATTTTTATTTCATGGCAGAAACAAGCTTCCATAATTTTCTGATTTATGAATTGATAAAAAAGCAATTGTCTTAATGTATTGCGATTAAAGTATGACGAGATCTATTCGTTCACCTGTAGCGACTGGCCTTAAAAGGTTAGTTCACTTAAAAATAAAAGCAGAATCTTTACTTCCGCACTTTTCTTTCTTCTGAGGAATCACAGTTTCCTCAGAGATCAATGTCTCCTTTTGTGCCTCACAGAATAAAGGAAGTCATACAGGTTTGGATTGAGTAAATAAAGGAATTTGTGCTGAAACACTTCTGAAGGCATTGAACATTTACATTCTTCTTGATGTTTTTCATTCAGTGGATCTGTTGATTCAGATGTAAGTTAGTAAGAATGACGGCACCCGTAAACGAAACAAGCGTGCCGAGCTGAAAGCGGGTCGGTTGAATGGTTTGTGTTATGCTAACAATCTTGCCTCATTGATTTTCGACTTCTGCTTGCTGCGCCTCAGAATAGTGTCTTACACAATCGTGTGTGGCGTGTAGTTCTCTTGGATGACATTGCATGTCATTTCCTGTTAATGCTGCAGCAGTAGTTGTTTCTGTCATTGGTTTGCAGAGGAAACATGATGCTATCAGTGTGCTGCAGCCACATGGGTGTTTTTAGGGCGTGAGCCCTAACAATTTATGTTTATATATATGATATATTAATATATAATATATGATTTTTGACAAACCGGACATTTCATTCTGTGTTGGCGCTGTCACTAACCCTAAGAGAGCAGTTGTCATGTTTAGGTATGAGCCTGCTTCATAAACAGTCTTTTCAACCACACAGTATCATTATTTCTGTCTTATAATAATTAAAATTATCACAGAAGTACTGGATAAAAGTTTATAGTTCAGATATAAACACTGATGTCTACAGTAGCGATCAAAATAGATTAAATCATTTTTTGAAATGACTTTGATGCTTCAAATAAAGGTATCATTACATTGTTACACCAGTAGGTGGTGACAAGTGACTGTTAAACAAATGTATTCGTCGTTGAATCATTCATTCAAAAGATTTGTTCAAAAATACTGATTCATCCAGTAATGAAACAAGTGAAGACTTTATCGCTGCATCTCATTTCAGAGGTCGCATTTGTAGGCTGCATACGTCATCAAGGATGTCTTATTTAAGAAAATGAACTGTAATAAAATGACTGTTATTCCTTGTGAGGTGTAAAATACTGCCATTTCTTTCTTATTTTACAATCTAATGGTTACTTTTCTTAAATGAGACCACCTTGTTGAGGTATGCAGCCTTGAAATGCGACCTCCGGAGAACACAGTCTTCGAAATGAGACGCAGCTTTCGAGTGAGTCATTGAATCATTCATTCAAGAGATTTGTTCAAAAATGCTGATTCATCCAGTAATGAAACAAGTGAGGTCTTTGTAAGTGAGTCATTGAATCATTCATTCAAGAGATTTGTTCAAAAACACAAATGAAACAAGTGAAGTCTTTATGAGTGAGTCATTGATTAATTCATTCAAGAGATTCGTTCAAAAACACAAATGAAACAAATGAAGTCTTTGTGAGTGAGTCATTGAATCATTCATTCAAGAGATTTGTTCAAAAATGCTGATTCATCCAGTAATGAAACAAGTGAGGTTTTTGTAAGTGAGTCATTGAATCATTCATTCAAGAGATTTGTTCAAAAACGCTGATTCATCCAGTAATGAAACAAGTGAAGTCTTAATAAGTGAGTCATTGAATCTTTCATTCAAACCGATTTTTTTAAAAAAAATAATTCTTTCAAATGAATTAAATTAAATAGACTGCAGCAAATAATATTTCGTCAGAACCTCTAGAAAATTAAATGTTCAGAATTGTGAGAGAATCGTGATCTCTATTTGAAACAAAAATTTTGTGATATATATATATATAATAATTAGTAAAAAAAAAAAATATATATATATAATAAAACAAAAATAAATGTTATATACATATACAAAATAATTATATTAATTTTTAAATAATACAATTAATAAATAAATAAATCTATAAAAACTATATAAAAAATATACAAATAAATCTATAAAATAATGTTTATTATTGTTTACTTCAGCATCTCAGTTAAATCATATCATCCTCTATCATACATATAATGACCTTTGACCTCTCTGCTCTCAAGATATCATATTACTCATGGAAAAATCCTCATCAATGGAGCATTTTGTGTTAATGTAGATATGCGTGTCATATCACACGCTCGATCAGACGTGACGCTGCTGATGTGTGTAAATCAGTGAATGTGTCTGTGGACGTGTCACTGCAGTCATGAAGCCATTCAGCAGCTTCAGATCTCTATGGTGAGATTCATCTGCACTGTTTCCATGTTCACTGCTGTTTTCAGACCAGCCGTCCTGCTCTGTGGGCGGAGCTTGAGTGATGATGTGTTGAGATGTTTCGTGTGTTGTGCGTCAGGCTCAGATCAGACTCAGAGTCTGAATCAGCAGAAGAACAGCAGTCTGTAAAGAAGGAAGTGATGCAGGAAGTGTTTAGTGTTCATCACCGTTACAGAGGATGTCAGCTGTCATTGGCTGAATGAAAATAACAAACTAGGCATGAATTTAAAAAAAAAGTCTAAAAAATCTTTCTTTTCTTTCCTTTCTTCATTTGTCCTTTCTTTCTTTCATTTGTTCGTTTGTTCTTTTGTTCATTCGTTTGTTCCTTCCTTCCTTCATTTGTTCTTTCTTTCTTTCTTTCTGAAAAAAAAGAAAGTGAAGTGACATGTGGCCAAGTAAGGTGACCCATACTCGGAATTTGTGCTCTGCATTTAACCCATCCAAGTGCACACACACAGCAGTGAACACACACACCGTGAACACACACCCGGAGCAGTGGGCAGCCATTGCTGCGGCGCCCGGGGAGCAGTTGGGGGTACGGTGCCTTGCTCAAGGGTCTCACCTCAGTCGTGGTATTGAGGGTGGGGAGAGCGCTGGACATTCACTCCCCTCACCGACAATCCCTGCCGGACCTGAGACTCGAACCCATGACCTTTGGGTTACAAGTCCGACTCTCTATCCGTTAGGCCACTGTTTTTCTGTACTTCTTTTGTTAGATCATTCGTTTGTGTTCTTTCCTTCCTTCCTTTTTTTTTTTCTTTCTTTCATTTTGTACTGTTGTTAGTGTGTTTGTGTGTTCTTTCCTTCCTTCCTTTGTTCTTTATTTATTTATTTATTTATTTGTTCCTTCTTTCCCTCTTTTTCTTAATTCACTTGATCATTTGTTCTTTCTTTCTTTCTTTCTTACTTTGTTTGTTCTTTCTTTTCTTCCTTTATTCCTTTCTTCCTTCATTTGTTCTTTCTTTCTTTTCTTCATTTGTTAGTTCTTTCTTTCTTTCTTTCTTTCTTTCTATTTCTTACTTTCTGTACTTTGTTTGTTCGTTTGTTCCTTCCTTCCTTCCTTCCTGCATTTTTCTGTCTTTTCTTATTTCTTTTGTTTGTTTGTTTTCTTTCTTTCCTTCCTTTTTTCCTTCCTTCCTTCACTTGTTCTTTCTTTATTCATTTCTTTCTTTCTTTCTTTTTCTTACTTTTTCTTACTTTCCGTACTTTCGTTTGTTCGTTTGTTTTTGTTCTTTCTTTCCTTCCTTTATTCTTTTTCTTTCTTTCTTTCTTTCTTTCTTAGTTTCTTTCTTTCTTTCCCTACCTTGTTTGTTTGTTTGTTCTTTCTTTCTTTCCTTCCTTTATTCCTTCCTTCACTTGTTCGTTCGTTCTTTCTTTCTTTCTTTCTTTCTTTCTTTCTATTACTTTCCGTACTTCGTTTGTTTGTTTGTTTGTTCTTTCTTTCCTTCCTTTATTCCTTCCTTCTTTCTTTCTTTCTTTCTTTCTTTCTTTCTTTCTTTCTTTCTTTCTTTCTTTCTTTCTTTCTTTCTTTCTTTCTCTTTCTTTCTTTCTTTCCCTACCTTGTTTGTTTGTTTGTTTGTTTGTTTGTTTGTTTGTTCTTTCTTTCCTTCCTTCATTTGTTCTTTCTTTCTTTACTTTGTTTGTTTGTTTGTTCTTTCTTTCCTTCCTTTATTCCTTCCTTCCTTCCTTCACTTGTTCTTTCTTTCTTTCTTTCTTTCCTTTGTTTGTTTGTTTGTTTGTTTGTTCTTTCTTTCTTTCTTTCCTTTGTTTGTTTGTTTGTTTGTTTGTTCTTTCTTTCTTTCTTTTCTTACTTCGTTAGTTAGTTTGTTTGTTCTTTCTTTCCTTCCTTTATTCCTTCCTTCATTTGTTCTTTCTTTCTTTCTTTCTTTCTTTCTTTCTTTCTTTCCATGCGTGTATGACTCAGACTTTCATCAGTAAACGTATAGTTGTCCTTGTGTTCATCCGGTCAGAAGAACACACTATGTCCCTGTGTTTCAGTGCTGCGTTTGAAATGTCACCCGAAACGATTCATTTGACCAATTTGTGTAATTCAATCACAGTATGATGACATTCACATGCAGCTGCAGCAATAACCCGACTGCTGCTCATTTCCCGTAGATCCAGAGCTATTTTTAAAGCGGCGTCTGATGACGAGGCGCTTGTTTGTCTGCCTGATTAACCTGTTTATGTATTTGTTTAATTAAAGTCAGATGACTTATATACAATCTCTTAAACATGAATAATAAAACATCTGACCATCTGTTGCCGAGATTGGACACTTTTTCTCCTTATTATGAATTAGCAGAACAAACAAACAGCCTGCAAGAAAATCATTTGTTATTATTTAAACTACGCTATCTTTATGAATAAATACATAAACAACAGATAATGTTTTGTGTGGTTATTTTAGTTGTTGTGGCTCATATTTGCACGGGCTGCAGAAGAGATGTTTGGTGTTTCCTTATCTCTCTTTCACAGGCAGATTTCCCCGTTCATCTCTGTATTATTCAGAGAAATGAAGAACAGAACGTCTGTGAGAGATTTCAGGCAGAACGTCAGAGTAAAGCAGGATTTAACCGCACTGTATGCAAATGAAGACTGTAATTATTCAGTATTTATGAATCCTGTCCATCACTCCTGTGAGTTGAGATGGTGGGTGGAGTTATATGGTGTAGTGGGTGTGGCTGTGCTGCTGATGTGGGTGTGGTTATGTGATGAGGTCATGTAGGTAAGAAGGCAGTAAAGGCTGTTCAGTTTTTACTTATTAATACGATAACAGAGAATCACAGCTAAAGGCTCTTAAACACAATCTGCTTTAGTATTTTGGTTGAATATGTGCATCTTCACAAATAAAAATGGATTAGATCTTAAATTCCATGGATATTATCCTGTCAAAATTGAGGAACAACTTGGAACTGAAACTGGGGTCTGCCAGTCCCGGAGAGACGCATGTGAAAATGAACACACACACACACACACACACACACGCCCGTCAGTGCCTGTCAAACACAGTAAAGCGTCACTTACAGCTGAGAAATACATAAATAAATAATGTAAGAGGCCGTTACCATAGTGACAGCAGAGACTTAAAAGGTCTTGGAGGAATTAACAGGAGTTTGTGTCACACGAATGTGAAGCTGCCGATACCGACCCCCTGATACCAGAGTTATTATAGTCAAACTAAAGCAATAAAAACAGTTTGTTTTGTTTGAAATAAAACTGAAATAAGAAATATTCTGAAATATAATAAACTAAATTATTTAAAAAACAAAAAATATACTTATTTTGACAAGGCAACATTTCTCATTTCCATTTAGTTTAACTGCATGTACTAAAATAACTAAAACAATATAGACATATTTAAAAAAAAATTACTAAAACGTTAACTTAATTTAAAATTAAAGTGTAATAAAAATAAAAAACGTTCATAAAAACTATAATACTAACTTAGTTATACTAAAATAACACTGTCTGATACAGAAACGACTAAACGTTTGAGCAGCGTGTAAATACTTTTACTTGATTCCAGTTTTTAAAGGTCTCGATATACTTCAAGCGAAATCGAAGAACAAACAAGTATGACATCAAATCAAACAAAATCAGGCCAAAATGAAGTTCGTTTGGTGTTTCGGGAGATTGAAATAGTTTGCTATAGGCTGGTAAACGCCTTCGAACTACCATTGGTCCGTGGCGATGATGTAACAGGTTGGGTGTGGCTCTGAGGCTCCGCCTTCTCTAACATGGAAATCTCTGTTTCATGTCTTCTGTGCTCGTATTTTTGCAGCAGGTTTGATGTTCTTGTTTTCGATCTGGAACAGTTTTTGGCTTCTGCGTCATTCACTAGAGTGCTGTGCTGTTTTTTAACTGTTCTTTTATGTGAACGAGCACTATAGACGGATGTTTTTTGACCTCTGCGCTGTTGTGTTTCGTTTTGTGTCTGTCTGATAAGACATTTTACACAATTCTTTCAGTTTCTATTGAGAAAATGATTCAAATGATTAATCAAGAATCTTCTCTCGTGTTTTTATTTTTATTTATTTATTTTCTGTCCTTTTACAAAGTCTTGATTTTATTTTTGCGCTCTACTAGAATAGATTTTCATGATTTTCTGTGCTCAAAACACCTTATTTTTGTCATTGTTGCAGCCCCTCTCTTCCCAGTCTGTCAGTAACGCTCTGTTTAGTTCCTGTCTCTATGAAGCCCCTCCTTCTGAAAAGCACAATGTGCTCTGATTGGTCGGCTGGAGCAGTGTGTTGTGATTGGCGTTTGGGAAATGTCCCGCCCCTTACCATAACCGCCAATTTCAACACACTACTAACTAACTCAACCAGGCCCCGCCCCTTTATTCTGCATATTAATTATTTAAATTAAATTTATATAAATTGATTGTGACGTGTTCGTTCCGGAAATAAAACTACAATGGAGGCGTTTCAGGGAGTTCAGAAACACTGACACTGATATTGAGAATAACTCCCGCTGGAGGGACTTTTTCATGCTCAAACAGCAACAGTAACGAAAGCTGAACATGTAAAAAAGCAGAATAGGTCCTCTTTAAATAGTTGTTCTTTTTTACTTTCACTCAAGTCGAGGTGAATTCAGGTTGAGTTGGACACTTTTCCCCAGTGATCTCAATGGCAAAAAATGTCCCAATCGACTTGAATTCAATGTTTTTGATCAGATATTCTGACTTTTAATCGAGTAAAATTTTCACTCAGTATTGATATACGTTCACGTAGCATAGAGCACTGCGCCAGCAACGCTGAGTTCATGGGTTCGATTCCCAGGGAATGCAGTGTAAGTCTGTTTGTGTCTGGTTTGTGAGCATCTGTCTGCCGTGGAAGTGGTTTGATGTTTGTGTGACTCTATTTTGAGTGCTCGGGGTCTGAATGATGTGATTCTTTGGAGAAACAGGGTCACGGGCATCGCGTTTTCGCAGGTCGTTTTCCAACCGCAGATGCTGCTTTTGCACTGACGGGTTTAAAGAAAGTAGTTCACCTCAAACCTCCTTATTTACTCACTCACGTTTGGGTGAATTATTGAGTTAAGCAACAGATGTAGGGAATATGATGCAGCGCACATAATCTGGTCGTGCAGCATATCACTGTTACTGATCTCTTAAATGACACCTTTTCTCTGTTCTCACTTCGAGGGTGAGACAGGTGTTAAACTAGTGTCGAGAGAAAGATAGCAGTTTTCTCACAGAGACACAGGAAGAAATACTTCAGACAAACTGTAAGGTGTCTCCATGCTTTTATTAGATGCAGTGTTATTTTAGGGTGCTTTCGGTTCTCTTGGTTCTTTTGGTCCGGACCAAAAAAGAAATTGATCCGTTTAGTCCTGGTTCACTTAGCAGCCTAATGTAACAAAAATATAGCTGCAATTCAAGCGCTTTAAGTCCTTTAAGCACATGCATAAAAATGTTTTAATTAGCAAGCCTCTAACCATCTCGATCATAGATGGAAAAGACCATTTACAGCCAATACAGGCAATTTATCAAAGGAAATATATGGTTTATAAAGCTTTTTAACAGTTATCGAGGTTGAGCCAAAAAACTAGGACTAGTTCACGAAAGTAGGTTTTTGAAATAATCTCAAATATTTAACGAACAATTCGATGGACAGCGGCGGTCCTAGAGGCAAAGTTGCTCAGAATGAGGAGTTCTGTCATCTGGTATCAATGTTGTGGGTGTGTGCGAAAAATCGCACATGAAAAACACGAAGGCGCCTCCCGGTGGCCGATTTCTTTCGAATTTCTCACAGGTCTCTAGGGCCGTGAGTCAAACAGGCCCAGCGAGTTTCGTTCCAATCGGCCTCCGTTAACTTGTCTGATAGCTGCTCTAAATTCATTGGCCAATGCCGGCCGCATTTTTCGAGATACGTGAATGTCCTCAAAGGAAGTCTTGGCACCTTGGACAAAGACACTGTATGCCAATTTTCAAGTCAATCGGACTAATGGTGAAGTAGTTATGGCCATTTTCATGTTTTTTCCTGTTATAGCGCCACCAAGTGGCCAATCGCTGTGATTTTTTTCCCACATGACCAAATATTGAGCCCATACACCCATGTTTCCAAGTTTGGTGAAAATATCTTATTTCTTTCACGAGTTATAGCCATTTTAGTTAAAGTGGCTCCGCCCACTTCAAACCGTGAATTGTAATTTTAACTTCTTTTTTTTGATAATATTGACAATCAGACTCCAGAGAATCTTGCTTAGGGATTCCAGCGATATAAGACACTTGAGCCTGCGCCTAACGGTTCAGGAGTTATGAGTGATTTCGTACTTTTGACCGCTGTAGCGCCCCCGTCAGGCCGATCAGGGCGAGCCTTGGTGACGTTTTAGATGGTGTGAGTACTACCCAGCCCTCAAAGTTTCAAGAATCTACGACTCTTACAGTTTGGTCTGCCTGATCACTTTTAGGGGAGAATGTTGATTCTTAGAAATTTTAATAATTACAATAGAGTTTCAGCGCTACACGCTTGAATCCCTTAAAATGTATGCGCTCAAATGTGCAAAATTTTCGGGTATTTCGGATTTTTTGAAAAACCTACTTTTGCGAACTAGTCCTAGATTTTTGGCCCAATCGGAACCAAACAGCAAGATTCTCTGGAGTCTGATCGTCAACAATTCTAAATTTAAAAAGTTGAAATTTCAATTCACGGTCTCAAAGGGCCGCCAAATCGTTCAAAGTGGGCGGAGCCACTTTTACTAAAATAGCTATAACTCGTGAACGGAATAAGATAATTACACCAAACTTGGCACAAATATGTAAGAGCTCATTCTGTAGTTGTGTGAAAAAGGACATGGCGACTGGCCACTTGGTGGCGCTATAACAGGAAAATAACTTAAAAATGACTATAACTACACAACTCAAAGTCTGATTGACTTGAAAAATGGCATGCGGTGTCTTTGTCCAAGGTGCCAAGACTGCCTTTGAGGACATAAAGGTATCTCGAAAAACGTGGCCAGCGGTGGCCAATGAATTTTGAGCAGCTTTCAGACAAGGTTAAAGGAAGGCGATCGGACTCACGGACCTAGAAGTCGGCCAATTGCGTTTTTCACATGCGAAAAGGACTGTATATCATACGATTTTTCGCACACGCCCACAACATTGATACCAGATGATAGAACTCCTCTAGGACCGCCGCTGTCCATCGAGTAGTTCGTTAAATATTTTGGAGATTATTTCAAAAACCAACTTTGGCGAACTAGTCCAAGGTTTTTGGCTCAACCTCGATAACTGTTAAAAAGCTTTATAAACCATATATTTCCTATGATAAATTGACTCTATTGGCTGTAAATGGTCTTTTCCATCTATGATCGAGATGGTTACAGGCTTGCTAATTAAAACATAATACATTTTTACGCATGTGCTTAAAGGCCTTAAAATGCTTGAACCCTGATAATTGTTTTTTTTTTAATGCGATTTCCCAAAATGCAGTGGGTGGAAACATAACTTTTGAGATAATATTATAATTTTTTTAAATAATATGTATTTTTATATTTTCTGTTTTCATATTAATTTTAGTTATAGTTTTAGTAATTTTATGTTTTTTTTGTCATTTTATAATTATTTTTTTGATAGTTTTGATTCATTTTTAGTTATTTTAAGAATCATTCTTAATGGAAATTAGAAATGAAATCAAATAAGTTTAATTTTTTTTAATATATTTTATTTTATTTCAGGTAATGTTTAGTTTATATCTAGCAACAAAAAGGTTTTATTGGTTGAGTTGACTATAATAACCCTGATTCGATGATGACTCTGATGACGTTCTTCGTGTTCTTGCTGTTGCGGTGTACGTGAGACTGAATGACAGTTCAAGCCGTTCGTCTGTTGATCTCTGTGGTCGGCAAACATTCAGGAGTTTTGCAAAACAGAAAATGGAAAGAGAGTTTGATGCCTGCAAAAATAAAGATGCACATGCAGATGCATGTGTGGTTTCAGCGTCACATGCTTCTGTTTATATGCACTCGTGTTTTTAATCTAAAAAGTAAAATCACATAATCTAAGTGAAAAATTGTTCATTAATATGGCCGAGAATAATCACTGACACGTGATTGACTGACACATCCGCAGATAATCAGAGTAGTCGGATGAACTGAAATGAGCGAACGTCTTTACTGATGCCGTTTTTAAGTTGTTCTGGGTGGTTGCTCTCTTCCTGTCACATGTGAGATGATGTTGTTTACGTGTTTGTGAGAGTAAAAGCAGAGTAGCTGTCACATGATTCCACAGCTGAACATCTGGAGACACAGACGCCTTCATTCACTTCTGAACATCAAAGTTCATTCACAGGGAGAATCATCTGAATTATTCTCTCATTATCTGAGATCACTGAGCTTTTAATTAAAGCTTTTGATCATTTTAGAGTTTTCATATTTGATTGAAGATAATTCATCTTTAATGTACAACGGTGTACAAAGGTTTGAGTTCGGCAAGTCTCTTCTGCTCAGCAAGGCTGCATTTATTTGATGAAAAATACTGTAAAAATCGTGAAATATTATTATAGTTTAAAATAACTGTGAATATATAGTAAAGTGTAATTTATTCCTGTGATCAAAGCTGAATTTTCAGCATCATTACTCCAGTCTTCAGTGTCACATGATCCTTCAGAAATCATTCTAATATGCTGATTTGCTGCTCAAGACACATTTATAATTATTATTAATGTTGAAAACAGTTGAATATTTTTGTGGTTTAGTCTAATATTTTATTTTAAAGTGTGTGTGTGTGTGTGAATGTTCCTCCAGACTCATCCTGTGTTTCTCTCTCCTGCAGGATAACGGCTCCGAGACTCACCGCATCGCTCCGTCTCCCGTCGTTCATGTCCGAGGATTGTGTGAATCCGTGGTGGAGGCTGATCTGGTCGAGGCCTTGGAGAAATTCGGAAACATCTGGTAAAATGATGGTTTAATTTTCACATTTCACAGATTCATGTTCAGATTCATCACACAAACGACTCGAAGCGTTTTAGCCAATTCCATTAACGATCTTCCCTCATAACGACGGATCAGATAACCACGTTAACCAACCAGCCTCTCGTGAGGATGCTCAGCTGGTTAACATTCATTCATTCCTCTCGATGTTCACCACAATCATCTAATCATCACATGAACGTGTCTGTAGATTCAGCTGTGCTTCAGACGACTGAATTATGATTCTATAAATGTCGTAGTCATTTATGGTAGCAACAGTTCCTGTTTTTTCTCATTTCCCTCTGGATTCACAATGAGCCTCTTTTCTGAAGTGACATTTACACCCACGAAGCTCTCAGAGGATCATGGGAACATCAGATTCTGACTCCATAGCTCAGAATATAAGCAGATGCATGTGTTTGAGCTCAACTAAATTACACTCTAACAAAAATGCTGGTTTAAAAATAACCCAAGTTGGGTTGAAAATGAACAAACCTAGCGACTGGGTTAAATGTTTGACCAACCCGCTGGGCAGTTTTATTTAACTGAACTATTGTTTAAAAATTACTTTATGACTGACTTAAAATGAACCAAAAATAGGTTGGAAACTAAAAATTAGACACATAATTACTAGAGGCAACAATAATAATCAAAAGGTGAACATTTATTAATAATTAATTAAATCAATGTTTATTGTTTAATTATAATTCATTAAACTTATTAATAAATGTTTATTTCCAACATATATTGCATTCATTTTAAGCAAGCAAAACATAAATTTTTAAACAATAGTTGAGTTAAATAAAACTACCCAGCATTTAACCCAATCACTGGGTTAAAACAACCCAGCCTCTGGGTTAAAACAACCCAACCGCTGGGTTAAAACAACCCAACCTCTGGGTTTAAACAACCCAACCGCTGGGTTAAAACAACACAAACGCTGGGATAAAACAACCCATCCGCTGGGTTAAAACAACCCAATCGCTGGGTTAAAACAAAACATCCGCTGGGTTAAAACAACCCAATCGCTGGGTTAAAACAACCCATCCGCTGGGTTAAAACAACACAATCGTGGGTTAAAACAACACAATCGCTGGGTTAAAACAACCCAACCTCCGGGTTAAAACAACACAATCGTGGGTTAAAACAACACAATCGCTGGGTTAAAACAAC
>RJVU01079719.1:1295990-1320697 GCA_003731715.1 Anabarilius grahami
CCAGTCAGGTGTTCGAGTTGGAGGACGGCTCCAGCAGCTACAAGGACTTCGCCATGACCCGCAACAACCGCTTCACCAGCGCCGGTCAGGCCTCCAAGAACATCATCCAGCCTCCGTCGTGTGTGCTGCACTTCTACAACGTGCCGCCCTGCATCAGTGAAGACGACCTGCAGCGGGTGCGTCACGCACTCACCGCATCCACACAAAACAGATGTCACGCGCCCATCTAAAAACTCAAAAATATGACATTCTAAATTATGACATGCTAAGTCATAATTTCAACTTTTTAATTTCATAATTCCAATTTGTCAATTTTGATTTAGTATGCTAACTTTCAACTTTTTATGACATTAAGTAATAATTTCGATAATGTCATAATTCTGACTTGTCATAATTTCAATTTGGTATGTAGTACTTTCAACTTTTTATGTCATAAATATGACTTTTAAGTCATAATTTTGACTTTTCATCTCAATTATCACTTACTGACATAATTTCGACATTTAATAATTTCAAATTAAGTCATAATTTCGATTTAGTATGTCAACTTTCAACTTTTTGTCATAATTCTGACTTTTCATCTCAATTATTACTTACTATGTCATCATTTTGAC
The DNA here is from genome assembly GCA_003731715.1 of Anabarilius grahami. NCBI lineage: Eukaryota > Metazoa > Chordata > Actinopteri > Cypriniformes > Xenocyprididae > Anabarilius > Anabarilius grahami. The sequence goes on from RJVU01079719.1 coordinate 1,296,605, forward strand.
ATTTAATCTCATAAATATGACATTTTAAGTAATAATTTTGACTTTTTAATGTTATAATTTTGATTTAGTATGCCAACTTTCAACGTTTAATGTCATAATTTCAATTTAGTGTCAACTTTCAACTTTTTGTCATAATTCCAATTTGTCAATTTTAATTAAGTGTCAACTTTCAACTTTGCCATAATTATGACTTTTTAAGTAATAATTTCAACTTTTTAATGTCAGTTTCAATTTGTCAATTTCATTTTAGTATGTCAACTTTCAACTTTTTGTCATAATTGACTTTTAAGTCATAATTTCGACTTTTAAGTCATAATTTCGACTTTTCATCTCAGTTATTACTGTCATAATTTTGACATTTAATCTTATAAATAATACGTCATAATTTTGATTTATGTTAATTTTGATTTAGTATGTCAACTTTTTAATGTCATAATTCAGATTTTTTATTTGAATTATTACTTACCATCTCATAATTTTGACATTTAATCTCATAAATATGACTTTAAGTAATAATTTCAACTTTTTAATGTCATAATTTTGATTTATGTCAATTTTGATTTAGTATGCCAACTTTCAACGTTTAATATCATAATTATGACTTTAAGTAATAATTTTGACTTTTTATGTCAATTTTGACTTGTCATAATTTCGATTCAGTGATAACTGTTTTTATGTCATAATTATGACATAATTAAGTTTTTATGTCATAATTATGACTTTTTAAGTAATAATTTAAACTTTTTCGTGTCATAATTTCGACTTGTAATAATTTAAATTTAATGTCAAATTTCAACTTTTTGTCTTAATTTCATAATTATAACTTAGGTAATAATTTTGACTTTTTAATGTCATAATTTCGACTTGTTATAATTTAAATTTAATGTCAACTTTCAACTTTTTGTCATAATTATGACTTGGGTAATAATTTTGACTTTTAATATAATTTCGACTTGTCAATTTCAATTTATTGTCAACTTTCAATGTCATAATTATGACTTGAGTGATAATTTTGACTTTTCATCTCATAATTATTACTTACTATATCATAATTTCATGTTTAATTATCATAATTTAATCTCATAAATATGACCTAGAATGCCATTTACATTTACATTTATGCATTTGGCAGACGCTTTTATCCAAAGCGACTTACATTGCATTATACTATACATTTGTATCGGAGTATGTGCAATCCCTGGGATCGAACCCATGACCTTGGCATCGCTAATGCCACGCTCTAACCACTGAGCTACAGGAAAGCTATGCCATAATTTAGACTTTTTATTTACCAAAGCGTGTGGCAGAAACGTCCTTCCATATTGAATGAATCAGAGCGTGTGTCTATTCTACAAGCATGAGTTCATCAGTTTCTATATTAATCCGTTATCTGAAAGGGTCAGGTGACCAAACCCAATTTTGCAGACAATTTTTTCCCCCAGAAGCGAGTTCAATCTGACAAAACTTCCTTTTGGGGATGTCCTCATTTGTAACAGTGGTATCAAATAAAGTAAACAATGTTTTATTTTTATTGTTAAAAAGAAGAAAGTTTTCAGTTAGGATTAGATTACAATATTCATAACTAGCTGTACATAAAAACGATATGAGCCCATCTCTAGCGCGTGTGTCGCCAGCGCCCTCTGCTGGACTCTGTACTGTAAGACACTCTGATTTTGTACTGTTGTTTTGCAGTTATGCACAGAACACGATGTCCCAGGATTCATCAAATACAAAGTGTTTGATGCCAAACGTGAGTTTTCATTTCTTTGCAACATCAACACTGTTATATTTTTCTATCACTGTGAAGCTGCTTTGAAACTGTACTGTATAAAGCGCTGCAGGAGTAACAGTGGCGTGACTTTCCGCCGTGTTTCAGTACGTGTTTGACGTGACTCTGATCCGTCGCTCACGTGTCTCTTGTGTTTGTATCCGCAGCCAGTTCAAAGACCATCTCTGGTTTACTGGAGTTCGACAGTAAGACTCACGCTGTGGAGGTTCTGACGGTTCTCAATCACTATCAGATCCGGATACCCAGTAAGCAATCACTCTTTCTGTTTACCCATCAGCCCCTGTCGGTTTAATCATGTCATAGAATGTTTCTCTTGATGCTGTAGCTGTTGTCAGTAATCTGTGATGTGTTGTTGTTGTGTTTCAGACGGTTCGAACCCGTACACGCTGAAGCTGTGCTTCTCCACCTCCTCACATCTCTGAGCCGGAGCGACTCAATCTCCTGCTCCTCTTCTTCGGTTTTTGTCGTCTTTGTTTTTTCATCTGTAAATCAAACCAGGAAACTGACATACACACACACACACACACACACACACTCTCTGGATGATGTCACTGACGGCGGGACCACGGCAAACGCAGGAAGAGCCGATGAACGACACGGGCTGTTTCGTTCCATGTATTTGCTAGTTAAATTGTTTTCAGGGCGTTTTTTTGCATATGATAAACACGACATGAACTGAAACACTGAACTGACGTGTGCATGACACAGAACATGGAACACGTGTCATTTATTATTTATGTGTACAGCGGCAGGGGTTTACTAGAGACTAAAGGATCACCTGCTGGGTTAACCGCTTAACTAGTCACATGACCTGTAGTCTGTCTGTGCATTTGTTGTAGTTCTGGGTTTGGGTAGATGATTGTGAGACTCTTTGATCAATGTCAGTATGTTAGATTGACTGCAGCCCTGATCCAGACACACGATCATCACGGCTTCAACACCAGCTGTACAGGAAAGTAGTTCGTTTGTAACTTCCTCTGTTCTTACTCTAGTTGCAGCGTTTGTTCTCAAGGCAGAGCTCATAAAGATCACACAGCAAAATCCACTCTGCTCAGAGTAATTATGGTCCCTCTCTAAATAGTGTTAAAATAACACTGAAGCAGAGTTAAAGTTAATGAGATAATTAAGCAGTTAATTAAGTGATGATTGTGCATTAGTGATGAACACCTGCTGTTAACAAGCAGAATCACTGGAGATTTTACTGCGTACCACCGTTATTGATCCAATAAGAAGCCTGCAGTTTCATCTCATTGCAGTCGATTTGCTCAACTGTCAGCGATGATTAATTACATTTCCATTTAGAGCAACACAAAAATAGTCATAAAATAATTCATGTTTTCAAATATGTAAATATTTTAAAGGAACTGTATCTAAAACTAACAAAGGGCAATAAATAAATACTAATACAGCCAGTTATATAAATACAATTTTTATGTTTTTATTTTTAAATGAATGTGTTGATAGGGTTTCATGCTGGAGCGCTGTTATGGATATAATATCTCTTTTTTAAAATATAAACAAGTGTGAATGTCGCCATCATCATCATCAGTCTGTCAGATAAAACATGAGCTCATGATGTCATTTCATCAGTCTGATGTTTTATTCCTGATTGATATCGAACAAAAATACGTCCTAAGAAGTTAAAGGTGCAGTAAGCAATTTATGAGAAACGCTGTTGATTTTTTGAAAAAGGATCTTGATAGCTCCGCCCCCAAATTCATGAAAATGCTATGCATCACAGGCACCTCCCCCCTAATGAGTGGACACGCCTCTTACTGCTGATTGGCTACAAGTGTGATTTGCTGGTCAGTTAGATCCACTTTCAACAGCGTTTCTCAGAAATTGCTTTCTGCACCTTTAAATATTGTCTGAACGTTCAAATAACGTTAAACGTTTTTTTCTTGAACATTCCATTTTATCATTCTGCAAACATTATGGGAATGTTACTATTGAATGTTCTATAAAACAAGTAGTAACATTTAAAAAACATTTTGTGCTAACGTTTTGAGAACATTATTAAAGATCAGATAACACTGAACGAACGTTCTATTAACGTTACTGAAAGAATGTTCTGAGAATGTTCCCTGTTAACTGAGTTGTAACTTAGTGTCCATTTACACCTTAAATACCCTCATTTTTACCGTGACTTGCACACAGCTGGTGTAACCGGCCTGATGGTCAGATCTGTGTCTTGGCTCTTCAGTGGCTGCACCGAGAGGAACATGTTATTATTATTAGTTCATGTTTGTAACTGACACATCAACACATCAGCAGTTCACTGTGAGCATGTGCAGTCATTAAAACATCTGCAGGTCACATGGCTGTCTGTCATTCATCATACATGAAGACTCTCAGAACAGAGTCAAACGGGTTTAGAACATGAGAATGAGAAAAGCATGAATTAGATGAGTGTGTGTAAAGGGATAGTTCACCCAAAAATTTAAATTATCCCATGATTTACTCACCCTCAAGCCATCCTAGGTGTATATGACCATCTTCTTTCAGACAAACATAATCAGAGATATATTTAAAAATAGGTTAGTCCTTCAAGGTTTATAATGGTTGTGAATGGCAGCCCAAATTTTGAAGACAAAAAATGCATCCATCCATTTAAAAAATGAATAAGGGGGTTAATAAAGGCCTTCTGAAGCAAATTGATGCATTTGTTTAAGACAAATATCCTTATTTAAAACTTTATAAAGTAAAATAATGAGCTTCTGGCACAACCAGGGTCCAAAAAAGTGAAAAAGCGGAAGTTAACGCTTTTTGGACGTATGCTGAATGCGTATGGCAGATGCATTTTTGGGTCTTCAAAATTTGGGCTGCCATTCACTGCCATTATAAACCTTGGAGGACTAAGGATATTTTTGAATATATCGCTGATTGTGTTCCTCTGAAAGAAGATAGTCATATACACCTGGGATGACTTGAGGGTGAGTAAATCATGGGATAATTTTAATTTTTGGGTGAACTAACCCTTAATAGAGTAACAGCTGAACATGATTATTGAGTTACTGTAGCAGCAGAAACCCTCAGTTATATTTGTGACATTATTCGGCAGATGATTTATTTTTTGGAGTCAGGTCAACAGTTGCTCGGTAAAGCCCAAAGTATACTTCACTTTTTACGCCTACACGAGGGTCAGCTTACAGTGCGCGTGACACAAATTACATCATCAGAAGACGGGCACCGCCGGATTTTTGTAACCAGGCGTATTTTTTTGCAGCAATTAGTTTATCCACAAGGTGGCAGCTGTGCCCTGGGGGCGTTAATTCACAAGGTAGTCGAAAAAAACCATGCATAAAAAGAAACGACGGGAACGCATGCAAGCTACAGCGACTATGGAGGCCTATATAGACAAGAGATTGTGCGAAGAAAGATAGAAAGTACCCTTATTATTATTTGACACACCCACTTCAGTTCTTGCTGTCTCTTCTAATGAGCTGATGAGTTGAATTAGATGAGGTCCTCTAGGACAGGTTTGAAAACCCCTGCACTAGTGTACTCATAAAAAAACTAAGTATACCCAGGGCTTTAGACTCTCCATCATGACAGGAATTGAGCTGACTGTAGAGGAAGATGGTTTGATGTTGCACCTCTCACTGCATGAAGAAGAAGTGGATGTTTTACACATGAAACAGACCGTGTTTCTCAAATGCACAATGCGGAATATCACAGAGAATATGAAAACAACGCTGAGTCCTGATTGGTTCGTTTGCATCTGCTTCAGCCAATGAGGTTCCACTCTCTTTATCTTAGCTGTCTCTTCTGACCTCGTTGGCTCTTCAGTCTCTCAGGACAGCAGATCACTTCATCATGGAACAGATTCTTCCTCTCATGTAATCGGGTCATAAAGCTCGTGCACACGTGTGATGCAGACCCGGCTAACAGGGAACGTTCTGGCAAAGAAACAGAACCTTCGTTCAAAGTTATCTGGTCTTTAAAGGTGCAGTATGCGATATCTGAGAAATGCTGTTGGAAGTGGATCGGACCGAGCACCATACACACTTGTAGCCAAGTAGCAGTAAGGGGCGTGTCCACTCATTAGGGGGGAGGTGCCTGTGCTGCATAGCGTGTTTGTGAACTTGGGGGCGGAGCTATTAAGATAGGGGTGTGATCCTTTTGGGTAGGGGCGTGTTTGGTTTGGTGATTTCAAATATCAACAGAGTGTCTCTTGAAATTACTTACTGCACCTTTAATAATGTACAAAAATTGTATTTATACATCATTCATGGAAAAGATTTTAAAATTTTCAGAAATAACGTTTTCATAACTTAATGGGAACGTTAGAAAAACATTCTTAAAACATTTTTTTTCAGCTGGGGAGGGGCTTGTTTTACACCTCATTATCATACTGAAGGTTGTAATTGATTTCATACACACTTTCATATTCCACTGGTTTTCCTCCGAGTCAGTAATGAGCCGTTCTGATCCATTGACAGCTGAGTGCACACCTCAGGAAGGGGAAAGAAACGATTGCTGTTAATTCCACCAATCTCAAAGACAATAACAACATTACAAGACACAGACGCAGACAAACGTTGATCCTTTCTCCTCTGGTGTTCACTTCATTCATCAACTGCTCTGAGCAAAATGTAGCTGAACTCCAAGGATCCAGAAAAGCATCAGTTTGAATCAGTTCGTCTCCTTTGGCTGAATTCACTTGCACTGGAATGATTGACAGCTGCAGCCTAACAATTCTCTAATGGATTTGAATGATAGAAATGTGATAATATGTGCATGTCAGATTAAAGAGATGTGTTTTTAGTCTAGATTTAAACTGACAGAGTGTGTCTGCTTCCTGAACGAGGCTTAGCAGATGAAGAGTTTGGATCTTCACAGTCAGTTTTGATAATAGGTGTTATCAACTGGCCAGAATTTATTTAATATGGTCATTCTTTCTGATTCTAGAAAGAAACTGCTGGAGTTTGTTTATTAAGCTTGCAGGGCAGCCGCCCAGTAAAGCATTACAATAATCTAGCCTTGAGGTCCTAAACTAATAAATATTTCTGCATTCGCCCCTGAGAGCATATTTCGTCATTTAGAGATATTTTTAAGGTTACAAAAATTGGTTGTACAAATGCCAGGGATGTGGCTTTCAAAAGAAAGATTGCTATCAAAGATTACTTCTACTTCTACTACACTTTATCAAATCTACACTTCTCAGTTTCTCCAGATAAAAAGATGAACTCACATGTGCTAAAAGTTTCAAAACTAAAGTTGTGCCTCAGATTCACCAAAATCTACAATCAAAAGCAAGAGATCTCATTATGAACGCAAACATTTTTTGTCAAATTTTCCTAATACCAAATCACTCTGGAAACCAAATGCAAATTAACAATTACATTTACAGGTTACTGTGTTTTCTCATTTTTTGAGTCAAAAGGGAGCCTGCTATACGTTTTATCTCATTTATTTTATCAGTAGAAACATCAGTGATCTGTTGGTGGATAAACTGCTTCTGCATCGCTGTGCGTGTCAGTGGTTTGTGGCTGAAGCGTTTCTTCATTTTCTCTACTGCTAATAAGAAGCTCCAGATAACACACCACAGATATCTAATCCAATATACACTCTTCTGCTATTAGTTTTCATTCAGGGCCAGAATTCATTTGAAAATGTGCACACTTGTGAATTCTATGGTTTAACATATCAAGGCATAATAAAAATCCACCTGCTCGCTAGCAGGTCTTAAAAACGACATATTACACTGTGCCTTGGTTTATTTAACAAAAATGAGGCCAAAATGGAGCAGTTGCCATGTGTGACAAACTAAGTACACCCTATGATTCAGTTGCTTGTAGAGACACTTTTAGCAGCAGGCCTACACTTCCGTAATGAACTGAAAGTGCTCTATTTCTGTGCACTATTTTTGAACTTAATACACGAAAAAATACTAAGTGTACTCAACTGTGCTATTTTGAGACACCATGAATACGAACTAAAATGTGCTTTTATCGCCATATTAAAAAAACGTTTTTAGTTACCACTTGTAGTATGTCACATGCGTTACACTTTCTTCCTAAGTTGAATACGGAAGGCGGTCTGGCAGATTTTTCTTACACAAGCGCATCGCTTCACTTCAGAAGGCCTTTATTAACCTCCCAGAGCTGTGTGGAATATGTTTATGATGGATGGAAGCACTTTCCTCAGCTCATCCTCGTTGATCCTCGCTCACTGCCATTATAAAGCTCTGATGCATCAGGATATTTATTGGTAACACTTTAGAATAATGGTCCGTCATTAATAAGTAACTATGCAGGAAGTAATGCAGGTGAGTAGTTCTACATTAACACTTAAAGGATTAGTCAACTTTTAAATACACTTTTCCTGATAAATTTACTCACCTCCATGTCATCCAAGATGTTCATGTCTTTCTTTCGTCAGTCGAAAAGAAATGAAGGTTTTTGAGGAAAACATTCCAGGATTTTTCTCCTTATAGTGGATTTCAATGGCTACCAACAGATTGAAGGTCCAAATGACAGTTTCAGTGCAGCTTCAAGAGCTTTAAACGATACCAGATGAGAAATAAGGGACTTATCTAGCGAAACGATCGGTCATTTTCTAAAAAAATACAACCGTTTATGCTTTATAAACAAAATATCGCCTTGAACGTACTTTCCGCTTCCGCATTCTTCATAACGCTTACACTGAATGTCCTACGCCTTCCCTATTCTACTTACGGAAAAAAACTAAACTGGCGTTGCGTTCGTTCCGTAAGTAGAATAGGGAAGGCGTAGGACATTCAGCGTAAGCGTTATGAAGAATGCGGAAGCGGAAAGTACGTTCAAGGCGATATTTTGTTTATAAAGCATAAACGGTTGTATTTTTTTCGAAAATGACCGATCATTTCGCTAGATAAGACCCTTATTCCTCATCTGGTCTCGTTTAAAGCCTTTGAAGCTGCACTGAAACTGTCATTTTGACCTTCAACCTGTTGGTAGCCATTGAAATCCACTATAAGGAGAAAAATCCTGGAATGTTTTCCTCAAAAACCTTCATTTCTTTTCGACTGACGAAAGAAAGACATGAACATCTTGGATGACATGGGGGTGAGTAAATTTATCAGGAAAAGTGTATTTAAAAGTGGACTAATCCTTTAAGCTACTACTATTAACTAATATAGAAACAAGCTTAACTAATCAGTAAATAATATCGAATTTAGGACTAAGAGTTCCTTATTAGCTATTCAATAATTAGAGAATGAGATTGGCATCATTAAGAACTAATAGGTAACTATGACAAATTAATAATTAATTACTAATCACAACATTAAAGTGTCTGAGATGTGATCAGGACCATTATTTTAAAGTGAAAAACATTTTTTTTTACTTTAAAATAATGGTCCAGATCACTAGTAGTTCTTGAAGAATGTCCTTTTTTACTCTCAACGTGGTCATAAAATGCATCACTTATTACTCAAGTACCTAGTCATTCTTTAAGAACTACTAGTGATCTGAACCATTATTTTAAAGTGAAAAAATATGTTTTTCACTTTAAAATAATGGTCCTGATCACTAGTAGTTCCTGCATAGTGACTATGGTAACACTTGAGTAATTAATGATGCATTTTATAACTATATTCACATTTTGGGTTCATTTTAAGCCAGACATATAGTCATTTGTAAACAATTGTTGGGTTAAATAAAACTACCCAGCAGGTTGGGCAAACAACCCAATCGCTGGGTTTGTCCATTTTCAACCCAACTTGGGTTGTTTTTAACCCAGCATTTTTTAGAGTGCAGAGTAAAAATTATGACTGATTACGTCTCAGACACGATAATGTTCTTTACAATTTGTCCGTTAGTTAATAATTATTAATGATGGTAATCTCATTAGGTAATTATTGATTAGCTAATAAGGAACTTAAAAAAATTTGATATTACTTACTGATTAGTTAAGCTTGTTTCTATATTAGTTAATATATTACTTCCTGCATAGTTACTTATTAATGACGGACTATTATTCTAAAGTGTTACCTATTTATTAATATACCTTCGATTGTGTTCATCAGAAAGAAGAAAGTCATATACACCTAGGATGGCTTGAGGGAGAGTAAAGCTTGGGGCATTTTTCATTTTTAAAGTCGCTATGAAATCAAAATATGTTATGAAAATATGCCTTAAGGTTATGAGTAAGCTGGTGTGTTCCAAAACAATGGCAAAATTTGCATTTAGGAAATATAATATATATCAAAACTTACAGTCTCTCACTTCCGCTAAAATGGATCTCGGATTTTCATGACATCGCTGTGGACTTCAGCTTCTCATCAAATCTTCTATCCAATCAAATGCTCTCTAGAATCTGAAGTCCCGCCCCCTCCTACACTATAAACTGACGCTAAAGCTGCGGCTGACATCGATAATTTGTTCACATATATTTACTACATGGGGAATAGCACATAGTACACTATATAGATGATAGGGAATGATTTAGACCGTGTAAATATGCTTTCCATTGATGCGAATGAAGTCCGTTTTCGCGTTAGTGACACGAGAGCATAGAGCGGCTCATACGACCACAAAACGTTCAGACACATTTGATATCTACAAACAATGCTATTCACTCACCTAAAGGATTATTAGGAACACCTGTTCAATTTCTCATTAATGCAATTATCTAATCAACCAATCACATGGCAGTTGCTTCAATGCATTTAGGGGGACAATCTCCTGAACTCCAAACTGAATGTCAGAATGGGAAAGAGAGGTGATTTAGGCAATTTTGAGCGTGGCTTGGTTGTTGGTGCCAGACGGGCTGGTCTGAGTATTTCACAATCTGCTCAGTTACTGGGATTTTCACGCACAACCGTTTCTATGGTTTACAAAGAATGGTGTGAAAAGGGAAAAACATCCAGTATGCGGCAGTCCTGTGGGCGAAAATGCCTTGTTGATGCTAGAGGTCAGAGGAGAATGGGCCGACTGATTCAAGCTGATAGAAGAGCAACTTTGACTGAAATAACCACTCGTTACAACCGAGGTATGCAGCAAAGCATTTGTGAAGCCACAACACGCACAACCTTGAGGCGGATGGGCTACAACAGCAGAAGACCCCACCGGGTACCACTCATCTCCACTACAAATAGGAAAAAGAGGCTACAATTTGCACAAGCTCACCAAAATTGGACAGTTGAAGACTGGAAAAATGTTGCCTGGTCTGATGAGTCTCGATTTCTGTTGAGACATTCAGATGGTAGAGTCAGAATTTGGCGTAAACAGAATGAGAACATGGATCCATCATGCCTTGTTACCACTGTGCAGGCTGGTGGTGGTGGTGTAATGGTGTGGGGGATGTTTTCTTGGCACACTTTAGGCCCCTTAGTGCCAATTGGGCATCGTTTAAATGCCACGGCCTACCTGAGCATTGTTTCTGACCATGTCCATCCCTTTATGACCACCATGTAACCATCCTCTGATGGCTACTTCCAGCAGGATAATGCACCATGTCACAAAGCTCGAATCATTTCAAATTGGTTTCTTGAACATGACAATGAGTTCACTGTACTAAAATGGCCCCCACAGTCACCAGATCTCAACCCAATAGAGCATCTTTGGGATGTGGTGGAACGGGAGCTTCGTGCCCTGGATGTGCATCCCACAAATCTCCATCAACTGCAAGATGCTATCCTATCAATATGCGCCAACATTTCTAAAGAATGCTTTCAGCACCTTGTTGAATCAATGCCACGTAGAATTAAGGCAGTTCTGAAGGCGAAAGGGGGTCAAACACAGTATTAGTATGGTGTTCCTAATAATCCTTTAGGTGAGTGTATTTTAAAGCAATATGGAGGAGAAACGGTTAGAGATTATGGGAAAAAGTGGCATTTTACAAGCACAGCGGCAATGATCTAGGTGAAATGCTAGTGACTATTTTGAAAAAGGGGAGGAGCTTTTAGATATATCCCACCCTGTCTTCCTGTTTTATTGGAAATTGCATCAACACAGTGAAAAAGGCCTTTGGACCGAGCACCATACGCACTTGTAGCCAATTAGCAATAAGGGGCGTGTCCATTCATTAGGGGGGAGGAGCCTGTGCTGCATAGGATGTTTGTGAATTTGGGGGCAGAGCTATCAAGATAGGTTCAAAGGCTCTTCATTGGACTTTTTAAAGTGAAATAGTCCTTTAAGTACACAATTAATGAAAATTTCATGGGGAAAATTCTCGAGGAACTATCCTAGTGACTAGTTCTTAAAACTGAGTTTCTATTCGGTGCAAAAGCACATTTAGATTATTTTCTTTTTTAGCCATTCTGGTGCAGATTTGCTGGTGATCTTTGGATCACTGTCATGTTGCATGACCCAATTTCAGCCAAGCTTTAGCTGTTGGACAGGTCCACTCACATTTGACTCTAGAATACTTTGGTATACAAACGAGTTGATGGTCGATCGAATGACTGAAGGAGTCCAGGTCCTGTTGCTGCAAAACGAGCCCAAATCCCTCCAACAGTGTGATGGACAGTCTGAGATGCTGTGTTTGGTTTCTTTGTGCATTATGGCCTAACATCTCCACCTTGGTTTTGTCTGTCCAAAGGACATTGTTCCAGAAATCTTGTGGTTTGTTCAGATGCAACTTTGCAAACCTAGCCAGCCGAGAAGAAGTCTCTTTAAGTCCAGTCTTCTATGAACTTAAACATTTATCATCTTAACTTATGCCTTTTTGAGCTCTTGGGTGTGTTATGATTTCTCTGAGCATTACACAGTCTGATCTTGGGGTAAATTTGCTGGGACATCTACTCCTGGGAAGATTGTCAACTGTCTTGAATGTTTTCCACTTGTGAATAATCTTCCTCCCTGTGAATGATGGCCTTGAGATTGTTGAGTCCCATGTTAAAACCCGTTCCAGATTGATGGCAGCAACAGTTCAAGACTTCAAGACCCTTTTTATTATCTCCTGATACGTAAAACCCTAAAATTCAATTGAATGTCCTGTTTTTTCACGAGACTTTAAGATCAGCAAAATCTTGCTGAATTTTGTGATTGAACGGAAACTGAGGTTGGGGGAGGATTCACACTCAACCAGATAAATATCACAGTTTTCAGACATTTTAAGGGTTACTATCGTGGGCTTTTCGGTGAACCGATGAAGAAAATGTTTCTCAGATTAGTTTTGTTCTGTTCGTGTTTGTGGCGTCTGGTTGGTGAGTTTTAAATCTGTTTTTATGGCTTCAGTTGTTTCTGTTCTGGTGGAATGTAATAAATTACTGGTTGAATTAGTCAGAGAGGATTAACATTCACTGTTATTCTCATATAGAAATAATCAAACTGTGATTTTACTGTGAGATCAAGTATGAATTCAATTTTCAGCATCATTACTCCAGTCTTCAGTGTCACATGATCCTTTATTATGAAACATTTATGATTATTATTAGCAGTGTTGAAAACAGTTGTGTACAATTTTTGTTTTTTTCAGGAATATTTAATGAATAGAAAGTTGAAAAGAACAGCATTTATCTGAAATAGAAAGCTTTTGTAACATTATCAATACCGTTCAAAAGTTTGGGGTAAGTAAGAGTCTTTTTATTAAATAAATTAAATAAAGTTATTCAGGAAGGATGCATTAAATTGATCAAAAGTGAGAGTAAAGACGTTTATAATGTTTTTGGATTGGGCTGGATAGGGATACAATTCGTTATAGCGAACCTATGTGTTATTTCTTCTATAGTCGAGTCTATTAATCTGATTCTCTATTTAAATGGCTCAAATTTTAAAGTTGATGAAGTTAAATTTAAGAAGTATCCTCCTCATCCAGCCCCATCAGAAACACACCTCAGGCCGGTTCCCTCCACATATCCCTTCAATGGATGCGTCCATTTCTGTCCTCCTGCATTTCTCGCAAGTCTCGGCGCCATGGCTCCCCGAGGTTCCCGACCACTCTTCTGCTATTAGTTTTCATTCAGGACCAGAATTCCTTTGAAAATGTGCACCCTTTTGTGGTTTTATGTGACAGGACATAAAATAATCATCTGGTCATTAGCAGGTCTTAAGATTGCATCTCAGATGAACAACAACACATGAAATATTACACATTATTTAACAAAAATGAAGCCAAAATGGAGTAGCCACGTGTGACAAACTAAGTTCACTCTATGATTCAATGCTTGTAGAGCCACTTTTAGCAGCAGTAACTAGAAGTAATCATTTTCTGTATGACTTCATCAGTCCCTCACATTGCTGTGGAGGAATTTTGGCCCACTCTTCTTCACAGCGTTGCTTCAGTTCATTGAGTTTTTTGGGCATTTGTTTCTGCACCGCTCTAAGGTCCCGCCACAGTATTTCAGTCGGGATGAGGTCTGGACTCTGGCTGGGCCACTGCAACACTATGATTCTTTTCTTTTTCAGCCATTCCTATGTAGATTTGCTGGTGATCCTCAGATCATTGTCCTGTTGCATGACCCAATTTGTCATGTAGAGTCTGAGGTGTAGCTCTTGTTTTTTGTGCAAATTCTCTGATCATTGATCTTGGAGTGAATTTGCTGGGACGTCCACTCCTGGGAAGATTGGCAATTTGATTGATAAATGTCTTGAATGTTTTACACTTGTGAATAATCTTCCTCCCCGTGAAATGATGGACTTCTGATTGTTTGGGAATGGCCATAAAACTCTTTCCAGATTGATGGCAGCAACAATTGTTTCTCTAAGATGGTTGCTCTTTGGTTGATTGTCTATGGTTGTTGTCATTGTGTTAAAACAACACCTGACGGCTCCAGACCAGTAAACTGCCAGAACTGCTGCTTTTTTAGAGCTGTTCACACCTGCTGATGATCGATTAATGAAAGGCATTTGAGTAGCAGCGCCTGACTGTTACTTACCCTCTTAATTCCTGTGGAAACAGTAGCACATGTGGCTTCTACATTATGGCCTAATTTTTTGTTAAAGTCCCCCTGTGGTGAAAATCAAGTTTTTAATGTTGATATGTCTATCTAGTCAAACCATGTGCAAATTCATAAATCACACTCTAAAAAATGCTGGGTTAAAAACAACCCAAGTTGGGTTGAAAATGGACAAACCCAGCGATTGGGTTGTTTTGACCCAGCAGTTGGGTTAAATGTTTGCCCAATGTGCTGGGTAGNACCTGACGGCTCCAGACCAGTAAACTGCCAGAACTGCTGCTTTTTTAGAGCTGTTCACACCTGCTGATGATCGATTAATGAAAGGCATTTGAGTAGCAGCGCCTGACTGTTACTTACCCTCTTAATTCCTGTGGAAACAGTAGCACATGTGGCTTCTACATTATGGCCTAATTTTTTGTTAAAGTCCCCCTGTGGTGAAAATCAAGTTTTTAGTGTTGTTCATATGTCTATCTGGTCAAACCATACGCAAATTCATAAGTCAACACCATTACTGAGTATTTTCTCTTTAAAACTGCAGCAAACCAAAGACTTAAAGACTTAAACATGCGGTTTGAAATCACTGGTGTTTCTGACATCACAAACTACCTTGTAACCAATCATGTCAACGTGTCAGCGGGCTTTATAGCATATCATTAACTGACCACACAAGGGAGTCTCAAAAGAAGGTTATCCTGGTATATTTTTCTGTTGATATGAAAAATTGGGTGAATTTATCAATATAGCGGGTGTATGATGTATGTTACAATTTTATGATGAACTATATGTTTTCTCCACTGACGTTCTGAGTTGTTCAAAGCATTTGTAAGGATATTGATTGTTAGAATCAGCTGACTTGTGAATGGGAACATGGTTTGTGTAACATTAGCAACACGTTATTAGGTGTTTGATAATGTAGTCAAGCAAAACGCTAATCATATTAATTACTGCTATGTATCCGATGTTGTAAAGAGCGATACCATTGTGCAGCGTTTACCTCAGTAAGTTGACCGAGTGGATCTCTGAGCTTGTGCGAGTGAGTGGAGGCGGGGCTAATTATCATATTCATAGATTCGTGTATATTAAATGAGGCAAGGGTGTAGAGTTATTCAAGCTAATTCAAGGCCTTAAGAATTTTTTTCACAGGAAAAACATTTTTAATATATAATTTTGGTGTTCAAGGATGAGTTTTAAGGGATAAAATAATTGACTACAGTGGGACTTTAAATAAACAATGACACAGTGTAATATGTTGTGTGTTTTTGTTCATCTGAGGTCGTACAAGTACCTCATTTTAAGACCTGCCAAAGACCAGATAATATTTTATTATGTCCTGATACGTAAACCTTAGGATTCAATCAGATGAATTCACGCAGTAATATTTATTAAAGGAATCCACAAGGCAAGAACACAGGAGAAAACACGAGGGTGACCAAAAATACAGTCCATGACAGACACAGGGAACACAGGCAGGGATTGTGAGTGACAAGTGATTTTAAAGCTTCAATCTGTGAAAAACTCTGTTCTTCAGGGAGGCTGATTGTTGCGCGTGTAAAGTCAGTGATGGAGGGAGATTCAGTCACTCTAGACTCCGGTCTTACTGAAATGAAGGATGATGATCAGATTCAGTGGAGGTTTGGAACTGAAGGCACTTTAATTGCTGAAATCAAGCGATTCAACAGATTCACTGTATATGATGATGATCTTGATGGGAGATTCAGAGACAGACTGAAGATGGACAATCAAACTGGATCTCTGACCATCACAGACATCACAACTGAACATACTGGAGAATATAGGGTCAACACTGTGGAACATTATTTCAGCATCACTGTCTATGGTGAGTTATTTGTTTCACCTGTTTGTTTGTTTGTTTGTTTTTTTGCTTGTTTTTTAGTCAGCACAAATATACAATTATTAATTCAAACTCCATTTTGCTTGTGTTAGGCCCATATAATAACGATTTTCATTTCAATTTTACATTTCAAACTATTTTTGTAAATTAAATCTTTGTTCTTCATGTGTGTGTTTGGTGATACAGTTGAAATCTCAGTGATGGAGGGAGATTCAGTCACTCTGAAAACTGGTCTTACTAAAATGAAAGATGTTGATCAGATTCAGTGGAGGTTTGGAAATGAACGCACTGTAATAGCTGAACTCAAAAAACAGTCCAACAGAATCAATGATGATGTTATTGATGATGATGTTCTTGATGGTGTTGATGATCTTTATGATGATGTTCTTGATGGTGAAGATAATCTTTATGATGTTGTTCTTGATGGTGATGTTCTTGATGGTGATGATAATCTTTATGATGATGTTCTTGATGGTGATGATGATCTTCATGATGTTGTTCTTGATGGTGATGATAATCTTGATGATGATGTTCTTGATGGGAGATTCAGAGACAGACTGAAGCTGGACAATCAAACTGGATCTCTGACCATCACAAACATCACAACTGAACATGCTGGAGTTTATAATGTATATAACAACCATGTGAACATACATTTCGTGCTTGCTCTCTATGGTGAGTTAAATTTTTGTTTCACTGATTTGTTTTTTAACCACCAGATACAATTTCAATCCACACACCTTTATTTTGCTCTGATCTATTGTTTATTATATTGTTCAAAAGTTGAAATTTAAAACCTTTCTCTTTTGTAAAAAATATTTTCGTTGTTTTAACACTATTCGTCTGTGACAAACCCTGTTTCTGTTTGTTCTCTGTTTGGTGATACAGTTGAAATCTCAGTGATGGAGGGAGATTCAGTCACTCTGAACTCTAGTCTTACTGGAATGGAGTATGATCATCAAATTCAGTGGAGGTTTGGAACTGAATGCACTTTAATAGCTGAAATCAATAAACGGTTCAACAGAATCACTGATGATGTTCTTGATGGGAGATTCAGAGACAGACTGAAGCTGGACAATCAAACGGGATCTCTGACCATCACAGACATCACAACTGAACATGCTGGAGATTATAAACTACAAAATGCAAATTGGAAAATATCATTAAAGGCTTTCAGAGTTTCTGTCAGTGGTGAGTAGAGATCATTCGTCCTGCCCTTCAGATATTCTTGATATTAGTGTTTATTGACTGAGCCGATCTCAGTTTGATGTTTTTATTCCTCAGACTCTGTCCACTGTTGTGGTCGTACTGAAGCTGTGATCCGATTGGTCCTCTCTGCTCTGGTGGGCGTGGCTACTGTCATTATTCTGGTTTATGACATCAGATCCAGAAGAGCTGAACGAGATCGAGCACAAATCCACACTTCAGAAATCTAATTGTCATTTCTCACAAACTTGTTTTGCATAGGCTATATATTTGTGAGAATTAATAAATTATGGCTTTATATGTTCATATTTTTCAGAAAGTATTGAAATCTATAGCAGTTAACTTTCAAGGTTCTTCATTTGTGTTTTTGATCTTTTAAAGGTGCCCTTGAACCCTTTATCACAAGATGTAATATAAGTCTAAGGTGTCCCCTGAATGTATCTGTGAAGTTTCAGCTCAAAATACCCCATAGATTTTTGATTATTCAATTTTTTAACTGCCTATTTTGGGGCATAATTAGAAATGCGCAGATTCTGTGCGTGTCCCCTTTAAATGCTCGCGCTCCCCGCCCCCAAGCTCGCAACTCTATAATACATTGCATAAACAAAGTTCACACAGCTAATATAACGCTCAAAATGGATCTTTACAAAGTGTTCGTCATGCAGCATATCAGATCATGTAAGTATAGTATTTGTTTGGATGTTTACATTTGATTCTGAATGAGTTTGATAGTATGCTGTGGCTAACGGGGCTAAAGCTAACATTACACACTGTTGGATAGGGTGACCATATGTGCCATTTTCCCAGGACGCGTCCTGTCCAGGATTTCCAAGTTGCATAAAATGTCCCAGTTTTGGTTTTGTTTTCATATTTGCGGAAGGTAACGACTTGGGGCAGTCGTGGCCTAATGGATAGAGAGTCGGACTTGTAACCCAAAGGTCATGGGTTCGAATCTCAGGTCCGGCAGGGATTGTTGGTGAGGGGAGTGAATGTCCAGCGCTCTCCCCACCCTCAATACCACGACTGAGGTGAGACCCTTGAGCAAGGCACCGTACCCCCAACTGCTCCCCGGGCGCCGCAGCAATGGCTGCCCACTGCTCCGGGTGTGTGTTCACGGTGTGTGTGTTCACTGCTGTGTGTGTGCACTTGGATGGGTTAAATGCAGAGCACAAATTCCGAGTATGGGTCACCTTACTTGGCCACATGTCACCAGTGTTAGTGTTAAAATAATTTGACCAATAGCATGCATTATACATAATCAACCAATCGTGGCTTGCAAGAAGGCTGGATCTACAGAGAACGGTCAAAGCATTGCAAATACGACAACATTTTAATGCATTGCATGAAGACTGTCAATAAGAACAGTGGCTTGCACAGACCTCCGTGTAGAAATCGCGCTCCTAAATCGCGTTCCGGGGGCACATCGATATGACCACTTTCACAATTAAAGAGGCAAGGGCTCAAGCCATTTTAGGCAATTTAGAAATCCTGGACAGGACGCGTCCTGGGAAAATGGCACATATGGTCACCCTACTGTTGGAGAGATTTATAAAGAATGAAGTTGTGTTTATGAATTATACAGACTGCAAATGTTTAATAATGAAAATAACGACAGTCTGGTCTCCGTGAATACAGTAACCACATTTAACAGTACATTAGCAACATGTTAATGAAACATTTAGAAAGACAATTTACAAATATCAGTAAAAATATCATGTTATCATGGATCATGTCAGTTATTATTGCTCCATCTGCCATTTTTCGCTGTTGTCCTTGCTTGCTTACCTAGTCTGATGATTCGGCTGTGCACAGATCCAGACGTTAATACTGGCTTTTCTAATGCCTTGAACATGAGCTGGCATATGCAAATTTTGGGGGCGTACATATTAATGATCCCGACTGTTACGTCACAGTCGGTGTTATGTTGAGATTCGCCTGTTCTTCAGAGGTCTTTTGCACAAATCAAATTTACATAAGAAGGAGGAAACAATGGTGTTTGAGACTCACTGTATGTCATTTCCATGTACTGAACTCTAATTATTTAACTATGCCGAGGTAAATTCAATTTTCAATTCTAGGGCACCTTTAAGCCCAGTTCAGAGCAGAAAACATGAAATAAGTGTAAGACTAAAAAATGCCACGCAACGCAATGTTTATTAGAAACCTCATGATCGACTATTTTATTTATGATCTTGTCAATGACAGCAGCCCAAATTCCAGGGAATTTCAGTCTTTTTTGTGTGTGTTTTGCTTTAGCTATTGCTGAGAAGTTATTATCATAGTTAGACACCATAGTTAGTTTGTGTTTTGTAGTCTATTTGCTTTATTCCAGTCATCTCATTGTCAAAGGAGGGAATGTTATGTATATATTAGGTTATGTTTTAACCTTGAGCCATCCTGTGTACTTGTATTGAGCTGTATGGAGCTAAAGCTCTACGCTGTGGCATTAAACTATGACATTAAGTGAGATGAAATGTTAAATTTGACATTGTTGGTAAAACATTATAAGCATAGTTGAACATATCAAGCATAGTTAAGATTATTTAAATATGAAATATTTTTAATTATATATATAGTCAGTGAAACATTTTTCAGTGTTTATTAAACTTTGTTAAACACATTTGCTGAAACATTGTCTGTTTTCTTAAATTAAAATTGACAATATTAAACCCCTTAAAGGTCAAAAAGTCAACATTTTAACCAGGTTAAAATTGCTTGAACAGCTTTAACAGCTCACACTTCGGTTGCTCAACAACAACAAAGCTGGAGAATCTCACGCAGCCAAAATGAGGATTGTCAGTAACGGTGTTCAGCCTTACATTGTTCAAACCGGAGTCGACACTGATGGAGAGACTCAGGAAGAAGTTACAACTTTTAGAATGAAACTGGACGTTTCTGAATGGTTAGTGGATAAATTTATGTAGTTGCTGTGGAGTTGATTCAACTCATCCGTCATGTGCCGTTATGTTCATCTTTTGTGCAAATCCAGCGTTGAATTGACCCTCGATTGTGAAGCAGTCCGGCGTAAAATGACGGCATGAACAACACTCTACTACAACAACTCTTCCTCTTTTCTAAAGCAGCCCAACATGGCCCCGCCCCCTTTGTTGTGTGTTCTTTGGGGCGGGGTTTATGTCAATTTTTGTGTTAGTGATGTCACCAACTCGGTAAGAAGCTCATTGTAGTCCCTACCAGCCATTTGTTGTAGTCCTTAAACAGCAAATTCTTTAAAATAAAATATCTCCCTTTGCATTGAACTGTGAGTGTTGTAACTTTGCAGATGTTGTTTATGCTCAAACAGCAACATTACACACTAACTAAAGTTAAAAAAGTGAAATCATAATCAACCACCCCTTTAAACCATCTTTAGACATGGTACTAAACTCAAAGCACATGAAGCTGAGCTTGAATCCCTAGAAGAGTCACGGTTCAGGAGCACAGTGAAGCTAAATCAAATTAAACAAACCCTCAGGTCCTTCTCGACACACTTCATATTCCAGAACTGTTTCTGTGGCTCATGAAGGAAGGGTTTGATGCGAGTGTCACGTCAGCTGCAGTCCGTGTCCTACTTTAGTCTGATCTCATTTCATGAGATGTTCTTTCTGTCCACCTCTCACTGCATGAAGAAGAAGTGGATGTTTTACACATGAAACCATTCAGTTGTTTCTCAAACTGCACAATGAAGTGTATCACAGAGTATATGAAGACAGCGCTGCATCCTGATTGGTTCGTTTGCATCTGCTTCAGCCAATGAGGTTCCGCTCTCTTTATCTTAGCTGTCTCTTCTGACCTCATTGGCTCTTCAGTCTCTCAGGACAGCAGATCACTGCATCATGGAGCAGATTCTTCCTCTCATGTAATCGGGTCATGAAGCTTGTGCACACGTGTGATGCAGACCCGGCTAACAGGGAACGTTCTGGCAAAGTTATGATCAAATTTTCTCTCAGAAAGGTTGACAGAACCTTCGTTCAAAGTTATCTGGTCTTTAAAGGTGCAGTAAGCGATTTCTGAGAAACGTTGTTGGAAGTGGATCAGACCGAGCGCCATACACACTTGTAGCCAATCAGCAGTAAGGGGCGTGTCCACTCATTAGGGGGGAGGTGCCTGTGCTGCAACGTTTGTTTTTTAATTTGGGGGCGGAGCTATCAAGATAGGGGTGTGGTCCTTTTAAGTTTGCTTTGGTGAATTCAAATATCAACAGAGATTCTCAGAAATCGCTTACTGCACCTTTAATAATGTACAAATTATTATTTATTCATCGTTTTTTTTTTCGGAAACATTTTATTTGCACGATCGTATAAAGTTTTTAAAATGTTGCTACTTTTATCAGAATGTTCAGAGAACATTCAAAAGTAATGTTCACAAAATGTTTGCAAAATGATACAATGGAATGTTCCCTTAAAAAGTTTAAAGAGAACATTCGGAAATAACGTTTTCATAATTTAATGGGCAAAACTTTTTTAAATTCCCCTGTAGTCAATAATTGTATCCCTTAAAACTCATCTTTGATCACCAAAATTACATATTAAAGGATTAGTTTACTTTCAAATTAAAATTTCCTGATAATTTACTCACCCCCATGTCATCCAAGATGTTCATGTCTTTCTTTCTTCAGTCGAAAAGAAATGAAGGTTTTTGATGAAAACATTCCAGGATTTTTCTCCATATAGTGGACTTCACTGGAGCCCAAACGCTTGAAGGTCAAAATTACAGTTTCAGTGCAGCTTCAAAGAACTTTAAACGATACCAGACGAGGAATAAGAGTCTTATCTAGAGAAACCATCACTCATTTTCTAAAAAACTAATTAAAATTTTATACATTTTAACCATAAATGCTCATCTTGAACTAGCTCTCTTCTTCTTCTTCTCTATTTGAATTCCAGCAGTGTAAGTGCATTACTGTCCTCCTCAGGTCAAAGTTTGAACTTACTGTTATATACTTGCACTAACATATTGTATATGGCAATTTAGTTCAAACTTTGACCTGTGGAGGGCAGTAATACACTTACACTGCCGGAATTCTAATAGAGAAGAAGAAGAAGAGAGCTAGTTCAAGATGAGCATTTATGGTTAAAATGTATTTCAAAACTTGAAAATGAGCAATGGTTTCTCTAGATAAGACTCTTATTTCTGATCTGGTATCGTTTAAAGCCCTTTGAAGCTGCACTGAAACTGTAATTTCAACCGTTTGGGCTCCATTGAAGTCCACTATATGCAGAAAAATCCTGGAATGTTTTCCTCAAAAACCTTCATTTCTTTTCGACTGAAGAAAGAAAGACATGAACATCTTGGATGACATGGGGGTGAGTAAATTATCAGGAAAATTGTATTTGAAAGTTAACTAATCCTTTAATGCCTTAAAATAGCTTGAATGTTACGCTACACCCTTACCTCATATATTATACGCGGATCTATGAATATGATAATTAGCCCCGCCTCCACTCACTTGCACAACCTCAGACTAGATCTACTCGGTCAACTTAAAAACATCACATAAACATATAAACAACATTAAAAACTTGATTTTACCCACAGGGGGACTTTAAACATATTTTTTGTCAGCTGGGGAGGGGCTCATTTTACACCTCATTAACATACTGTATCACAGACAGAGAAGGTTGTAATTGATTTCATGCACGCTTTCATATTCCACTGGTTTCCTCCGAGTCAGTAATGAGCCGCTGTGACGTTCTGATCCATTAACAGCTGCTGATCGATACGGCTGAAGAGGGATGTGATCCGTATCGATTCCTCAGCCGGACACACGATTCCCAGCATTCAGTGCTAATGAATATTCCTGTTTTTGCTGTACTTGTGAGGGCTAATATAGTGAAATATTATGGTAACTGACATTTTATGCGTCCTCACTAGTTAAAAATGCTCATAAATCGGCCAAATCATGTTCGTTTATCAATCTAATAACATGCACAGGTTATGAGGTTTAGGGCATAGATATAATATCCCAGCATCATAAGACACTGATATTTGGTTGCATGTTAGTTCTGATGTCAGGGATCCAATGTTTGCTATAAACCTGATTTTTATTTACAAATTTTACATTTGTCCAACACTGGAGTCTTTCTGACATTAAATTCACTTTTTTATGTAACATTTTTACACTTTTAGACAAAATTATTTTTCATTTATTTTGGTATGTCCAACTCAAACATTCACTTCAGTGACATTCAGAGATTTTATTGAGTGTAGAAAAAAACAATGGAAGTCTATGAGATTAACAGTTTCATCTGGACTGAATCTTTTAACACACAGCTTGTTCACCCACATGACCTCTGTGACCTCTGACCTCTGGACACACAAATGAAACGGGCGTCAGCAGCACTGCAGAACAAAAGCAGCCGAACAAACAAACATCTGTTGTGTGAAACTTCACATTTTATACAGAACATCTACAGCACATGC
>RJVU01079719.1:1320704-1334278 GCA_003731715.1 Anabarilius grahami
GTCTGAATAAATTACACACACACACACACACACACACACACACACACACACACACACAAAATAATAGTCAAATCCGTGTGGAATGTGCAGTAATCCTGATTATAAACACATAAAAGCTGATATTTCTCACTTTCATTTAGTTTAAGTTGATGTACTAAAATAACTAAAACTGAAATAATTAATAAAAACTATATAGACATATTTAAAAAACTAATACAAATACCAAAAAACATAATTAAAACGTAAAAACAAAATATAAAAATATTAATAAAAATATAGCAGCATCACAATAATACAAAATAAATAAATGCGACTTTAATCTCATGAATTATTCATGTATGAATGTGAATAATTTAGAGGATTGTTTCCGCCACCGAATAAAAAATATTTTTTTACTTTAACGACTTTTTTATCCCTCAATTCCGAGTTTCTATCTCATAATTCTGAGTTTTCCCCCCTTAATAATCCATAATAATTCACGTTTATTATTACTGTATGATGATGATGTAGTGAATGATGTATCCATGCACACATGGATACATGAACGCGCTGCGCGCGACCGTGATAAAGCAACGAACGCGCAAGAGTGTAGCGGTGCTCGTGACGTCAGGCGCGTGCGATTATTTTGAACGGGGGTCAAGATGGCGGAGGAGAGCAGCTTAAAGCACCGGAATCACACCGGACAGAACTGCACAAGTAGCCGATATAACGAAGGTAAATCCGGCGGAAAACAGCGCGATTGTGTGCGCGTTTTAACGGGCAGTGCACGTTTAACTGCAGCGGAGCGCGAGCGTCGCGTCCTGGCCGTTTGGCGGGAGGCGCGTGCAGGCCAGCGATCGCGCTGCGGTAAAATCAATAATAATAGAATTAATTCATACAGTATTAGAATGAAATAAACATCAGTAAAGAAAAGACCTCAGTTGGAGAGAGAGAACGGATGAAATGTGGCCGTTTAATTTATAAATCGGTGAATGAAAAACACCTGAGGACTGATGCAGATGATTTCACTACCGACCAAAGCATCGATTTGATCTGATTTCATTATTTTGAGTGTTTTGTTATTGTTAAAGCTCTGTATGAGCGTTTATACTTTTAATAGTTCAGTCAGTGCGAGTGTCAGTTTCAGTGGTTTGTGTTCATCAGGCCACACGGAAATACAGAAAATATATCAGAACACAAACAATTGGAGATTTCAGATAGAAATCACTGGAATTCAGTAGAAATTATGACATATAGAGTTTGACAGGCTCGTGTTGTGTTTCTGAAGGGTTGTGTAAAGGTTGTATGATGGTTTCTGTGGATCATATGTTTAACTTACTATCATTTTGTAAAATTCAAAAGATTTTGAGTGTGTGTGTGTGTATATATATATTATACACACATACGGTTGTTCCTGTCCTTGATTCTGATTGGTCAATAGCTGTTTTATTCATGATAAAACACGACCGCTTCACCCAACGATTCTGTGTATCACTACACAACACCATTATCAACCACTCTTAGCAACGTAAACTGTTTGTTCTCAGTTGATATTGTTCATTGAAGCGTATTATGTAGAACTAGAAGAGTATTGTGAGAAAGAGAGGTGTTTATGATATTTAAATCTGTTTAAATGTTCGCTGCAATATCTTGTCCTTTTAACATTAAAGGGGTTTTCCCGTGACTGACAGCGCTAGTCAAGGCATTTGTCAGTTGCGTCTTGTTCCATGTTCACAACAATTCAGTCTTTTCAATATAAAAGTCTTCGCTACTGACTGACACACTCATAAAGACAGTCTTTGCCGCCATCTAATGGCGTAATAGTGTTACTTCTGTTGCTGTTCACGGACTATTTTTTCTGGCGGAAGGAAGGCTTTTAGTGAAAGTTTACTTAAAGGTGCTAAATAGGATGTTTTGTTTTATACATTTTTGCAATATTACTTAACTGTCTTTACTAACTGATAAAAGACTATTTATTAGGTGCACTGAAAGGAATATTATTAATATCCATCATCTGTGCACGAGGTAGGGCCTTAAAAACATCAGCGATTGGCCTTCTGGCTGCGCGCTCCAGTAACTTTCCACACTCCACAGGCGCCGCATGCAATGTTTTTGTCAGGAGTAACAACTGCAGATTATGAGTTACCTGCGGTGAGTCCGACATAATGAATCCACTAAGTGTGTGCGTGGCTTTAAGTCGTGCACACACTTAACGATTGTAAGGCCGATTATGAATGTAAATTGATACTTATGACTGATCGCGCTCAAACGCGTCCAGTCAGAGCCAGTTGCGTTCAGTCTGCGATTACAGTCGGTGTTCAAATTCCATGTGAAAGTATATAAATCTGCTTCAGGAGCAGGAAACAATCGCTGTATGTTGAGCACAGTCTTAGAATGTTTTAGCTAGTCGTTAAATGTGTGCCCGGCCTAATAACACAGCGAATGCCGGTGGTAAACACTCGTGTTCCAATACTACTGCGAGGCGTTCCCTCGAAATGAGCTGTGAAGGAGGGGGGTTGTTCTTACGCATGCGCTCATTTAAAAAAATCAGTCGACGAAAAGATCCTCTGTACCACCTTTAATGAAAGTTGCATTGATAAATATTTTTGGCTTTAATATTTGTATTGTGCGGTAACCGTTTTATAAAAGCAATAAGGTACTCGAGGCTAGTGCTTTATCGTGAATAAGTCACTGCTGAAGGGGTTACTCCGCTTTGTGCCGTGCGTAACAACGCCCTTCAGCCGTGACTTATTCACGATACAGCACTAGCCTCTCGTACCTTATTGCAATACAAGTATTAATGTATTTTATACATTATATAAAATCGAGAGATATATATATATATATCGATTTTAATCTATTCTATAATTATCTCAATATCAAATCCTAAATCCCAAGAATCAATCTTTTAGTCTGTTGTTTTCAGTTGATGTGTGAACAAAGCTTCATTAAACATTATTTTACCTACCATCCAATAATCACAATAAGTTTTGTGCGTTATTTTCTCAGCTTTCAAATTGTTAGTTTTATTACAAAATTCAAACAATAAAATTTGTTTTGGCACTCTTTTAATGTGTCGTGACAGATTGCTGTAGCGCTTCAGTTCAAGCTGCATGTGAACCGATCATCCCTTCTTTACTATTAGTTATAGCACCAAATAAACAAGAATGAGCATCAGAATGAATGTTGAAAGATACAACACAGCTTATTGAAATGAATTCCTGTAGCTCAGTGGTTAGAGCGTGGCACTAGCAATGCCAAGGTCATGGGTTCGATCCCAGGGATTGCACATACTCAGATACAAATGTATAGTATAATGCAATGTAAGTCGCTTTGGATAAAAGCGTCTGCCAAATGCATAAATGTAAATGTAAATGAATCGTGTCCCGTGTAATCGCTCAATCAGTGTTTCAACCTTCAATAAAACAGCGTAACGTTACATTTACCACAGAAAAGGCCATAAACTTGATAGTTGGCTAGAAAAATAAGTCTAGAGAGGTGCATTTTGATTTGCACTATATTACATATCGTACAGAAACGTAAAGATATTATTATAACTTTATTATTATAAAAACTTCCTTATGTGCAATTTTAAATGCTTCTGTACAAATCAGTTGTTAATTTTAACCTTTAATATTATAGTAATGCACTGACAGCGTTCCTGTATTTTACCTGATATATACATTTCCAAATAAATCAAATCAAACTGAATTAACATCGAAATTGAAACGCAAGCTTGTTAATCGAATTGTGAAATGTGTGTCAGTGCCCAGCCTTAGTATATAATGTAGCTGATTGTCAGGTGCTTCAACATCATGAGCTTTATCAATGCTTTCATTCATTTCTGTGAGTTTGAGTTTGTTGTGTGTTGTTTGATTTGATCTGAATAATCTCAGCTCTGGTGTTCTGCTTTTATAGTTAAGCTAGCATAGGTAGTTAGTGCGCGTCATTGTGCTCTCAACGCTGCTGGACTCTTTCCATGTATGGAAATGTAGTTTTGTTCCTCTGAGCTCTGACTGAAAGAGAGAAACGCTCTAACATTTACCTTCTGTTATGCCAGAACTAATATCTCCCATATCTGAGCAATATTTCCTCTCACAGTGCTTCTGTGTTATGAGGGTTTTATTGGTTTTGTTTGTAAGGTGGTCTTGTGCTGAAATTAACATTTTTGAGCACATAGTGGGATTCTCTTTTCTAATGACAACAATAAGGCTGGTTTCTTCTGTAATATTGTAATAATTACACATTTTGTTTTTAGAAATATATATTTTATTTGTGCTTGTTGTGCTGAAAAAATATTCATTAAATGTTATGCTTTCTTTACAAAACAAACTAGGTTTTTAAATTGCAAACTGCTCTCAACCATAACTTCTCTTTTATTTTGCGGGAAAATTATGATGCAAAACATTAGTGGTTGGTTAGTAAATTGCAACAGATTATTCCAAGGTTACACATTTTCCAATGAAAGTGAGATTTGGTGAGTCCTTACTGTTTGAACCCTGAATTTGTCTATTTTATGAATGTTCTAATATTTTTGTGAGTGGTTTACTCTTATTTAGCAATAAATTGCCCTATTTAGCGATTTCTGAGAAACGTTGTTGAAAGTGTATCGGAGAGAGCACCAAAACACACTCGTAGCCAATCAGCAGTAAGGGGTGTGTCCACTCATCAAACTCATTGCCTGTGCTGCATAGCGTGTTTGTGAATTTGAGGGGCGGAGCTATCAAAATAGGGTGTGATCCTTTTGGGTAGGGGCGTGTTTGTTTTTGTGAATTCAAATATCAACAGTTTCTCAGTAATAGCTTACTGTACCTTTTAACAGCTGCTCAAACAGCTTTTACTGTTTATCACAATACCATCAATAATCTTAATGTGCAGCTCATATGGATTCGGCTAATAGAAGCACATATTGTATGTACGAGTATAAGATTACATGTTGAGTGTTTGTTCAGGGCGGTGGTGGGTTGTTTCTCTCTGTTTCTCCTCCGTGCACTACACGAAATGTTGCTTTAAATAACCTCACTGCCTCTGCGTTCATGCTGGAGAACTTGGAATGGAAACCTTGATATGCAACTAGGAAACTGTGTGTTGCATTTGTCTTTTCTGTCAATTTATCTCATCTATCAGTAATGTTAGATTCAGCTGGATCAGTGTTTTTATGTCAAAGGTTCTGTTATTGGGAAGTTAAACTGGTTTTGGCCTGTTTACGTCTCTAGTTTTAGCCCTGGATGTGACTAACGCTTGTGTTTGTGGGTAACTTTAGACGGGCTGATGTGGGTCACTGCGTTTACCGCATTCATGGTCTTTTTTTGAGGTCAAACTCAGTGATCCAGTAATGGAGGAGGACCTCTGGGACATGACGACATGTGATCCCTCAGTCTCCTCTCACACTCCTCTATGTTCTCTTGATCATTCAACTTAAGTGTGTGCGTTTATGGCTGTAAATAATGGATCTGACCGTCAGGTGTGATTCATCTGCTTCTGTTCTCACACTGATCAGTGATTTACAGTAGTGACGGCAGCGCTCCAGAGTCCAAACTAACATTTATAGGGCCCAATAAAATCCGTTTTATTTTTTCACACCTTCTGTTTTATTTCTTTCCAAATTCCTTTTTTTCCAATTAAATTTTTCTAGGACCCCATTGAAAATTAAATTTTAGTAATCAAAAAGCATGTCTAATTAATTTAAATCATGAAACTTTTAAAATAAATTGTTGTTAAATTGTTAGTTTGACAAAAAATATACATTAGGGCCCTGTGAAATACTTTTTTTTTCTTTCACCAAATTCTGTGTTTTCTGGATTCCATTTGAATGGGTTAATTAAATTTTAATAATCAAAAAGCATGTCTAATTTAAGATTTTTTTTTTTAAAGAAATTCTGTTTTTATTTACATTTTTCTGGCTATCAAATGAAGGCATAAAACATTAATTTAATTTACCTTTTATATGAAATTAAACAAACTTTTTTTGTTAAAAAGTGCTGCACAAAAGAGCTTTACTGTTAAAATTAAAACATGGAGGAAAAACTGATTATTCCTTAAATTAAGTTTTATTTAATCATTTATTATTATTATTATTATTAGTGTTAGTATTATTATTACATTGAGATGTAGCTAAATTCCACTGTACATCAGTAATATATTTCTGTCACTATTTCTTCAAGTTAAACCGAACCTTTATTTTGACGGGTTGCTGTGAAGACCGTTGAGTTTCTGTGTTTATGATATGATAAAAATCTCAAAATGGTAAAATGCTCATGAAGTGACTCTCAGAGCGGCTCTGGAGATGAAGTTCATGCTTTCATGTCCTCATATAGTGAGGCATCAGAGACTGAAAACACAGCGAGTGTCACCCGTGCTTCAGTATGAGTGTGTGCCAAATGAAACCGCACGTTTGCGCCATTTATTCACACAGAGGTTTTTGCGGTTTAGTATTCACAGACACTACTAGTCTATATAGCAATTTTGATGTAAGTGTACTGAGCTACTTTTTATTTATTCATCAAAATAAATGTGATAAATTCGGCATTATACAGTAAATTCAGTTTTTATGACTGGATTCTGCGATTCGGTCCATGTTTTCTACATCATAGGGCACTATTTGTCCATTGGGCTTCAACATTTTACACACGTTAATGACAACAAAACCTGGTTTGGAAAGGGTTAATCAGTCTAATTAAGTGATTATTTTTACTTCCTCATAACCGTGCTCAGCCAACATAAATGTTAACTGGTTTTTAGAGGAGTCAGATGACAAACACTCAGGGAGCACAAGGGAATCTGTTCTCATGTTCATGCATGATTGTTTTCTGTCATCTGTGTGCAGGTGTGTCTGGGGTGGAGGATGTCCAGCGGAAGATGAGCTCTGATGATTTGGACGAGGAACCGCTGCTGGACGAGGTGGAGGCGTACGGGCCGATCCAGATCGTAATTGCAGATGAGGATAATCATGAATTTTCTCTTGACGAAGAAGCGCTGGAGCGACTCCTCCTGCAGGAGCATGTGCGAGATCTCAATGTGGTGGTGGTGTCCGTGGCGGGCGCCTTCCGCAAGGGCAAATCCTTCCTGCTGGACTTCATGCTCAGATACATGTACAACCAGGTGAGAAACGGCACCGGGATCATGAAACCTTAACAGACTTGCATATGAAGAACAGTAACCTTCACTTTTGTGTGTGTTTTGGTCCAGATTCATGACTGAGTGTTGGATTCGTCACACATTGTGAACGTTCATAGAGCAGCTCTTGTGACGCTGCCGATCTGCTTTAATCCATTACAGCCGCTTTACTGTGAAACACTGATGTTTTGTGTTCGTCTGAAAGAGTCTTTTGTTTTGCTGTTGAGTGTTATTCAGTTTGTCTTGAAGTTTAGACTGACCTCTCACTCTGAACATACAGGGCACAGGTGTCTCGTGACTGGAGCGGTTCAGAAAACTGCTTTCACACAGACCCAGTGAGATGAAGTCTGACATCAGGTGGCTTCGGGTCTGCTGTGACAGTCTCATGAGTGGATCTGAACATATCTGTGTGTCTCTGTCTGTCAGAGCTCAGATTTCTGGCTGGGTGGGAATGAAGAGCCGCTGACGGGCTTCACCTGGCGGGGCGGCTGTGAGCGGGAGACGACGGGCATTCAGGCCTGGAGTGAGGTGTTTGTGGTGGACAAACCGGATGGCAGCAAGGTAAAAATCAGCCCACATCACAGCGTTCACTACAAAACCAAGCCCAAGTGCAGTGCCCTTAATGCACACTAAACCCACACTACCTTGAATATTCGAGGCTAAGCGTATCCCATCATGCATTATGTTCGGGAACTCACATGCCCGAAATTGCGAGATGTCAAGGAAAACATACGACTGTAAGTTAAATTATATATATATATAATACATATAATTTGGTAGTAAAATATAAAGTGTTGCGCATTTTATTGATGGAAAGATGAGTAGGCAATGTGTATTTTGTACAACATTTGCAACTGCTTTTTATCACTCGAAGCACCACAATTTTAAAATAGTGTCTTCTGTTAGTTACATAGCAACCACTGAACAGACATTTAGAAGTGTATTTTAAAATGCAGAGTATTGAATAGAAGCTGTAAACGCTTGCATTTTTTTGCAAGACTATAAGTGTGTCCCATCGGGCAATCAAAAGTTCTACACACACTTGCCATCTTCACGCCCACTACAGGAAATGCGTCTTGTAAGTAGACAAGTGGTCAAGTGCAAAGGCCGCAAGTGTGGGTATTTGGACAAGGCTTTTGTCACCCGTCTTATTCAGTAGGGCCGCCCCTGACTAAAGATTTTTCTAGTCGACTAGTAGTCGTTCATTTAAACCATTAGTCAATTAATTGCATGTTTATATAACTTTAATTACTTAAATAAATAAGCACACACATAAAGCGTGAAGCAAAGCACCGGCAAAAGTAATGATTATGAATGTGTCAGAGACAGTTATTGTTTATTAATAAACAAGTGTTTTCTGAGTCTTTCTGTTCCTGCCGCGACGTAGCAGAAAAACAGAAACTAAAATAGAATCATTGCGTGTTGCAGTTGCAGCTAGTTAGGACAAACTCAGATTAACATGTAAAAGATACCTTTTATCGCGTGGTGCGGTATTGCGTCGTGTCTGGTTTGGACAGGGTGTCATGTCTGTGATCCAGGTGGCCTGTACGCTAAGTTTTGGTTCATTTTTGTTACACGCTGCTGTTCAAGGAACCCGAGATGGCAGAAATCGCATCCTGTCTGTTTTCTTTGTTATAAAATCACAACGTTTTGTTGTTATTGTGAGTTTACACAAATAAAAGTAGACTCTTACAAGTTTTGAATGATTTACTCTTATCTGTATGACCAAAAATATATCAGGAAAAATGCAAGTGATCGCGCCGGCGCCTCCATGTCTTGCAGTAAAGCACCCTAATACTTCACCTTCCACACTCTGCATGAACACTTGATATGCGCCTAATAATAGCACATTTATGTTCGGCCATGTAAAGTTGCCACTACTTGTATGTTTCAAATGATTAGCCATATTTGAGATCAATGGATGATAGGCGAACGTTTGGATTTCCTGCCCGACATACTGTAATTACCACAAGGAACCGCTGTTAACGATATCTTCCTCACCTTTTCTGCGACTAACCAACTAATACAATTTTGGACTAACGTTTACTCAACTATTATGGGGCAGTCCTAGTTCTCATAAAGCTCAAATAACCGAACAACCTTTTTCATCAGCCAAAAAAAATGGAAGTTGCATCTTTTCTTCCCTATTGTGCCATATATCCGAGTGAAACGGCTTCTGGAACAAGAACAAATGCAGGGCGGGGCTTGATTTTGTCTGTGGGGAATTGATTAATTGATTGTTGTTCGGTTTGGTGGATCTCATGTGAGTGACAGGTTGCCCCGCCCTCTTCATCAGAGAAGAGATGTTGCTGCAAGAGGAAGTTATTCTGATTAAAGATTACGAGGAACATGATTTTACAAAATAATGATGTGCACAGATAAATCGTTTATAATGCAATATTCCATGTTTATTATATATCAATCTAAACCTCCCGTTAGTTATGATGTGATTCTCACTCGTGTTGTGTTTGTGTGTGAGATCAGGCGTGTTCTGGCTCAGTAACCCGTGACCATCTGTGTGTCCGCAGGTGGCAGTGCTGCTCCTGGACACGCAGGGAGCGTTTGACAGTCAGTCCACCATCAAAGACTGCGCCACCCTGTTTGCCCTCAGCACCATGACCAGCTCTGTACAGGTACGACGCATGTCACATGTCTCACGTGCGTCTGCGAGAGATCATGTGGCCAGAACATTGTGTCCTGATGCTTCTGTTTCTATGTACAGGTCTATAATTTGTCCCAAAACGTTCAAGAAGACGATCTGCAACATCTTCAGGTGAGACACACTGTTCAGTCCTGATCCGTGAGTGTTTACAGGTTGAGTCAGGCCTAAAAACGGCTGAATGTCGTTGTTGAGTGACACATATAAAATAAAGGTGCCCAACCTGGTTTATTCTTCACAGATAACTTCTTGAAATTATCATCAGTGGATTATTTTAACATTTAAGTTTGTCATGTGGCCATACACGTTACATGAAAAACTACTAATAATAATCAGTATATGATATTTTCACTTTCTATCTGTGCTGTTGTTTCATTCTTGGTCTAGGTTCACGTGTCAGATGGATGCTTTTGGCATCTTTTCTTTTTAAAGGTGTCTTTACGAGAATACACGCTTTGTCGAATTAAACGTTGCACTTTTAAAACCTTTAAATGCCGTTTGCAGGAACCTGCTGTGATTTGATGCTCTGTAGAAATATGTAAACAGATGTGACACAGAGATGTACTTCACAATATCAAAACAAGATCTTTAGCATTTCAAACCTGTCTCAGCCTGTTAAATGTCACACTTGGCGTGCTTCTTTTATTGCCTATGACATATTTTAGTAAGAATCATAAATTATCATTCGAAAGCTTAACCACTCAAGAGTTCATCCTGTGAAAAGCGTTTTGAAACGATACTTTAGCAGCTCTTTTTTTGTGATATCAACTTCACAACTCGGTTAGACATATGACTTTGATTTGAGCATGTTCAGAGTCCAAATTATTTTATAAAATATATATTTTGTGTAAAATAAAAAGGTTATTTGCTTTACGGTAAAGGTCTATAACTTTACACGTTCATTTTTTCAAGTGCTTTCACTTCTGCAATAATCTGATGAGTGTCGTCTTTAAAAAGACGTTTATATTTCAAAGCATTCATGAATGACAGTCATTTAAGTTTAGATCTATAATAAAAAATGGGGGTGGACAGTTAACAGGTGAAGTACGTCTCTTACCATATCATGAAACCTTTGAGATGTCGTCATGTTACTGCATTATAAACGGTTATTATAATGTGTGTTTTTGCTTTTTTCATCTTGTTTTTCAGCTCTTCACAGAGTACGGCAGACTGGCCATGGAGGAGATCTACCTGAAACCCTTCCAGGTATGGTGTGTTTAACGGACCGTAAACACACTTGAGTGTGTGTGTGATGCTTCAGTAACGATGCATGTCTTTGTTTGCCCACAGTCCCTCATGTTTCTCATCCGAGACTGGAGCTACCCGTACGAACACGCTTACGGTCTGGATGGGGGAAACGAGTTTCTGGAGAAGAGACTGCAGGTGGGTCACATGACGCTGTAGAAACTGGTTCTCAACAGTCACCGTGATTTTTGCCTGGACATGTTTCATGTTATGTCAATCCTGGAACAACATTCCTGCCTGAAAATTAAGTCCTAACCCTATTCCTACCCATAACCATGAGGAAAAAGAAAGGTGAATAATATTGATATAGAAGCACCTAACCCTGGTTGTAAGCCTAAACTTGACATAAACTGTAAACTTGACCCTCAAATCTGATTGGTTGATCCGGGAACATGTACTTGATGAAATCACGTTCACCGGTTCTCGACCAGGGGGCCTCAAGATGACTTATTATTATTTAAAAAAAAGACAAAACACTCATGAAAATAAACTAAAACTATGAATATTAAGATATTTCTTGTTATTTGGGGGGATGCTTAGTCAAAAAGGTTGAGATCCACTGCTTTAAGGTATTTAAATTGATAAATTATTATTAGTATATTTAAATAACGCTATATAATGCTAAAAATTAAACGCATAAATCAAGATATAAACTAAAATTGTACATCTTTATATTGTTTTAGTTTTTTTGAAGAACATAGTTCTGGAAAATACAACTTCTGGAATCACAAAATAAATACATTTAATATATTATTAATAATTTACCATGTTAATTAATTTAATATATCAATAAAAATGTAAAAACAAGCAGCTTTGTCATAATTACATAACCTATAAAAATCTATTTTCCAACAATAGCTAAATGTTTTTATTGAAGAATATACAGTTCTGAAACTTTTATTTCAGTTTTCATTTGTTTTATTAATATTTTGAATTTAGCTTTTATTTTTATATTTTTAGTTTTTTATTAATGTTAATTATAGTTTAAATTTTAGTAATTTCTATTTATGTATCATTTTTATTTTGGTTTTATTTATTTATTTCTGTTTAATAATTTCGTAGCATCAACTTAAACTAAATTAAAATTAGAAATCTTTCCTTGGCAGTAAACTGAAATAAGTTTAAGTTTTTCAAATAATAATTATCTTTTTATGTTATTTCAGCTTTGTTTCAATTAACAGAAATGTTTTTAGTAGTTTTAGTTGACGATAATAACCCTGTTCCGGAATATAGAACATAACTTCTGTAATCACAAAATGAATTAATTTAATATTTTTAATAAACCATGTTGTTCTTGCCATGAAAATAGCCATAGATGCTGATATGGCAATAAAAATAAACAAACAAACAATAATAAACCATGATAAATAATTGAATATATCAATAAAACATTTTCATAATTGTTGTGCAGTGATAATTGCTAGAGTCAGAAATGTTGAGAACTGCTGACGTAGAGCGTCTCGAACACATGTGCTGAATTATTCTGTGATTCTCAGGTGAAACAGAATCAACATGAAGAACTTCAGAACGTCAGGAAGCACATCCACTCCTGCTTCTCCAACATCAACTGCTTCCTGCTGCCACACCCCGGACTCAAAGTGGCTACCAACCCTCACTTTGACGGACGGTTACGAGGTGAGAGCACAGGTTCCCCTGCGGGACACTTACAGTTCACACACATCTAATTTTAGATGCGAGTGAAACGCTCACAGTGTCAAGCCCTGAATTATGAGGAAATAGTGTTTCTTGGCCTTTGATGCATGGAAACCTGTTGTAGGAATCTCCAAAACAACATTAGGAACCTTTTTAAAGGGAATTTTTTGGCAAACAAAGTGCTGCACTAAAGAGTTTTAATGTGTGTGTAGATATTGATGACGAGTTCAAGAGAGAGCTGGTGAAACTGGTGCCGCTGCTGTTGGCTCCGGAGAACCTGATGGAGAAAGAGATCAGCGGCTCCAAAGTCACGTGTCGAGATCTCCTACAGTATTTCAAAGTAAGAGCGTGTTCCACCCAGTCTCCTTTGTTCAGATGTCTGCTGGGATTGACCCGTGTGTTTCTCTGTCGCAGGCCTACATGAAGATCTATCAGGGCGAAGAGCTGCCACACCCCAAGTCAATGTTACAGGTACAGACGTGTAGAAAATATTGCTTTGACCCAATTCTAAGGCTTATTGCATGAATCATTCCTAGAGAAGTTCAATCCCAGAATGCATTGTGTTGAGCTCTATTAAATCATCTAATATTTCCATCTCACTGAGTTTTCTTTTAATGTTTTCTGTGTATTGTTGTGCTGATGATGTTCCTCTGGCTCATTCAATTCAGTTTGATCATATTTAAGGTCATAAAAATATCTTAAATTATATAATAAAAGTCTTAATTCTCATTTTTAGAGGTCTTAAATTTGGAGACAGAAAAACATGAATCTCAACACATTCTAATGTGATCAAAAGCACAAAACATTTTTACATTTTCACATAGTTTTTTAATGTTACATAATTTATCAATTTATTTTTGTGCATTTATCATTTATTTTAATATATTCTATTTTATTTGTTTATTTTTATTTGTTTTGAATA
>RJVU01079719.1:1336623-1359967 GCA_003731715.1 Anabarilius grahami
TTTGACCAAACGACTATAGATTTGTAATATTTCCCATCATATCGGTCCCCAGAACCAGATGTTCATTCACAGAACAGTAGCTCCACCTCATAATGATTTAGACACTTTTATATTGAAGATTTCATGTTTCATTTATACTGAAGGGCTTCATCACCAGCCGCACGTTTGATTTTCTACATGAAAAGCCAGTTTTTTTTTTTTAAAGCTCTCAGAATGTCCTGCCCCATTTCATGTCATTATCTCCTCTTAAAGTTAAGAGAAATGAGTTTAAGCAAACACCTGTCAGCGAATGTAGTGTGTCTCTGTAACGTCTCGCTCTCTTCTCACTTCACGCTCACACAGAGGACGCCGAGGAAGGTGAGACGTGACCTCTGCCCTCTAGTGGCCTCTGACCTCTTCATTCAAATCACACGCGTGTGTGTGTGCGCGGTACTAACACTCATCCCTCGTTTTAGGTCTTTTCCAAACTTTTTGAAGTTGCCAGGAGCAAAGTGACGCTGGGCGCCCTGATGCCGACACAGCGACAGAGACTGTCATCGAACAACAACGTCAAGAAGAGGAACTAGCCGTTTTAGCAGCGTCACGCTCCAGCTGAAGAAACCAAGTGCGCCGTGAACGCAGGTCGGCACGTTCACCCTCTTCTGTCCGACTCGGACGGAGGATTCTGGGGGTTTCACGGGGGTTTCCTCTTTCTCATGTCATTCCCATGCTGTCCGTCTCGTCTGTCCCGTATGTGTTCATGGAGAAGCGTTCGGCCTCCATCAGTCCTCCGGAAGACCTCGAGCAGTGTTACCGGTAGAGGACCTAGTTGAGAACGCTGAACTGTACCAATGATTTCTGTCTCTCTGCTGTACAGATGAACTTCCTCGGCTTCGATCATTCCATCCAGATGTGTTTTCCTGTACAGATTAGGTTTTTAAACTGGTCACGTGTAGGGCATGTTGTATGAGATCTGTGTGTAACTCCAGGATTTCTACACTCTTCTTTTGTAGCAGGACAAATGATGGTTTCATGTTTATCTGCAGGAATGCTTCTGTGATTCGTGTCCATGTTGGAGAGAAACACACACACACACACGCTTAGTTTTATACAATCTTCATTCATGTCATCTGCCTTGAGCATTACGATTCTGGAATGTTTCATTCTTTTTCATTTATAATTGTTTCTTTAATTTATTTTTCAATTTGATTAAAATGAATCACTGTATATTTATGTGTGGATTGTGTTTGTGTTTGTTCATGAAAGTCACTTGAGGACGGTGTAAATGTTTTAATAAACTGGACCCTTTATTTTTTATTTTTGAGGAAGATATCGGATTATTTAGATTAAGTTACATTATTATATTTTTTTTCTACTCGCTATAGTAATGTGCTTTTAAAGGGATAGTTCACCCCAAAATGAAAATCGTCATCATTTACTCGTGTCATTACAAACCTGCATGACTTTCGTTCAACTTAGAAACACAAATGATGATATTTTTGATGAAATCTGACAGATTTCTGTCCCTCCATTGACAGCTACGCGACCACTTTGCCACTTCAAAAAGGTCATAAAGAGATCGTAAAACTAATCCATATGAATTGAGCGGTTTAGTGCAAATTTTCTGAAGAGACTCGATCGCTTTATATGATGAACAGAATGAATTTAGGCTTAATTTGTGTTCCAAATAAGAAAAGTCGTTTGGAACAACGTCATTTTATCAACAATTTTTTTCATTTTTGAACTATCCCTTTAAATGTATTATTTTTATTTATTTACTTGACTTTTTTTGCTGTTTTGAATTGGAAATATTTACATGAATCATTTAATTCATAAATGAATTTGACGAGACATGAAACACTCCAGCTGTTCTAAGAACTTTTTGCTAACATTCCCATTAAGTTATGATATTATTTTGGTATTATCTCTGAATGTCCAGTTTAAGTGTTTTAAAAATGTTTTTTTTTTTCTTGGTTGATGATGAGAGATTATATTTATTCAAACCCAGTGTTGCATATGTGGACCACATTTACTGCAAATTCAAATATATTTATATATAATTTTATTTTATTTTTTTCTTCAGGCAGAAATGCTCTGGAAATCAAAGAGAATGTAGATTTTAATTAAAACACCAAACAGATAACATCAATGGAAATGATTTAAAACTAAACGATGTTACTTTTTTTTTGGTCAAAATTAACAATATTTAAATAATGATCATTAATCTTTCTCCCAAAATGTGTTTTTGTCTTACCTGATTCACTATGGTAAGCTTATTACAAATGTGTCTGGTGTGGGAGTGGCAGAGGTTATTTAGTATGGTGTGGGAGTGGCAGAGGTTAGTTAGTATGGTGTGGGAGTGGCAGAGGTTAGTTAGTATGGTGTGGGAGTGGCATAGGTTATTTAGTATGGTGTGGGAGTGGCATAGGTTATTTAGTATGGTGTGGGAGTGGCATAGGTTAGTTAGTTTGGTGTGGGAGTGGCATAGGTTAGTTAGTATGGTGTGGGAGTGGCAGAGGTTAGTTAGTATGGTGTGGGAGTGGCATAGGTTAGTTAGTATGGTGTGGGAGTGGCAGAGGTTAGTTAGTATGGTGTGGGAGTGGCAGAGGTTAGTTAGTATGGTGTGGGAGTGGCAGAGGTTAGTTGTCTCAACGGGCGAGAAAGGTTGACATGGAGTCACAATCTCTTGGGAATCACCCATTTTAAACAAACGCAGAACAGAGGAGAGTCTGCTGGCAAAAAGCGAACAGAGCTCGTAATAAAACAAGAATCAACATCAGCTCGGCTTTTCGGAGATGTTGAGAACTGAGGGATTTGAAATGTTGTTAGAGCAAGGTGGATATGATGGTGTTTTTATTACTCAACAGGTGAGTAAGGTGTTTTATTGAACAGATAAATTGAAATATGTATCTCTAACAGAGTTCACTTTAAAGCATTATTCTGAAGCTCATTTCATTATGGTTGTAGTTCTGTGCTGGAGTTTATTTTCAAGGAAGTACCATTTCTATTAATGGGTGAAGCTACAGTAATGTCTTCAGCTAGTCAGATCCTTTCCATCTAAACTGCTTATATCTCTTAATCCTAGTAGTAAATGTTTTATGAGCAGAAGGCTAATCATATTCATCCGCACAGAGCCGAAGCACAACCAAAACAATGTTCTTCCGCAAAATGCTAGAGCCAAAAGTTACATTATTTACAAAATATATTGCATTACATTGTCAATAATCAGTTGAGTGCACAAAAAAAGTCACAAATGATAGATTACATTAATTTGACTATAATAAACATAAGTTCACTTGGAAAAGATGATCACTAAAACTCTTTCCCACTTAGAGGTTACATAATAAAAGTCACTCGAACTTTAACCTTTACCATGTTATAAAAAATCCAATGGACAACAGTTTGTTTTCAATGCTTTAGATGCCACAGACCCCCAAATACAATATTTTATAAACACCCAATTTATACACTGAAAAATAAATTTTGTAAATCTAAAATTAGTTTCTATTAAGTTACATTATATTGTTTTCTACACACTATAGCAATGCGCTTTTAAACGTATTTATTTAATTTAAATAAGTTTCTATTTATTTTAATCTAATATATTAATATTTTTTATTTTACACACAATCATAGTATAATCACATTTTTACTTATTTATTTTATAAACCCCTGGTCTAAATAAAAGGTTTCCTCTTTTAAGTAATGTGGCCACAAGAGGACGCTGTCACACCTCAAGTGCTAAACTATATTGGCCATTATTTATGCTGCCATTTTCCCCCCTAACCACACCTTTTCACTGTTTATGGAAACATGATCCATCTGCAAGCGTATAAGATCATCCACACTGACCTTAAACAACAGAAACCAACGCTTTAGGAGATTTGATAACACACAAAGTTACAAGTAGGATGTTATACAGTCTGTTTACATATAAAAATCAGACTAATATTTTTTTAATTACTTCAGTTTTCATTTCTTAAATTTTTTAACTTATTTCTGTTCCTTATTCTTATTTTTTATTTCTTTAATAGATTTTCTTCATTTTCATCTTGTTCTACCTGTTTTTCACGTTCTCATTTATATTCTTTAATACATCTGGACACAAAAGTGTGAAAATGTCCAAACATCAAGGAAACAAACAAATGGGTGAGTATATTTGCATATCATCCAAGGTAAATAGAGTGAATTTTGGTTGATTGGGATACTTTTTGTCATTGAGATGACTGGGAAAAAGTGCCCCAATGAACCTGAATTATTGATTTATGGTCAATTTAAATCTCTTGTATTATATTGTGAAATGTGCATTAAATGAATGATTTGATATTATTTGTTTTGTCTCTCGAGACTTGAGAGTGGTGCTGCTTGGAAGGCGTCATTCTGGGAAGACGTCAGTGATCAACACTATACTGGAAACCAGTGAAACAGAAGCTAAAGGATCCGCAGATAATGTGAAGAGAGAGGGATTTATTGATGGCAGGAGAGTCAGTCTGGTTGAGACTCCCGGCTGGTGGAAAACGTTCAGTCTGAATGATTTATCAAACATCTCCAAACAGCAGTTGGTTCGCAGGATGTCCCTGACTTCACCCGGACCTCACGCTGTCATGATTGTGATTCGGGCCGATTGCACATTTACCGACACTGATAGGAAGTTTTTGGAGGAGTATGTGGAGATGTTGGGTCCGAATGTCTGGACTCACACCCTCGTAATCTTCACAAGAGGAGATTCAATTAAACAAGAACACATAGAGCAGAATATTCAGGAATCATGGTCAGCGCTCAAGCGATTTATTGAAAAATGTGAAAATAAATATCACATTTTTAATAATTCAAACCATCATGACAGAACCCAAGTCACAGAGTTGCTCACGTAAATCGAAGGAATTGTTGGGACGAATAACGGCAAGCACTTTGACACTGACCTGGAAAAAGTGAAGAAAGTCAATGAAGAGTGGGAGGAAATTCAGACAAGAGCAAGTTCTAGGAAATCCAGAGTACAGAAGCAACGGTCAATAGTTCAAGAAAAAGGTTAGTGACGTCACAGAAATTCAGTCCACATGCTAATTTATACACATATTCTTGCCCTGTTTATACCTGGTATATCAGTCCTGGGTTGTCTGATAAAAATTGGTTGGCACTAAATAGGCATGATTATTTGCATTGTAAACAGATTAAAGGAATAAGCCCCGTGAAGCAACAGCTAAGGGGTGTTGTTGGGCACAACACAATACAAATATTAAAGCCAAAAAATATGTATCAATGCAACTTTCAT
This sequence comes from Anabarilius grahami, assembly GCA_003731715.1. Classification (NCBI taxonomy): domain Eukaryota; kingdom Metazoa; phylum Chordata; class Actinopteri; order Cypriniformes; family Xenocyprididae; genus Anabarilius; species Anabarilius grahami. The sequence goes on from RJVU01079719.1 coordinate 1,341,875, forward strand.
AAAGTAAAATCATTAAAAGGATTCCTTCCGCTAAAAAAAATAGCTCCTGACCGTGAACAGCAAGAGAAGTTACATTTATTACGCCATTAGATGGCGGTAAAGATTGTCTTTCTGAACGAGTCAGTCAGTAGCAAAAACTTTTATATTGAAACACGGAACAAGACGCAAATGCTTTGACTAGCGCTGTCAGTGTCAGCAGGGCACGGGAAAAGCCATTAAATGTTAAAAGGACAAGATCGCAGCGGATATTAAAATGGATTTTTTTATTATGAACATAGGGCTGACCTGAAGGAAAATGCTAAATTTGAATGCAGGTAATACTACACTCGGTCACTCTATATCTCTCTCACAATACTCTTCTGCATAATACAGTAAGCTTCAATGAACAAAATCAATACAGAACAAACATATGTTTACGTTGCTAAGAGTGGTTCCTTAGACAGACACAGCAACATACACACTCAGTGGCGCAGCAATACTTATGCAATACAATACTTAACAGCTTAACCAATCAGAATCAAGGGCCTATCCATTTTATAAAGTGTTCTAGCGTACAGTAAAGGCTTTTCACATTGAAATGATGAGCCCTGGGTCATTATAAACCCCAGGTGAATGGAATCCTGGGTTATTTTGCTTCACGTTTCACATTGCTCATAATATACCTGGGATAACAATTAAAGGGATAGTTCACCCAAAAATTTAAATGACCACATGCTTTACTCACCCTCAAGCCATCCTAAGTGTATATGACTATCATCTTTCAGACGAACACCATCGGAGATATATTTAAAACTATCCTGGCTCTTTCAAGCTTTATAATGGGAGTGAATGGGGGGGCGAGATTTTGAAGCCCAAAAAAGTGCATCCATCATACATTATAATAGAAATCCATATGACTCCAGGGGGTTAATAAAGACCTTCTGAAGCAAAGCGATGGATTTTTGTAAGAAAAATATCTATATCCAGAAGCTAGTTATTATAGTTAATTAAGTTTTACAAAAACGCATCGCTTCGCTTCAGAAGGTCTTTATTAACTCCCTGGAACCATATGGATTACTTTTATGATGGATAGATGCACTTTTTTGGGCTTCAAAATCTCCCCCCCCCCTCTTCACTCCCATTATAAAGCTTGGAAGAGCAAGGATATTTATTAATATATCTCTGATTGTGTTCATCTGAAAGAAGATGGTCATATACACCTAGGATGGCTTGAGGGAGAGTAAAGCTTGTGGTTATTTTTATTTGAAAGTTAATTAATCCTTTAACATCTTTACTTGCATATTTGCTGTGTCAATGTCATGTGACCCGTTTACAAAAAGGCTTTAGTGTACTGTCAACTGTCATGTTTTCTGTCACCATTTGACATTTTCAAATATCACGTGCGATTGATGTTAATATCAGGTGTAAACATGAACATAAACATCTTCCTTAGTCTTGCATCTCCACTATCATTTCAGCATATGTGCGTCGTCTTGAGGAGATCAGAGTTGTTTTGCAGGGATGGATCTTTGCTGGAAAGAGCTCAGCTGGAAACACCATCTTGAACCGGGATGAATTTGACATAGGAGGAAAAACCGGAAAGGGAAAGAGAGGTTTCGGAGACATAGATGGAAGGAAGATGACAATTTTGGACACTCCAGGCTGGTGGAAATATTTTGCATCAGAACTCAACCCAGACTTTATTAGATCTGCGATCCTAGAAAATGTTTCGGAGTGTAAGAAATTCCCTCATGCCATGCTGCTCGTGATTCCAGCAGATACATCATTTCAGGAAGAACAAAAGAGAATCGTTGAGGAAAACATGTCTATTTTAGGAGAAGACGTCTGGAGACACACCATAGTTCTGTTCACATGGGGCGACAGGTTTAAAGATGTTTCAATCGAGCAGCACATTGAGAGTGAAGGTGACGCCCTCCAGTGGCTGATTGAGAAATGCAGGAACAGATATCATGTCTTTGACAACTCAGACAAGAAGAACAGAGATCAAGTCCAGGAGCTGCTCCAGAAGATCGATGAGATGGTGACAGAGAACAGTCTGTTCTGTCTCAACACACAGAAAAACAGTGATCCAGAGAAAAGCCTTCAGAGAACTGAACACACAAGAAAACAGGAGGATCTGATTATGGAGATCAGAGTGGAGGATGTCTGCCACTTTCTGGATGAGGAATTGATGAGAAGAGCTGAAGAAGTAAGAAAAAAGATAGAAAACTTAAGCAAAAATATCATGGAGGAATCCCGGAGTGCACACAATGCTCCTGACTGTAAGTTTTCATTCACTTTTGTCTTATCAGGTATCATTTCCTAAGATATTTCTCTGATTTACATTTTCAAAACAAAGTTTTATTTGTAGTTCAGGATGAACCACGAGAGGTTTCATCCTCTCTTTGCCTACAAGAAGTGATCAGTCCACTTCAACAGGACAACAGTAAGATTTGATGTGGTTTTTTTGTACAAATTCTTGTCATGAAGTTCCAATTTCAAAATTCATTAAAAAACAATTTTATGTGGTACAGTCAGAAATCAAAATTAGTCACACTAAAATAAAAACCCTGATCTCAGTTTATGGTGACAATCTACAGATGTTGTACTGATACTCTTCAGATTCCTGTGTGAACACTGATGATATGCTCAAATCTCTTTCAGTTCCTGAGCCGATTAAATCACTTCTGGAGAGAGAGTTCAGCAGATGGGAAAGTATAATCATAGAAGGCGTCCGGGAAAGTTTGCTGGACATTAAATCATCATTTGGTGAGTCATTGATCTGGAACAGATCCACCTGATTTATAGAGAATTGATCAAGTGTTTTGTGTTCCAAAGAAAAAAACCCTGGAAAATGCTTGTCAAATATGTATTTTAATGTCATATTTCCAGAGCTCTCTCAAGCTGAAAAGATGAAAATGTCCATGGCCGCTGTTGTGAAGTGGCTACAGAACTGTAATTATGTTTATCACACTGTTGATAAAATACAAGATCCATAATCGGGGATCTGGACGAAGAGACTGAAGACACACTGTAAAGCATATCTATTAATTATACGTTTTAATAAAATAATATATCAATATTCCTGACTTACTTGAAATTCTGTTGTGCTTTTAAATCTGACAATATGCACCTTCTATTAAAGTTTATTATACAGTATGTTTGCTGTGCGTATTTTGTTTATATGCATTTTTTGATGCATTCTCTGTATATTTACTTTCCTTTCAGGTGCTTTACTGAGAATAATTATGCTAAGATTTGCAAATTGGTTGAATACACACCACCCTTTGTGCTTGAACTGAATTGAGCTGGATGATGACATCACAGTTTTCTACAGAGCTGCTTATAGCTGATTCGATGTTGTTTCATAATTGATGAATTTTGCACTATTATTGAACTGAACTGAATCAACATTGAACTAAATTGAGCTAAATAGTCTTTTTTAGAGCTGATTTACAGCAGAATTTGAATGTCTCATATTTGACTAAAAGTTTGCATCATTGATTCTATTATTTTCCTGTTTATCATTGTGAAGCTGTTTTGAAAGAAATCTGTATATAGTGCTATAGAAATAAAGGTGACTTGACTTGATAATGCCAGTTGGTCATGTTACTTCAGCTCTCTCTAAATACCAGCAACTTTTGGTTCACTCGATTCTTAAAGTAACATCATGATGTACATCGAGAATCAGAGAATTACTGTACCTGCTTTTCAGTCTCCGGTTTCGGTTATAGCATGACTTTCTAGAGTAATAACGTCACTTTAATTTAAAGGGTCTATTTGTAGAATTCAGAAACCCTTGTTTTTAGCGACACCGGTGGCCGTTAAATGAACTGCAACAGCTACTTCCTACTCGTGCACACATAACGTATATTGACTGAAAGCGATTCAAGGCTCCAACATAATTACAGCAAAGTTCTTGTAAACTGTCAATAAACTGTTAACGAACATCCCGACGCCGTCCACACTGCTGAGAGCAACGGTTAGATAAATATGTAAATATTCGCGTGCTTTCCTGTCAATAACAAACACAACAAAAATGAGAAAACAGAAGTTTGAAAGCATCTGATATGTGGATATGTTTGCACCAGCAATTTTCTTATTTGTAAAAATAATTGTATTAATTATTAGGCTTAAATGAAAATATCATCACAGTGAGACTTGGTAACTACAGGTAAAACCATACATGGCTACTCACTACCACTGTCAAATTATATTATATTATGATATGTTATAGGCAGGGAGGTGCACAGACATTTTGGGGGGCAGGGGCTCAAGTGACTTTCTTTCTTCAGTCGAAAAGAAATGAAGGTTTTTGTTGAAAACGTTCCAGGATTTTTCTCCATATAGTGGACTTCAGTGGAGCCCAAACGGTTGAAGGTAAAAATTACAGTTTACGGCGATCCCAGACAGGAAATAAGGGTCTTATCTAGAGAAATCATCATACTTTTTCTAAAAAAAAAATAAAACAATTTATACGTTTTAACCATAAATGCTCATCTTGAACTAGCTCTCTTCTTCTCTGTTTGAATTCCAGCAGTGTAGACGCTGCTAAGTGTATTACTGCCCTCAACAGGTCAAAGTTTGAACTAAATTGTCATATGCAATATGCTAGTGCAAGTATATAACAATTAGTTCAAACTTTACTCACCCCCATGTCAACGACAAAGTCAAAGTGATATGACTGTAATCATAAGAAATAACAGGTAGACAAGACTTTTCTTAATTTATACATGATTCTACATCTTGAGTGGTCTCAAATCACTTTTTCGTAATTTTAAAAGACTTTTTGGGCTCTATTAACTAAGACATTTAAAAGAAAACTAGATTTCATCTAATAATTGAAAGCTGAAATATAAAATAAATAGTGAAATTTGCTGTTTATTACTAAGCAAATGTGACATTTATGATGTGAATTTTTAAGAGAATGTTTGAATGTGGCTTGATAGCCTCTGAAAGTATCAGTTTTTCACAATTTTGAGCTTTGGAGTGATAAATTACCAAGCATTAAATCATCTATTTTTGTCTAATATTGCAGTTAAGCTAAATAATGTAAATAAAGTACTTTAAGCTCAAACTGAACTGAAATTGAGAATGAGGAACAGATAAAAATAAAGACAACCTGATTCAAAAAGAAGATTGCAAAATTATGGACATTTTCATCTGGGTTTAGAAAGTCAGAAAAGCGTGTCCAAACGAATGCAAGTTTTTTACGTATGTTGTGTGTTGTAATGCAGTTTAGCAGCATTCATAACCCGTCACATGTGGAAGAATCGAGCGGGAATGTGATTCTGTGTTGTGATGTGCAACATGACTGTAAATGATCCAAAGAAACACAGTCTCATGCTGGTAAGTAAAATTCAAGAAGGATATATGAACTCATACTCTAGGTTTAAGAAGGTTTTAATAAATAAAAGAAACCTTTAAATCCATGGCTTCTGGTTAAACTATTACCTAAAAATGATTTAGTTGTCAGTTAAACCAAATATAAGGTTCCATCAGAAGTTGATGAGGAAAAACTATACCGAACTATACATGTTCTGAGACTGAATGACTAATGATAATGGATAGATTAAAGATCACCCAATTTCACTGATTCAAAGAGTAAACAAATATATTTCACTGTATATTCTGTAGCGCTGTATATTCTGAAAACTATAAATGACCTTTCCATGTCATTTTAATTAATATCCATGAATATAGGCCCACGTTCATATAGATATCTACAGGTCTGTCAAGTTATCTTCCACTCAGGTCACCAGTCCCATCTTAGACTAGACAAGCCTGATATTCTGGTTTCATGTGGATAGATAGATAGGGGGTTTAGGATAGAAACTCACTTGTTTCATTTCTGAGCATTAGAATCTCAAGCTGAAGTGTACTTGTATTCATCCTGGGTGTGTATTTAGTACATATTTACTTTTTAAAATGGCTTTTGTGTGATTTTATTAGTTTTTATCTCACTATGGTTTGATTGTCTTCCAGGTTTTTGTTTTGGAAAACAAAACAGAAGGGGTGTGAAAAAGATGGAAAAAGGTAGTGTTTGCTGGCAGTTTGTTATGCTGCTCATAACTTATCATTTGCTTTGTATTGATATAAACCATCTAAATGCATTACTGAAAATGAAACTGTTTAGTCCTTTACCTTGTTCTCTACATCTACGAACATACCTAAATGTATAGAGTTAGGCACACTCTTCCAGAGCTTTTATTTTCTAGTTGGTTTCCAGGTTTTTATATCACTCTGGAAACGTTGCGGTTTAGCATGCTGGATTTAAAGCTGTAGACACGACTGCGCGATGAGTCCAGAAAGAAAAACTACAGGAAATCTGATTGTTTAAATGCATTTCCAAAATCAGATTTAATTGGCTTTTTAAACCACATTTGGACAGTTTGATGGTTCGTAAAATTTTTTTTAGTGTGTATTATTTATTTGAAACAAAGATGTTTACAATGCACTTTCTAAAGTGAATCCATAACTTGCATCAAAACGCAATGAGTCGCATGCAAAAATCAAAAAGTTTATTTAAAGCTGCAGTCCGCAACTTTTTTGGGTTAAAAATTATCCAAAATCAATTTTTGAGCAAGTACATAACCAGCCAGTGTTCAAAACCATCTCATTATCTTAGCTCGATTCACAATGTAAGCTTGTAATAATGTTTTATAATAAGAGCGACATGGTGGATTTCCGCGGGAAATTTAAGCATGCAGCAGTTCGTCTGTGCGTCATTACGTCACGTCCGTAAACAGAAAGAAGGAGTTCAGGCAAGTCGGTTGGGTGAGGATGCTGCCGGTAGCGGCACATTTATAGCCTTTTCTCACAGCCGCTGAAATAATACAATTTATCATTTTGATGGCGGATTGTAATCCAGAAAGATCCAAATGATAATCATCAGTGACAATTGGAGATTCACCCGTAGACAAAAGCAAAAGACTTCGGACTGCGGAGAGGCTACAGACTGAAATCTACAGGTAACGCCAATACACACTAAATACACATAGTCACGCAATGCTGATGTTGTTAACAATAACAATTTGAGAACAATATAACAGTAATAATAATTTGCACGGTTTGACGTGATCCGAGCTAAGCGATCGTTAGATTTAATCATCACTGGCAGCGCGATTTATTGTAGGCTTAATGCTTTTTTCCTCAGTTGGTCAGAACAAAAGTGGCAGACATGTTACTTGTTCAGATGATATTTTCCAGTGAAAATTCTTATATTGGTCATACTTTCAAGACGTAGAATCTGTGATTCTGAAGTGCAGTATCCACACCGGTGCGGTGACTGACAGCAAGCATTAGATTCATCCGCGCTGACGAGCTGTGCTGACGCACAACGCACGTACAAATAACTGTTCCGCATATGAGTGCAATTGCAGGTTTCAATCAAGAGATGGCGACAAAGAGGAAAAATGCGGACTGCAGCTTTAAGTTTATTTTACTACCAAAAATAACTTTTCAGTGTGAATCACTATTGAGGTTTTGATACTTTAATATTTCTTTAATTAAAATAATCAATAAAATTTAAAAAGGAATTTTCAGTTTGACTTTTCAACATGACTTTTTTCTGACAGGACTAAGAGCCGTTGTTCTGGGGTGGCAGAAATATGACAAAGCCTCAGTGATAAACAGCATTTTAGGTGGTGAAGTTGCATCTGACAAGCATTTTGTGACGTCTGAGAGGAAAGATGGTGACGTGAATGGAAGGAGGATAACTCTCATTAACACTCCATGCTGGTGGCAGATATTTGGTTTGCAGGATTCACCAGAGGTTGTTAAACAGGAGCTGGTTTGCAGTGTCTTCCTGTGTCCACCGGGGCCTCATGTCTTTCTCCTGGTCATTAACCTCAGTTTGCCTTTCACTGAAGAAAACAGACTCAGCATTGAGAAGCACTTTAGTCTGTTTGGTGAGAGGATCTGGAGACACACTATAGTGCTCTTTACACGAGCCGATTCACTGAAGGACAGAAACCTTGAGCAGAACATAAAGAATCAAGATCTGCAGCAGATCATACAGAGATGTGGACAAAGATATCACATCTTTGATTTCAAAAACAAAAGTGCTGGAGTTCAAGAACTGCTTGACAAGATTGATGATGTTGTGGCAGCAAACAGTGGCAAGCATTTTGAAACACATGATGACATGCTGCTGGAGATAAAGAGAAAGAGAGATGAAAATGAAAAAAGAGCAGAAGCCAGACAAAAAATGTTGCAGGACAAAAGAAAACTGCTGAAAGATTTAAGTAAGTAATTCATAGAAATGTGCAGTACTAGTTAAATGTTTGAATCATTTGACTGGATTCATGTTTCTCATGAACATTTTGACATAAAAGCTTCAAATTAGTTTTGTAGATAAATATAAATTGAGTACAAATTCATTTATTAACAAAACAAAAGTTGTTTTTTAAAAATGTAGCTTTTTGAAAATATTAGAGGAACGTGTGATGAGCACTTGATGTTTCAAAAAAAATATTTTTTTTTTTAAGCATTATCAAGTGTTCATCACATGTTTCTATTTTTAAAAACTTTTAAAGGTTCTATGGAATCTTAAAGGGTTCTGTTAGTCGCTTTATATATATAACCTTTTAGGGCCAATCATAGGATAATTTTATGGATTTAGTTGTAATTAATTTTAATTAATTTATAAATGTAATTAAATTTTATGAACAGCTCATAAACATTCTTTATCACGTAATGGGGTCTCGCCTGGGAGCCCAATCACCTCCAAGTGGTACAAAACGAGCCAATGGAAATTGGCCAGTGAGATTTACATGCCGAGTCACACCTACCCCGCACATACGGGTGTAAATAGGACCAGCATACTCATTTTTAATTCAATTGTAATTAGGGCTGGACGATTAATCGAAAAATAACCGAAACCGAAATTCAGAACCTATAACCGACGTAATTTTCCCATGTCGGTTATTTCGGTTTTTTAATCCTGTTAATACTTCCCCCTTAAAAACATACTACCGCGTGTGTAGCCACGTGACTCCGCCCCGTCCAGGCAGTGGCATAAAAGCAACACGGAGGTGAACGCCGGTTCAACACATAGTGATGGCGCGCGAGCGGTGAGCCTTGCGTCTTCACTAAACTCTGGCAAGCATGTACTGGTCTGGATGGGCAACACATCGACCTTGGCGTACATCAACCGCATGTCGCAATTCGCCAGCCATCTCCTCCTGTGGAGTCAGCAGCTGCTCAGGGCATGGAGTTTCCATTCCCAGGTGATCCAGCTGATTCGGCGACGCACAGGTAGATCTGTTTGGCTCCCAGGAGTCTGCTCACTGCCAGTTGTTCTTTTCCCTGACCGAGGGGACTCTCGGCATAGATGCACTGGCACACAGCTGGCCCCAGGGCTGACGAGAATATGCGTTCCCCCCAGTCAGCCTTCTTGCACAGACTCTGTGGAAGGTCAGGGAGGATGAGGAGCAGGTCTTGTTAGTTGCGCCGTATTGGCCCAACTGGACCTGGTTCCCAGAACTGATGCTCCTCACGACAGCCCCTCCCAGCAGATTCCCCTGCTTTCTCAGGGACGGGGCACCATATGGCGGAGGACTTAATTGGCCTACCGCCAATGGTAGTTGAGACTATCTCTTCGGCTAGAGCCCCCTCTATGAGGCGCGCTTATGCTTTGAAGTGGAGTCTGTTTGCTGAGTGATGTTCTTCCCAGGGAGAAGACCCCCGGAAATGCCCAGTCAGCTCTGTGCTTTTCTTCCTTCAAGATGGCTTGGAGTGGAGGCTGTCCCCCTCCACCTTGAAGGTATATGTGGCCGCCATTGCAGCACATCATGAAGCAGTCGATGGCAGGTCACTGGGAAAGTGCAACTTGATCAACAGGTTCCTGAGAGGCACCAGGAGGTTAAATCCTCCCAGGCCATGCCTCATCCCGTCCTCGGACCTCTCTGTCATCCTTTCGGGCCTTCAGAGAGCTCCCTAGAGTCAGTTGAGCTTAAAAACCTGTCTTTGAAGACAGCGCTCCTGACCACGCATTTTTGGTCAGCGAATCGTGCCTAGAATTCGGGCCAACCTTGTCTCACATCATCCTGAGACCCCAGCTTGGATACGTGCCCAAAGTTCCCACCACTCCCTTTCGGGACCAGGTGGTGAACTTGAAAGCGCTGCCCCTGAAGGAGGCAGACCCATCCCTCGGTTGCTGTGTCCTTTCACGCTCTGCGCATTTACATGGACGGCACGTAGAGCTTCAGAAGCTCAGAGCAGCTTTTTGTCTGCTTTGGAGGTCAGCAGAAGGGAAAGGCTGTCTCCAAACAGAGGTTGGACCACTGGATAGTGGATGCCATCGCCTTGGCGTACCAATCCCAAGCTGCTTCCTCCTGGACGTTGGCACACGGCGCCTCTCTGGCAGGCATATGCGGAGCTGACACCAAACACATTCGCAAGATTTTATAATCTCTGAGAGGACCCGGTGTCCTTCTGTGTGCTGTTGACAAGTAGATAGCCATGGGTTCTTGCTTGCTGCACCATTTCCCTCCAAGAAAGGGATGCGAGCGCTTATTCTGCTCCTCAGTTCAGTTTCCCAGTTGGCGAACCCTGTGGAGTTCCTCCAGCATCTTGCGGCAGTCAGACGAGGCGGAGGTGCCTGATGCCAGGCCCAGTACTCGTGTGCATGCCCAGTCGGTCAGCCCTTGTACTGGGCTAGATGCCCATATGATGTGATTCCCTGAGATTCGTGACTCCCATGTGTATTGTTCACGGTACGGTTTCCCTGACAGTAAACCTGTGTCTTTCCCTGGGTGGCTCTGCTCTGCCCTGTCCCTGTGCCAGTAGTGTTCCTCCCTGGTTAGGTAGGACCTACCTCAGAGATCTTCCATATTTAGTACTGCTCCAAGGGTCAGTCCATATGTGTATTTACACACGTTTAGACTGAGAACGCTTCCCTAGCGTTTTGGTTATGGCTGAAATTGTGGAAATTGAGTTCCAAAGCACTCTTCCCTGGGGTAGGAACAGCAGCTTTGACCATCCCCTGAGTAAGGCCCTGTCCCCTCCATCCCCTTTGGTATGGAGGACTTTTCTCAGGCTTACTTTGGACGCTGGGTAGGTTACAATGTTTGTGAGAAGCACTTGCCTTTTGGCACACCACATCTTGCCAGCATCTGCATCTCCAACATTCGTAAGTGAAAGTGAAAGTGAAGTGACATGTGGCCAAGTATGGTGACCCATACTCGGAATTTGTGCTCTGCATTTAACCCATCCAAGTGCACACACACAGCAGTGCACACACCGTGAACACACACCCGGAGCAGTGGGCAGCCATTGCTGCGGCGCCCGGGGAGCAGTTAGGGGTACGGTGCCTTGCTCAAGGGTCTCACCTCAGTCGTGGTATTGAAGGTGGGAAGAGCGCTGGTTATTCACTCCCCTCACCAACAATCCCTGCCGGACCTGAGATTCGAACCCATGACCTTTGGGTTACAAGTCCGACTCTCTATCCATTAGGCCACGACTGCCCCAAGGTTCAGTCGTCAGTATCGACGTAACGTTGAACGTGACTGAATGGGAACATCTCCGTTACTATTGTAATCTCTGTTCCCTGAAAGAGGGAAATGGAGACGTTATGTTCCCCTTGCCATAGCCCTGAACCACCTATGAATGGCCGGGATCCCTGTCTCGGCTCCAAAGCAAAATATGAATGAAGTGATTATGCCAGTCCTATTTATACCCGTATGTGCCAGGTAGGTGTGACTTTGCATGTAAATCTCACTGGCCAATTTCCATTGGCTCATTTTGTACCACTTGGAGGTGATTGGGCTCCCAGGTGAGACCCCATTACATCAGTATTGACATAACATCTCCGTTCCCTCCTTCAGGGAACGAAGGTTACAGTAGTTCTTTAGATGTTCTTTAAAATTCAATGGTCAATAGTTCTATCCCAGGATGCACCTCACGAAGTTGGTTGATTTTACATGTTTATGCATTTGCCAGATGCTTTTATCCAAACCGACTTGCATTGCATTCAATCATTCAATGTGTACATTTTATCAGTTAATGGATTCAATGGGAATCTATAACATGACTTTGGTGTTGCTTGCTCAATTGTAAATTAATTTGTGTCATTTTCAGTCATTACATAATTTTCAGACTTCCGTTTTTGTTATTTAAGAGTTGATCATTATCATTTTACTATTATTGGTCTTACACATGCAAAATAGCCAGAATAAAGAATGAGCAGTTTTCAAGAATGAGCACATTTCAAACATCCAAATAAATACTCTTTTTCTAAAAAGTCTAATAAAATCCTGACATTTTTGTTTTCTTAAAGAATCTGTGGCTCCTTTGTCAGAAATGAGGATTGTACTGCTTGGTTGGATCCTTTCTGGGAAGAGTTCAACCATACACACTATCTTTAATGATGTAGAAGTTAAAAAAGGAGGCACAGAAAAGTGCCCAATATATTCTGGTGATGTAAATCGCAAATCTGTAACTGTGTTGGACACTCCAGGCTGCTATAAGTATTTCTCGTCTAAATTCAACCCAAAGTTTGCTCAGGCTGCAATCCTGGAGAGCATCGGCCAATCACAACATATGCAATTCCCTCACGCCATGATCTTGGTGATTCCTGTTGATACTTCATTCAAGATTGAACAGAAAAGAACCATTAAAGAGTATATGGCCATTCTTGGAGAAGACGTCTGGAGACACACCATAGTTCTGTTCACATGGAGAGACAGGATTCCAGACATATCAATCGAGCAGCACATTGAGAGTGAAGGTGACGCCCTCCAGTGGCTGATTGAGAAATGCAGGAACAGATATCACATCTTTGACAACACAGACAAGAAGAACAGAGATCAAGTCACAGAGCTGCTCCAGAAGATCGATGAGATGGTGACAGAAAACAGTCTGTTCTGTCTCGAAACTCAGTGTGCTGCAGAAGTGAATGTCCACGAGACGGATACACAACAAGACGAGGAAATAATTCTGAATGCTGATATTGAGAAATTAATAAACCAGGAGTTGAACAACAGGTGTAATGCAATCAAAAGGAAGATAAAGGAATTAGGGATGGATTTACCTGGATGTAGAGATGAAGAGTCAGACGCTGGTATAGATGTGAAAAGTAACAGTAGCATGTTAGACACTCCAAGTTGTAAGTTGCCACTTCTGTCTAATTTCAATAACCCATAATATAGCTGCATGCAGCAATACACCCTCTTTACATTGAGCTCATTACTTTAACAATAATTGACCTTAGTCAGGTTATCTTTGTATTTAATTTTTGACAGGTATGAAAACAGGGCTGAAGTACAGTTTATTCAATGAATTATACTGTATGTTGCTAATTAAAACAGTTTTGAAACTTGTGAATTGTGAAAATTATAGTGCAGTGCATGCCATTGTAAAGACTGTAGTCTATCCCTCAAAGGCTCATTTTCATTTGTGTAAATTTCAGTGTGGCTGTGGCATCTACAGTTTTACAGTTTTACTCGGCTATTGATAGTTTTTTCTGAAGTTAAACATATGTTAACATATAACCATATTGTTATTTAGTAGGGTTAGTTCACCCAAAAATGTAAATAATGTCATTTATTACTCACCCTCATGTCGTTCCACACCCGTAAGACCTTCGTTCATCTTTGGAACGCAAATTAATATATTTTTGATGAAATCCGATGGTTCAGTGAGGCCTGAGCAATGACATTTCCTCTCTCAAGATCCATTAATGTACTAAAAACATATTTAAATCAGTTCATGTGAGTACAGTGGTTCAATATTAATATTATAAAGTGACGAGAATATTTTTGGAGCGCCAAAAAAACAAAATAACGACTTATTTAGTGATGGCCGATTTCAAAACACTGCTTCATGAGGCTTCGGAGCGTAATGAATCAGCGTGTCGAATCATGAGTCGGATCGCGTGTCAAACTGCTGAAATCACGTGACTTTGGCGCTCCGAACCGCTGATTCGACACGCTGATTCATTACGCTCCGAAGCTTCCTGAAGCAGTGTTTTGAAATCGGCCATCACTAAATAAGTCGTTATTTTGGTTTTTTTGGCGCACCAAAAATACTCTCGTCGCTTTATAATATTAATATTGAACCACTGTACTCACATGAACTGATTTAAATATGTTTTTAGTGCATTAATGGATCTTGAGAGAGGAAATGTCATTGCTCAGGCCTCAATGAGTCATCGGATTTCATCAAAAATATCTTAATTTGCGTTCCAAAGATGAACGAAGGTCTTACGGGTGTGGAACGGCATGAGCGTGAGTAATAAATGACAGAATTTTCATTTTTGTGTGAACTAACCCTTTAATTTACTACATTCTCAGAAGACATCTTAAAACATCATCTTAGTGTCATAAGTTGTATTTGAGCACTCTTTCTGTGCCATTTTCCTCTTTCAGTCTCAGTTGATGATGAACTCTTGGAGCTGATAAAGAGAGAAGGAAGCAGATTTGAAGCAATTATAATGGATGGACTCTTGCAGAATCATGGTGAGTTATTTAGCTTTACATAAAATATATCACCTAAAGCAAATATTTTTCCTAATTTGTATATAGGCCTAATGTAAAATTGTGTGCTGAAACAGTTCATCTCCTGCCAAAATTATATTCTCTGTCCCTTACACTGTCATTTTTATAACACCTACAGATGAAAACATGAGACAATTTTCGAATGAAAAGGTGTCGAGGTGGCTTCAAAAAAGTGAGGAACACAACACATCTTAAAGATCAAGATATGAAACAAGCTCAGTAGATCAACACAATCCAGAGATGTCAGAAAATGCATCCAAACTTCAGATTCATTCACATTAGCAATAGTCCGAATAGCATTATGCATGCTGTTTGCAACAGTTTGCAGAGTAAAAATTACACTTCTTAAAAATCAGTTCCCAATTTTTTTGGTAATTATGTGTTAAAAATGTGTGATAATATTTCTAATTAACACTCAGAATTGTACCTCAATAGCCTGCATTTAATCATAATTTGAAGTAAAATTTGAGTTACGATTTAGTCCAGTACAGTAACCTGTATCCTTTGATTTTGTATCCCCACTGTAATCTTTGAATTAATAAATACACTGCAAAAAATGCTGTTCCTACTTAGAGTTTTTGTCTTGTTTCTAGTCAAAATATCTTAAAGTTCTTAAATCAAGAAGCATTTTCTTGACAAATAAAAATTATTTTCTTGTTTTCAGAAAAAATAAGTCAAAATTAAGTATGTTTTTCCTTAAAACAAGCAAAATAATCTGCCAATGGGGTAAGCAAAATAATCTTATTTCAAACCAAGAATAAGATATATAATCTTGTTTTCAGTTTGGACTAAGATTATTTTGCTTGTTTTAAGGAAAAAACGTACTTAATTTTGACTTATTTTTCCTGAAAACAAGAAAATAATTTGTACTTGATGCTTCTTGATTTAAGAACTTTAAGATATTTTGACTAGAAACGACAAAAACTCTAAGTAAGAACAGCATTTTTTTGCAGTGTACCTGTATCAGTAAAACTTCTATCAGAGATATTTACTAAAACATTTATGTTCACATGCTTTCTTTACAAACACCATTGTTTTGGTTATTTTCTGTTACAGGAATCACACTGTAGTTTATTAAAGAAATACTTTAATGAACATTCTGCTATCATTTTACAATGATCTGTTCCTTATTCTTCCTGCATTTTAGATGAATATCTAATTTAATGTATAAACTATTGCAGTGACTAAAAAGTTGAACATACACTTGTTATTATATATATTATATTTTACTAATGCGTCTAATTTTGTTTGCAACATCATGTATTATCAGAAAGGTAAGGTTTTGTTGTCTGTTGTACTTCAGGCTTNAAAAACTCTAATTAAGAACAGCATTTTTTGCAGTGTATTTACTAAAACATTTATGTTCACATGCTTTCTTTACAAACACCATTGTTTTGATTATTTTCTGTTACAGGAATCACACTGTAGTTTATTAAAGAAATACTTTAATGAACATTCTGCTATAATTTTACAATGATCTGTTCCTTATTCTTCCTGCATTTTAGATGAATATCTAATTTAATGTATAAACTATTGCAGTGACTAAAAAGTTGAACATACACTTGTTATTATATATATTATATTTTACTAATGCGTCTAATTTTGTTTGCAACATCATGTATTATCAGAAAGGTAAGGTTTTGTTGTCTGTTGTACTTCAGGCTTATTTAACATTTTACATTATTGTATTTTATCAGGTTAAAAAATAAATAAATCGTTCACAAAGACATCACATAAGGTTGGTTGTCAGTGACATCCTATTACTTTTCCTTTCTTTTCTTTTTTTTTTTTTGGTCAGATTGACAAACAGCTATTGACTAACGTCCTATGGACTACTTGTTTTAGAATAACAGTCATGGTCTGTGCATGTGTATAGAAAACAGCTATACGTGAAGATAGGGGGAAAAATCAGGGCACACAGGAATATAATTTTCATTTTTAGAGGAAGTATTCCTTTTGAAAACTGATACTGAATGTAAATAAACTGAGTTATCTGCTCTCTAATATTAATAATAATCAAATGTTTCTTGAAAATTCATCTTTGATCACCGGAATAAATGACACTTCACTATATATTCACATAGAAGCTATTTCAAATAATATTTCACAATTTGAGCTGAAGAAACTTAAGCATTAACTTATGCAATCTTACCAACCACAAACGTTTGATTGGGGGTGTATATATTTTATTTATAATATATATTTTGGTGTATATTATTAGTATTATTATTATTATTACTAGTATTTGCCTACAAATCATTTAAAAGATATGTACATAAACATAATACTTAATTACAATAACATAATTATACTTATACATAAACATGAATGTAAAGTGTAGATTTTAAAGCTTTTGATCTGGAAGGTCGACAACAAATCATAATAGCATCTTTACTTTTGTGTTACACTAATGTTTACGTCAGCGCCGCTCCACTTTGACCTCTGAAGCGTCAGAAGTTTGCGCGTGACGTCATCTGTCTTTGTCCAGCAGCGGGAGCCGCTAACGCTGTGGAAATGAATCCCGAATAACACAGAATGGGAAGCCAGCGATATTCCACACAGTGATTCCTTACAGACTCATCAGTATATGTGAAGATGTGCGATCTGAGCTCAGCGCTCATTAGAGAGGGCTGGTGAGTCATTACTGAGTGCTAACGGCTAATGTGTTTAGCATGCTAATCATGCTAACTCATGTTTACATTCATTTACTCTCTCCGTTTGACTTTTATCGTGACTTTATGAGTTAATTTAACAGCGTATAGTTTATATCACTTCATTAGTGTATTATTTTGTCTCCGGTCTGTCGGGTGCAGATCGCGATTAAATCATTAGCACGATATTCAACATTTATTAACTGCTATCAGTAGATTATTAATAAATATATCATATAAATGTCATGTCTGATGTCTTAATAATTAGCTGCTGAGGTTTCTAATTGATACCTTTTTAACCAGTCTGGACTGTCATGAAAAGTTTCACAATCTCCATTAATTAAACGTCATAAGAACAATTTGCCTCCAGCATCTTGCCTTAAAATATGTGGTATTGTTATAATAATTTTTGTGTTAGTGACATATGATGATGTACATGTCATCTGGATTACGTAATCATATTCCAAAAATGTAGTACTTGTATAATTAGATTATATTATGTTATAAAATGCTCATAATCAGATTACTGTTACTTTTTTATGATTACATGTTGTTGATGGAAAATGTGTTCTTTCTCTGTGTATTTTATTTTATTTTAAATATCAATATGGTATATAATAATTCCATTGAAATCTAAGTGAAAAACGAGTTCTGTTACGATTTAAAAGTAAACAAAAAGTAGTCAGAATTAAGGTTGCAACGGGGCGAAACGTTTCCAGAAACTTGACAGGAATTTAATGGAATTAATTGGAAATTTTGGGGGAAATTTATATAAAATGTATCATATATATATATACAGTACAGTTCAAAAGTTTGGAANAATACCGTTCAAAAGTTTGGAATCGGTATGATTTTTAATGTTTGTAAAAGAAGTTTCGTCTGCTCACCAAGACTGCATTTATTTAATTAAAAATACAGTAAAAACAGTAATATTGTGAAATATTATTACAATTTAAAATAACTGT
>RJVU01079719.1:1361378-1399320 GCA_003731715.1 Anabarilius grahami
AATAATCATAAATGTTTCTTGAGCAGCAGATCAGCATATTAGAATGATTTCTGAAGGATCATGTGACACTGAAGACTGGAGTAATGATGCTGAAAATTCAGCTTTGATCACAGGAATAAATTACTTTGTGAAATATATTTAAATAGTACACAGTTATTTTAAATTGTAATAATTTTTCACAATATTCCTGTTTTTACTGTATTTTTAATGAAATAAATGCAGTCTTGGTGAGCAGAAGAAACTTCTTTTAAAAACATTAAAAATCGTACCGATCCCAAACTTTTGAACGGTAGTGTATATACAAACATAAATATTAACATTTTGTTTGGTCATAATAACATGAAATAACTTTCTGTATCCAATTAATTCTAATTTAGTAAATATGTAAAATAAATATATTTTTATTGTAGCAATCGTTATTTATATCACTGTCACATGATCCTTTAGAAATCATTCTGATATGCTGATTTGGTACTGAATTATCAATGTTGGATACAGTTGTGCTGCTTAATATTTTTTTGGAAACTGTGATACTTTATTCAGGATTCTTTGATGAATAAAAAGAACAGCATTTATTCAAAATAGAAATCTTTAATATCACTTTTTTATCAGTTTCACTCATCCTTGCTGAATAAAAGTATTAATTTCTTTCAAAACAAAAGAAAAAAAATAATTGACTGACCCCAAAACTTTGAACGGTAGTGTATATTGTTACAAAAGATTTTTTATTTTAAATACATTTTTTTACTTTTTATTCATCAAAGAATCCTTAAAAAAGTATGACGTTATACAAAATATACTGTTTCCAACATTGATAATTAAGTATCAAATCATCATATCAGAATGATTTCTGAAGGATCATGTGACACTGAAGACTGGAATAATGATGCTGAAAATTTAGCTTTGCGTCACAGAAATAAATTATATTTTAATGTATATTAAAATAGAAAACCATATTTTTAAATTGTAATAATTCCCATATATTCCTGTTAATTCCCATGGAAAGTTTCCAGCCTTGAAAATTCCCAGAATTTTGCAACCCTAGTCAGAATACAGGTTTGGAGTCCGTTGCATCTGCACGACAAAACTTCTGCTCTAAATCGACACTTCTCCTCACAGGTACCTTACAGATGAAGGAATAGACGAGTGTAAAAGCTCTTCAGAGAAGGAGAAAACATCATTGACTGACATCATCCAAGTAGCGTTAAATGTAAGTGCTTTTACCTTTACCTCGTTTCCTCTTATATTTGACCTTTATATTCAAAAGTATCACATTTATAAACCAGTTACCCATGTAATGTGTCTTTGTCTATTTGTGATCATGTGGATTCGGCTCTCCATAGAAGCCGCCACACCTTGATTAACAACACAAATAATACTATTATGTAATCCACAGAATGATCTGAGACCCATAGGAAAGAGCTTTCTGCCGGCGGACATCAACAGTGGCCGAATAGAAAAGGTATTAAAGTTAACTGACTTGACTTATGTTGATCATTACACTATTTATAGGATTTTGCCATTGGATTTAAAGGATTAGTTCACTTCTGAATGAAATTTTCCTGATAATTTACTCACCCCCATGTCATCCAAGTTGTTCATGTCTTTCTTTCTTCAGTGGAAAAGAAATGAAGGTTTTTGAGGAAAACGTTCCAGGATTTTTCTCCATATAATGGACTTCACTGGGGTTCAACGGGTCCAAATGTCAGTTTCAGTGCAGCTTCAAAGAGCTCTACATGATCCCAGACGAGGAATAAGAGTCTTATCTAGAGAAACCATCGACCATTTTCTAAAAAAAATAAAAATTATATACTTTTCAACCACAAATGCTCATCTTGCACTGCTCTGTGATGCTCCACGCATTACGTATTCACGTTGGAAAGGTCACGCGTGACCCTTATTCTTCATCTGGGATCATGTAGAGCTCTTTGAAGCTGCACTGAAACTGACATTTGGACCCGTTGAACCCCAGTGAAGTCCACTATATGGAGAAAAATCCTGCAATGTTTTCCATAAAATTTCTTTTCGACTGAAGAAAGAAAAACATGAACATCTTGGATGACATGGAGGTTAGTAAATTATCAGGAAATTTTCATTCAAAAGTGAACTAATCCTTTAAGCTCAAATCCAAAATAATGCATTGATGACACTGTCCAGCTAATAAATACATGCACTTGCTAATGCTGCCCACAAGGTGGCGCTGTTATTAAAGAGAACATTAGCGGGAGGCAGTGGGAGAATAGATGTTAGAGCAGAGGTGAATATAAGGTAAAAGAACATTTGCTTGTCCAAAACGACATGATGTTACTGCTAAATAATGACTGTGATCTGGTTTCTGAGAGCTGCGTTTTTCCTCTAACAACAATTTAAACCCATTTGATGCATTACATCCATTTTAGTTTTGTGTTTTATCTGTTTTTTATGATACAAAATCATCTTTCTCCCACAGTTGGAGGGTCCGTGTGTCCTTCAGGTGCAGAAGATTCGTAATGTCGCCGCTCCGAAAGACCACGAGGAGTCGCAGGCGTCACCCAGAATGCTGCGAGTGCAGATGACGGACGGACACACCTTGTGCACTGGCCTTGAGTATAAATATCTGTCCAAAATCAGGTAAAGCCTGTGTGTCTGTGGATATTTGCACCTTTCTTTCATCACTTTTTAATGAATCCTTGCGGAATAAAGGTATTCAAAAGAAATCTTGCTTACCCCAAACGTCTAGTGTGTAGTGCATACTGCGTATTATTTAAAAGTAGTGTGTGAAACAGTATGCGGCATGCAGCGATTAAACTACGCTGTGTTGTTGTTACATGACCTCATTATGTTGCATGTTTAATTCAGCGAGTGGCGTCATCATCTCGTAAATTAATACTGTTATATTGCATTTTTTATTTAAAGTTGTGTAATAATAATAATAAGTTTATTTTATATAGCGCCTTTCTACAAACTCAAGGTCGCTGTGTGTCTCTTGGAACCTGATGTCACTGCAATATCAAGTGTATTGCATTGTATTCCATGTAATTGCAGTTGACATTTTGGCAAATGCAGTAGGTTATCTGGATATTTCATGCAAACAGGAAGTATGCTTACTATGCACACTTCATACTTGAGAAATAGTTTGAATAGTGTAAACTGTGACCACAGAATTCTGTAGAAAGTTCTGCACATTTCTTCCACCTTATGATGGTTTATTAGATATATGATCAAGCTTATTTATTTCAAGCATGACATTAAAACATAAAGAGTTGTAAACTTCACAGAATTTCACTCACTAGTACCTCAAATATTTAATTGAAGCTCATCTAGGCATTATTTAATGAAATAGTGTCTCGCCCTGTCAGACACCGTGAAGTGGCCCATAATGAGGCCAAAAACCCATCGTTTGATTAAACGTAGCTCTTAATATGATAAGAGGTTCTGTAATTGCCTCGAGTCAGACGAAAGACGTTTTGATGTAGTGGAGAGCTGCATAAAAAAGGCTTTTCTGCTGCAGACACTATGAATTGATGTTCACGGTACTACAGTCATTCAGGGTCATGTCATTGCGTTGCTTTTGATGTTACTTAGGGCTCATTTTCTCTTGCACTCAATGAACCTAAAACATTAATGTCATTTTGAAATGCGGAAAAATACTGCGTTTGTACATGCCAAGAATGTGTCACTTTTTTTGCTTTAGAATGCTATTTTTAAAGGTGCACTAACGGTTAAAAAACAAAACTGCATGCATGTTGCGGAAGAACATTTTTCTGCGTGACTGTGTATGGTTATCCTACTGATCATAAAACATTCACTACTAGTCTTAAAGGCATAGTTCACCCAGAAATGGAAATGATCCCATAATTTACTCACCCTCAAGCCATCCTAGGTGTATATATGACTATCTTCTTTCAAACTAACACAATCGGAGATATATTAAAAAATATCCTGGCTCTTCCAAGATTTGTAATGGCAGCGAATGAAGGGTGAGATGTTGAAGGCCAAAAAAAGTGCGTCTATCCATCATAAAAATAATCCACACTGCTCCAGGGGGTTAGACAGATACATGGCAATTCATCTGTTTAATAAAACATCTTACTCACCTGTTGAGTACTAAAAACACCATCATCTCCGCGTCGCTTTAACAACATATCAGATCCCTCAGTTCTCGCCATCTCTGAAAAGCCGAGCCGATGTTGATTCTTGTTTTATTACGAGCTCTGTCACTTTCTCTTTTTGCCAGCAGACTCTATTCTGTTCGCCGTTTTCAACAGGTGATTCCCCAGAGATTGGAGATTTAGCGGCTCCATGTCAATATTTCTCGCTCGTTGTGACGACTAACATATGCCACTCCCACACCAGACATGCGTAAAAGTAGGCGGAGCAACTTTTCTCTATTCACGGACGTGACGTATGTATGCAATTTCCTGACAAAACATTTCTAACAGGCTTACCATAGTGAATTGAATCAGGGTAAGACAAAAACGCATTTTGGAAGAAGGGTTGATGATGTTTTGACTCATTATTTAAATTTCGTCAAAGGTGCAATATGTAAGATTTCTGTCCGCTAGAGGTCGCTAGAGGCCTATTCAAAACAAAGGCATAGCTTGATGACGGCAAGTTTGAGTGCTAATCTTGGGACATGTGGTCTTTACTTCACAGCCGGTGGGAAAGAATAGGGATAGGACTCGGGAAGAAATCATGTTCATGGATGTGATTATTAACGTTACTGTAGTATGAAGCAGAGCTGGAGCAAGTGTTGTGGGAGTTGAACGAGGAGCTGGAGTGATTGCGCAACACACGCCTCACGAGCAGCGGGACTTTTATTATGCCACATTCGCTGGCGCCGCTTCCGCTTTTCCGGTCATGAGTATGAGGTAACGCAGCTCTGTTTATCTTATTAGATACATTTGAAAGTGTTGAAAGTGATGTTATAACGTTACTCTGTGCGTTCGCTCGGCGGCTGCTGTGAGACACTGTTACACACTGCAGTAAGATAGATCGATTTTACAATATCATATTAAATGCTGGATGATTGTGTTGATAAATGGCATGCAATTAATTTTAAAACGTAATAGAGAAAATGCTGTATTACTATTACTAAAAATAAAGCTGCATCTGATTGTTATGTTAGCTACTTCACAAAATAGTGTTTTTCTCTGAGGCATGGTAAAGCATGGTACTCGCAAAAAATCAAGAAAACTAGATTTAAACAATAAGACTAAATGTGTTGAGCTATATAACAGTAATTAGTTTTCTGTCTATAAATATATCAAAACAGTTGTTCCCTTGCCTGTTAAAACATGTAAATATTAAAGCGTCTTTGGTGTTTCCATGGTTTCTACAAAATAAAACCGGAAACCGAGGGTAACGCGGGTATGACGCCACTGACAGGCGACTCCTCACACGTCCCGGAGCCTTGGTTAAAATTGCAATTTTCTCACTATTTACAAATAGTTGGAAACATTTGGGATATTGTAAATACTCAAGTGAACAAAATATATATAACACTGGCCTAGTGGTTTTTGGATATTTTACTGCAAAAATCTTACATATTGCACCTTTAATTTTAAACAAAGAAAAGTTACATAGTGCACCTTTTAATGAACGTGTCAAATGCATAAAACAAATTTAACAAATAATTTCTAAGAAACCGCAAGTAACACATTGAATTAAATGTGAAGTAGAAAGACTGAAATAGTATTTTCTTGTAAAACGTACTCCAATCATTTTTGCAACTTCACAAAATAATTTTTTTACAGTGTAATTTGGACTCGAACACACATTCAGTCCAAGAAATGTGACACGGTGTAATCTTGTAAAGCCACTTCAAATTCAAATGACCTTTTCTTGTACTCCCCTTCCTTTAACCCCAGTTTCAGACTTTCTAATTGGCTCAAACCCCACCAATCCCATGTCTCCATTACCGCTCTGCCGTCGCGATGGCCGTCGGCCAGCAGCTACAGGTGTAGACTGTGTTGTCGTGCCGTTTGAAGAACAGAGCGCTCTTTATTCATCTGTTCCTTTGCTCGCTCTCTCTCCACATCCATCCCTGTCGCTAACATACAGAATGAAACTGTCCACTGTTCATTTGAACTCAAAGCCTCCTTCATTCAGTCACAGAATTACAAAAACCGAATACATTATTGCAACATGTATATGATGGCATTGCACACTTGTGAACTGAACCAGCTTTGGTTATTTGCATTACAAATAAGACTGAGTAATTTTTTTGCTTAATGCATAAAAATAATGAACCTCCTGTGGTGCAAATCAACTTTTTAATGTTGTTTATATGTCTATGTGGTGTTTTTAATATACTTGAAGACAAACCATGTGCAAATTCTTCAGTCGACACCATTGCTGAGTATTTTCGCTTTAAAACTGCAGTGAATCAAAAACCCCGCCCCTGTTTCCTACTGTCACAAACATGTGACCAATCCCATCAGGACTGGGTTCTTTGGATCCCATCTCCACTGACTTTCTATGATGTTCAATGCTGATTTTTCGCAGGCAGCTGTCTGACTCTGAGATGTCGAACAGGAACATTATTAGCTGTTTGATAATATAGTCAAGCCAAACTCTAATCATATTAATTACCATTATGCAGACAAGTGATGTATAAAACATTCATTCTTCCTCTTCTTCTTCTGGATCAGTTTCTGCTTCACACATATATGGCTGAATTAAACCAATATTTCCACTTGCATCATGTAGCGTTTACTAGAGTTGAGCGAGTGGATCAGGTAATCCGAGCAGCTGTGATTGTGGAGGCGGGGCTTATTTGCATATTCATGAAGCAAGGGTGTCGAGTTACATTCAAGCTATTTTAAGGCATGAAAAAATTATTTTCACAGGAAAAAACTTTTAAATATGTACTTTAACTTTACTTTTTAAAATTTAATCTTTCTGTTAATTGCATAAATTTCTTTTCAATTCAGTTTGGTGTTGCTCGTTTCAACTAAATACTTCACCTTCAAATGAAAGTGGGGATGTTTGAGTAAACAAGAAGCATTGCACTGGAACAAACAGTGTTTTGTCTGCCGGCTCCGGGGGATTCGTATCGGCTCCTGCATCCCTTTGAGTTTCGTGCCGACGCACTGGTCAGGAAAGTCTGTAATTGCAGTCGTCACGTCACACGTTGGTGGGGTTTGTCCTGTCAAACTCCTCGGGCTCTTCTAATGAGAGGACCAGGGAAAGTTCGACTCTAACCGCTCAGTTTATTTGGCGTGAAGGAGAGCGGGGAGGTGTGCGTGTGATGTATTTTTAGCAGGAGCTTCTTCTGCAGTGCAGAGAGTTGCATTAACATTTGATCAGGGTGCAGGCAGGGGGGACACATTTGAGGAAATAAGCCTGCGTTTTGGAAAATTCACTGCTCCACTTCTCTCCTCGGGGTATTAGAGTGTTTGTGAGGGGAAAATAGAGTTTCTGACTCTTCCTCCCTCTCAATCCATCCCTTCTCCCCCCTTTAATCTTTAATTAAAGTCAAACAGCCAGTTCTTAATCCCAACTTACAGCAAATGCCCCACACTTACTAAAGCTGAAACACATCAGAGAAAAAAAAACCTGATTGACAACCAGGAAATAGAAGCAAGTAAAGCAGAGAAGAGCAATTATGAATTTTAAATTCTCTAGCCACCACTTTTTGGAAAGTCATTGCAAATGCCAAATAAGGAAAATCGACCCATTTTTTGGGTCTCTTAAGAAATCCCTGGGTCACAAAATACAGAATTATATTTCCATGAAGAAAATTGTACTTATCAAATACAGACTTATTTAGACTGTGACATTATCTTTATCACAAATATGCACACTTTAATCCCAAATTCTTATTTTGATGAGAAAAAAAATCTGTAATTTTTAGGAAGTGGGGAAAATGTTTATCAGATCTTTAATGGTTGTAAAAAATACTAGACATTGTTTTATTTCTTTAAAATATAATTTCCAAAAATTTTTTTTTTTCAGTTTTGGGGTGAAATATGACCTGGAAAGTGGGGTCAGAAAGATTTTTCATTGTTGCTGTAAGAAATTAATTCTTATATTCAGCAAGGACATATTAAATTGATCAAAAGTGACAGTAAACACTTTCCTGTTTCAAATAATTGCTGTTTCTTTGAACTTTCTATTCATCAAAGTATATATATATAATGATATTTTCTTGGTCTTCCACAAAAATATGAAGCAGCACAACTGTTTTCAACATTGATAATAATCATAAATGTTTCTTGAGCAGCAAATCATCATATTAGATTGATTTCTGAAGGATCATGTGACACTGAAGACTGGAGTAATGATGCTGAAAATGCAGCTTTGATTACAGAAATAAATTATATTTTACTATATATTCACATAGAAAAACGGTTATTTTAAATTGGAATAATATTTAATTTTTTACTGTATTTTATCACATAAATGCAGCTTTGGTGAGCAGAAGAGACTTCTTTCAAAAACATTTAAAAATCTCCTCCCTGAGTTTATTTAAACAGAAATGATTGATTTGTCACTGCTGTTGTTCAATCTGTTGATCCACTTTAATTTGATTTCTGCTCCACTTTCAGTCTGAACACTCCACCTGGAACCAAAGTGAAGCTTCTGGGGGACGTTCAGGTTAAGAATGGCATCCTGCTATTGGACGATTCCAAGATCGCCGTTCTCGGAGGCGAGGTGGATCACATGATCGAGAAGTGGGAGTTTCAGAGGGTGAGATGCATGTTTTCTCTCAAGAGTTATTATTAATGCATTCAGATAATATGATGCAGTTTAATGGGGACTTTTTTTCTTGCTTCTATGAAATAAAGGTTCACTATTCAATATTTGTTCAATACTGTTCAATATTTGAAATACATCATGGTTGTCGCAATTATGAGCTCATTAATATATGTTCTCTAAACTGAATTAACAAATCACCATTCATCAATTTGACCCGCTCTGATGAACGACATCAGCATATGGAGGTCGGCCAATCGCAACCGAGGACATTTACATATAGAATTCTTAAATACACTTTTGCTCATGCTATTGGTTTTAATTCTGAGTTTCAGAGAGTGGGTGTAAAATCATGAAATAAATTAAATCACAAGTGTTTTTAGTGCAAGAGACCTTATCTAACATTATAAGTGGGCTCTAGGGAGAAAATGAAGAGATGCAAAAGTGTAAAATATTGAATTGAAAATATGACCCATTAAAGGTTGTATTCATTAAAAGTTAAGAAACAGAAGCCACCGTGTCAAGCAGAAACAGGAGTGTCTGTAGCCATCTGTCATGTTTTAGCTCAGTGATGGATGACACACTGGCAACAGATGATTTTTTTTTAATGATCAATCAAAGCCAGAAAGCATGAAGACACATTTCTTTATCTAAATGGGTAAATTACTTTAATCCAAAGATTTTTCTCCCCTTGAATGTTACACTATATTCACATATCTAACTTTTTCCTCACAAAAGAGCCTGGCCAAGCACAGCCGTAGAAACGTTGGTGCAGAAGGTGGACCTCCTCCATTCGTTCCCTTTGGACAGGTCAGGACTCTTTACATCTGTTTTTTATGAGGTTGATTTGATTTTCCAGTTGTATAATCTGCTTTCGTCTCTCTGTAGAAATGTGCTCATAAGGAGCAGGTGGACAGCAGAGCTCTGGATCAGAGGAAGACCCTTCAGAGCACGAACGCTATCAAATCTGTTGACGACAACGATGAGTTTGAGAAACAAAGAACCGCTGCTATCGCAGAGGTCGCCAAGAGTAAAGAGGTGTGCTGTCATCCCTAACCGTTATTATGAGATGTGTTTAATACTATTGACAATTAGCCTACCCTAGGACTATATGTTTCAAGATGTAGTTCCTGTGAAATTAGATTTTTTATGTTTTAGAAAGAAGTCTCTTCTGCTCACCAAGGCTGATTTTATTTGATTAAAAATACAGTAAAAATTGTGTAATATTTTTACAATTTAAAATAGCTGTTTTCTATGTGAATATATAGTAAAATGTAATTTATTCCTGTGATCAAAAGCTGAATTTTCAGCATCATTACTCCAGTCTTCAGTGTCACATGATCCTTCAGAAACCATTCTAATATACAGAATTTGCTAGATTTGCAAAAGTTAAAAAAAAGAAATTAATACTTTTATTCAGCAGGGATGAATTAAATTGATCAAAAGTGACAGTAAAGACTTTTATTATGTTACAAAACATTATATTTCAAGTAAATGCTGTTCTTTTGAACTTTCTATTCATCAAAGAATCCGAAGAAAATGTATCACGGTTTGCAAAAACAAAAAAATAATTACAATCATTATTAATAATTGTGCACCAAACTGATAATAATTGGGCAGCAAATCATCATATTACAATGATTTCTGAAGGATCATGTGACACTGAAGCCTGGAGTAATGATGCTGAAAATTCAGCTTTGATCACAGGAATAAATTACATTTGACAATATATTCATATAAATTGCAATAATTTTTTTTACTGTATTTTTTATTCCACACTTTTAACCGGTAGTGTTCAGCATTTTACATAATTAACACTTGCATAAAGATATTGGCATTTCAGTTCAGAATAAATATCGTTTTCATCCCCTGCAACAAAGTAGCACCTTTTAATAATGAAATATTGATGTATTAAAGCTATATATAATTGAATTTGTTCGTTCTCATGACTGTATCCTTAGGCCATGGGTGAACTTAATATTCTCCGATATTTAATTAAAAAATGTTTGATTTTGAGTATGTAATTACGAATGAAACCTGATAAGTGAACACCACAGAAATGATTAAACATTTTGCCTCCGCAGCACCTGGGCTGTGTTTCAAAACCCAGCTTGATTTGAACTTTCAAAACGCACTTATGATGTCCAAATATGTTGTTTTTTAATTGTGCTGTAGTTGTGTGTATTAATGGAAGAAATCTGATCTTAAAATGCTGGAGTTACGTCAGTGTTTTGTGTTTTTCACAGTGCTCTCTGTTGTCTTCTAGACGCGTACGTTTGGCGGTGGAGGCAATGCAGGCGGAAACCTCGCCAATCCAGGATCCACCTACAAGAATCGAGACACCTATCAAAGAAAAAGAGAGGAGAGAGAAAAGCCGTGGACGGAGAACAAGTCAGAAGGAGTTTACAGAGATCTGGTAAGATGCAAAGATCATCAGAAAAAGAAAAGAGGTTTTTGTCAGCAGTTTTTAAGCGATTCAGAAAAGTTCTTCCTCTTGAAATGAATAATAAAACATGGTGAAGATCTAAACAGATGACTATTATTTAAGACATTATTTCTTCCAAGTATCATCACTTCAGATCCAATATTCTTACAGTTAATAAAATATATTGCTGTTTTTCTGCAGTCCTCACTGTTGTGCTATGATCACGACTGAACCCAATGAGTCTGTTTTAAATGTGTCATTAGTAAATGTAGCCTTGGACGTCCAGTGTTCATTAGTGGTGCTTGCTAAGATACATAAGTTGCCCAGCATCGTTTGTTCTCCAGACATGTATGATTCTTATATTTGCGCATGATAAAACTCTTATACATCATGGTGGTGAGTTTTACACAGACACGCTCCACTCATACTCTATTTTCTTCAGAAAATGTAAAAATGTAGGTTTTGGACTCTCTGTGGTGTTGCATAAATAAGCATCATCATCTGGGAATCTGAGCAGAGAGATTTTATTGATGTTTTTTAAATGTTTTGAAAGAAGTCTGAGTGCTCACCTAGGGCCCATTTTTCATTTCTTTTCAGTTTTAATTTTTTTGCACTCCATTTTGATGGTTAAATAAAATTTTAATAATCAAAAAAGCATGTCTAATTAATTGAAATCATGAAACTTATACAATTTAAGAACAATTTATTAGAAGTTTAAAAAAAATTACATATTTTAGGGCCCTATAAAATACGTTTTTTTTTTTTTTTTCTCAAATTCCGTTTTATTTATTTATTTATTTTTTTCTGCATTCCATTTTAATGGTTTAATTACATTTTAATAATCAAAAAGCATGTCTAATTAATTGAATTCATAAAAACAACTACATTTATTAATTTATAAATTTCTATGAAAAGTTTTGTTTTTGTTTTTTCAGAAATTCTGTGTTGTGTATTTACATTTTTCTGGCAATCAAATGCAGGAATATAACATTATCTTTTAATCATGAAATGAAACTTTTTTGTCAAACAAAGTGCTGCACAACAGAGCTTTACTGTTAAAATTAAAGCATGGAATAAAAATGTATTATTCCTAAAACAAAGTTTTATTAATAATTTATTATTATTATTAGTGTTAGTATTATTATTACATTGAAATGTAGCTAAATTCTACTGTACAACAGTAATATATGTCACAATTTCTTCAAGTTAAACCGAACTTTATTTTGACACGTTGCCGTGAAGACCATTAAGTTTCTGTGTTTATGATGTGATGATAGTTTTTCTCAAAACGGTAAAATGCTCATGAAGTGACTCTCAGAGCAGCTCTGGAGATGAAGTTCATGCATTCATATAGTGCGGCGTCAGAGGCTGAAAACACCGCAAGCGTCATGCTTCTGTGTGTGTGTGTGTGTGTGTGTGTGGTAAATGAAATCCCACATCTGCACCATTCATTCACACAGAGACGCAGGACATGCAGGATTCATATTTAAGCAGTGTTTTTGCTGTTTAATATTCACAGACACTAGTCTATAATTGCGATTTGATTTAAGTGTACTGATCTGCTTATTATTTATTAATCAGATTTGACCAATTCTGTGACATTCCGCATTATATTGTAAATTCAGTGTTTATGACTGTTAATTTCAACACTTACCAATGCAGTATTAAAATCACAGTGAACTAACATGAACGAACAATGAACAGAGATGTATATTTAATAAGTAACATCAACAAATAAATACCATAACTAATGTATTGCTCATTTATGTTAGTTAATACATTTAATGTTCTTGCTGAATAAAAGTATTAATTTCTAAAAAACAAAAGGACATGAAGATGCTAATGGATTCAAATTCTGCTGTTTCTTAAATAACAGTCTGTAAAAACACCTCAAGTGCCCAAAAATTGTACGGTGGACT
Organism: Anabarilius grahami; assembly: GCA_003731715.1. Taxonomy (NCBI): domain Eukaryota; kingdom Metazoa; phylum Chordata; class Actinopteri; order Cypriniformes; family Xenocyprididae; genus Anabarilius; species Anabarilius grahami. The sequence continues at coordinate 1,374,402 of RJVU01079719.1, forward strand.
ATTATTTATAATTATATGTCATTATTTTCCTCTAATGCCAGTAGAGACACAAGTAAATGCCTTCTCTTGATGAAAAATGAATTGATGACTGACGTAAGCATCAGTAGATGTGACCCCTCTGAGTCCCTGTCTTTTCTGTTTTGTATTTTCGTCTAATGTCCATGTTTTTGTACTCAAGTAGGTCTCTGCATGTTTTCTACATCTGTGCTTTTGTCCCTGCTTGATGGATTTTAATGCAATGCTTGATGACCCTCAAGTTCATCAGATTCCTTCTCTGCTGTTTCATGTTGCTGCGGTCTCTTCAAGGTTGATGAGCGGGCTTTGAGGGACATCATGGAGATGGGCTTTAACCGTGAGGCGGCCAGACAGGCCCTGCTGGATAACAACAATAACGTGGAGGTGGCCCTCAACCTCCTGCTCACCGGAACAAACCAGCCCAAAGCGGCCCAGATGGAGCAGAGCCGCCCACCTCCTCGAGGTAAAGCCTTCAGGTGCCGAGAAAAGATCAGAAATCTTCAGATAGTTGCTAGATACACAACTGCTCGTGAAAGAAGGCTGCAGGATTGTGTTGGTTGCTTAAAAACTAGTAGGATTCATTTTTCTTTCTTGTGTAGGTAAATTTTTCTTGTTTATTTAGTTCACAATGCAATAAAATCAAACCAAATGCAATTAAACCCATCGATAGAGATGCACCGCATGACCGTCCATCGATTGGAACTGGCCAGTTGCCGAATGTGTGTTTAGAGGAAAAAACTGCATTTTTTTTGTTTCATTTTGGTCTGTCTCTCTGTTCTGAACTTGCACACAAACTGCATTACAATTATTTCCCAAAATGTCATTTGTGTGGAAATAAGGGCTGCCGATTTAAACAAATTAACTAAATTAGCGAGTTGTTTGTTAAAATTATTAATGAATTTAATCAAGGTTGCCAGGTTTTCACAACAAAACCCGCCCAATTGCTACTCGATACTAGCCCAATCGCATTTCAGGGGGGTCCTCCGGTAAAAATCGCATTCCGGGTTTTTATTTTGCCAGGGTTCCTTTGGTAAAATTTGCATTCCAGGGGCTAAATATCATGTTATTTGGGGTCACTTCAACCCGCGGACATAAAAAACAACTCGCGGCAACAGTGTTAAAGTAGCCACGTACTTGGCAACTCTGAATTTAATGCACCTGCTCCAGACCTACGTACGTAGGTCATCTTACATTTCATAAAGTTGATTGGTAACGAACATGAAGCAGAGCAACGACTCACTAAAACTCACTAAAATTCAAGATATCAGGGCAAAAATGCCCCAGTATGAGTTTTTGTCTCATATTTATATCATGATATAGTTGAGCAATATCACACAAGTGCTGTTTTTGTCCCGACTAGCATTAGTGCAAATGTGATATTGATTTTCTACAATATTTTAGACACAATATGGTCCGCTTTCTAAATTTTGCCAATTTTGCGGTGTTTCGTTTCTGAACGAATCTGTTTTGAGTGAATTAATCAGGTGAATCAATGATTCAATGACCCATTCATAAAGAGAACTATTTACTTCATTACTGAATGAATCAGCTGTTTGAACTAATCAAATGAATGATCAAATGAATGACTTACTCATTTAGTCATTTACTGCCACCTACTGGCAGTTTTAGTTCCTTATTTAGATTATCATTTCATAAAAAAAAAATGATTTCATATTTGCATATTAATAAAGTTTAATTCACCCAAAAAAATCATTTACTCACTCTCATGTCCGTTGAAGCCTAAAAGTTTGTGTAATAAACTATATGTTGAATCAAATAAAATATATATTTTTTTCCTAAAGCTACTTTTTATAATGTCTATTTGATGCTCTTCTCATTTAACACAATAATGACTTTAAATTATCATTTGGGGGTAATTTCTCAGCCATATTTAATATGCAATTAATTAGATTAATTAATTGCCATTATATTGTAATTAATAGATAAAAAAAAATTTACTGCTTGACAACACTAGTGGAAATATTACGAAACAGGACGTTGCTGAATACGGAAGCAAAGGAGAGAGGAAAGCACAGAAATACTGAACCAGGCTTTAATTGTCTAATTTATTAATAATACTTCAATTGTCCTTTTAATTTGACAGTTTGTTTGTTTTCTGACAGGAAAGGGTCGTGGAAGGGGACGCTCCAGACAAGATGAGGATGAGGAAGCAGGAGGAAGACCATCTGGGCCCAGCACGCTGTTTGACTTCCTGGAGTCCAAAATGGGGACGTTCTCCATTGACGGTACATCAACCTTTTTTTATGTTTTTGTAGTGCTTTACAATCTGGCCAATATTAACATTTACATTTATGCATTTGGCAGACGCTTTTATCCAAAGCGACTTACATTGCATTATACTATACATTTGTATCTGTGTATGTGCAATCCCTGGGATCGAACCCATGACCTTGGCATTGCTAGTGCCACGCTCTAACCACTGAGCTACAGGAAAGCTGTATTAAGGCTTCTTTAAATTACTGGTACCAGAATTTGCCAATATTGGAAGCAGATAGTAACAGTGTTTAGTTTTGTTTATGTACTATTATACAGGGTTCTTACGCAGTTTGGAAAAGTATGGAATTTGAGTATGGACAAAACATTGTGTTTTCAGACTATTGCACCTATTCAGGTTTCTGTAATATAAAATTAAATTGATCAAACAAGCAGAGTGTTTTCATGGCAATTTTAGTGATTGTCGAACACAACTGAATGAATTCAAGGCGCATTTTCATCACACAAAACTCTCTTTTGAACTTCACTAAAAGAATGTTTACTCAACCAGCAAAGAAGCAAACAGTCATCTGAGACTTTGCTGTTTGGTGTGACTTCAAACCACATTTACTGTATCAAAAGCGAACAAATGCACGCAATAAAGCATTTCAGCTTTCTTCTTATCATATATCACTTTGATAAAACCAACATGAAATTAAAAATACATGACTTTTGTTTGAGTTAGTTGCTTAACAGTTTTTACATCAGCTTTTAAATTTTAAATTCTCTTAATTAACAGTAACACTGAATAGTAAACTTTTTCTGTGCCAACTTTCTAAAGTAGTTAACACTTCTATATCTCTGCATCGTTTCCTATTTCACATTGTTTCACTGATTTTCCAGCTCAAATCAATATTTCATTTACATTTATTTATTTATTTTGTAAGCATTTGTGTTAAAAATTGGATAGTGTAGTTAGCTCATCATTATTGCAAAATGGGGATGATTAAAGACCCTGCTTGGTTTCAAAGTCATGATCAGCCTGTGAGTTTATTTTGCTATAATTACTGTAAAAGAGCCTTCATTTCTTCCTACTGGATGTGCAATGGAAGATGTCCTAATAATGGGAACATTGTATCAGGATTTTTAATCTCTTATGTTCGAATCCCAGTGGGCTGCAGAACTGTGCGGCGTCAAACAGATGGCCAGTCCCAAATGAAGGCGCTTCTATTAGTCAGCTTTAGATAAGTCTCTGTGGCTGGTAAGCTCCGCCTGACATATGGCTTTAGGAGAAAACAGACAGGGCTAATATGTGGAGAAACCGTTTGTCCGCTCTCAGTACCGATGTTTTAACATTCAGTGTGTTGCTTTGAGTCAGAATGACCTGAAACACATTGTTATTGTGCTTTTGAAGAGCACTGCATCATCGCTGAGTCCTGCATTTAATTAGTTGATATTTCCATGAAAAGACTATCTGGGTTTTTTGAATGAACTTTTAGTTATTATCACTTATTATTTCTGACGCATTTCTCAACAAAGTGATTTGAATGCATGCCGTGACACTCATGCTGCAAGACACAAAAGATATGCAAAACAACAGGCTATTCAGTTTGAGTTATCTTTGGAGGTTTTTCTTTGCAAATAGTGAAATATTCTATTAGTGGTGGGCCGATTAAATCAGACGATATTTGCCATTTTTTTTAATTATCGGCATTAACTGATAAGTTTTTTTTATTTGGGTGATGTGTCAGAAGCAGGGGTTGAGAACGCCAGCACTTTAGCGTCCGAGCTCCCATTAGTTTTCCGCTAATAATTGACTATATATTTTTTTTGATTACCAGCTTATGTCTTCTTTTAAAAGTGACCCATATACAATATCTGCATTTACACTATTCACTTGGCGAAACAACCCAAAATAGACGTACTGACCCGGAAAAGCTTAGGCCGAAAAGTAAGTAAAAACGGCGCGATTTGATCATACAAGCTTTTGCTTTCCGCACCATCTTTAAAGGTCAGCAGAGCATTGGGTCGAGCCTTCATCCTCCATTGCGCCATTGAAAAGAGTCTTGTGATCGCAGTGGGTGACATTATTCGCCACCGTCGCTTTTTCAATGATGTACGTCCCGGGAATTTCCGATCTGTCCGATTACATGGCAGACACAAATGCACGTTTCTGATTCATATCAAATTTATTTCCACACATGAATGAGGCCTAAAACTATGGAAGATTGATTCCGGCACGGAATAAAAAATATAAAGGATAATTGCGACTTTTTATCTTGCAAATTCTGACTTTTTTTCTCTCAATTGCGTGATATAAACTCGCAATTGTTAGTTAAAAAGTCAGAATTGTGTGATATAAACTCGCAATTGCATGTTATAAAGTCAGAATTGTGTGATATAAACTCGCAATTGCGAGTTAAGTCCAATTCTAAAAAAAAGGGATTGCGAGAAACTCAGAATTGCGAGTTTATATGTACAATTCTGAGAAAAAAAGTCAGAATTGTCGGTAACACTTTACAAAAAGGTTCATTAGTTAACATTAGTTAATGCAGTGTGAACTAACATGAACAACTGTATTTTCATTAACTAACATTAACAAAGATTAGAAAATACAGTAACAAATGTATTGCTCATGGTTAGTTCATGTTAATACATTAACTAATGTTTAACTAATGAACCTTATTGTAAAGCGTTACCGAATTGTCAGTTTATATCTCGCAATTCTGACTTTATATCTTGCAACTGAGATTTTATATCTCGCAATTCTCACGCAACAAGCTTCCATATGAAACTGATCTGAGAATATCGGAATCCATGTGCTTTTTTCTGCTTACATGTTCGTGCAACATATCCGATCTGTGCCACAAGTAGGAGGAAAAAAATCTGAAATGGGTCACTGAAACCATGTGATGTAAATGCGGCCATACTTTTAAATCTGCTGTCAGCAAACATGCAACAATTTAAACAAGTTTGTACAGCAATTGACATGTTTTTCTTATAATTAACCTGCTAGAGTCAAAGAACCAGTCTTCACTACAAGACCACCAAACTAAGATGACTTTCCCCAACACCGATCAAATATCCAGAGATGGCACCCTGTCCAAACACCCTCCTCGAAATGAGGGAAGGCCACAGAGAAACGACAGGCCTCCCCGTTTCCAGAAGGACGGAGACTTCCCTAAACCTAGCCCAGCTTCTTCCACCTTTTCCCAGCCACAGAAATGGAGGGACGGAGAGCGACCAGGAAGAGGAGGATCAGAGCGATGGAAGAATGAAAGTCAAGATGCTAGAATTGCATCTTCCTCGTACACCTCTTCCTCGACAGGGAAGTCCAGGGAACAGCAAGGAAAGGAACATAGTGGATCAAAGGGCTTCCAGCAGGAACCCCATAATGGTGGATGGAAAGAGCAGAATGGGACAGGACGGTCCGATCCTGCTTCATTTAGGAAAAACCAATCAAACGGACCCGCGGCACCCAAATCCTCAAATCCTGCTGCGTCAGGCTCAGATCCTAAAGGAAGATATGAGGCGAACAACAGAAGGAAAGGCAGGCCGGAAAGGCCCAATTCGGGCTACTTTGAGCGTTCCCAAGATGCAATGAAAAAAGACTTTTCGCAGGATGCGGGATCAGGCCAGTTCATCAAAGTGGGTGGGGTTTCAAACACGCAGCTCCCTAATGGAGATTTAGAACACAGGCGGACCGGTCCAATCAAGCTGCAGTCTTCAGGCCCGCCTCAAAAGCAAAGCAACTCGCGTAACTCCGCCCCCAAAAAGAGATCCGGCCCAATCAAAGGTCCGAGAGAGCCAGCCGACACAAATAATTACGTAAACTGGAAAGCAGGTGACCAATGTCTCGCACTCTACTGGGAAGACAATAAGGTCAGTAATTTCCATTATTATTATTATTATACGCTTTCGTTGCATTTTCCATTTTGTGTAATATCTTGCTTATTTGTGGCAGTTTTATCGGGCGAGCATCGACGCCGTCCACCCCTCGGGCTCGACGGCTGTGGTCGTGTTCAGTGACTATGGCAACTGCGAAGAAGTTCTGCTTCACAATATCAAACCACTGCACATGGATGTTTGGGTAAGAATCAGATCACCTAAGATCCTTTAAACCCAAAATATACTTCGGCCGTCCGCGTTCTGTGACGGTTTGCACACTGTCCGCGTGACATAATTTCCGTCATCGGGACGGTCCGAGCACACAGTCCGCGTGCAGCCCAATTTGTGTGTCCGCGCGGACGGCGCGTGTACAACAGCGCATGGGCAAGGTGAATGTTGAGACAGAAGTGTCTCTAGGTGGCAATTTGCACAGTTGTACTGTGCATTTATATCTGCATATTTGTGATATTTACCCTAAGGGAATGTTTTTTACTTTATAAAGGCCCCCCAATCTTATTAAAATTAATTTATCTTTTAGCTTTATATTTCATTTTAAATTCTTGAATTTGATCAATAAATTCAGTAAGATTATTAAGACACTATAGGGTGGTTACCAATCAAATTAACTAATTTTACACTGAAAAATTACAACTGCATTAAATAATGTTATGAAATTGTTTTCAATATTTTTTGAAAATACAAATAAGAAATGTTGGAGGAAAAAATGATGCTTCTAAACAAGAAACTAAACATGAAACAAATGACCGTCTTAATGAGTGAGTCATTGAGTCATTCATTCAAACGATTTGTTCAAGAATGAGGCAGTTATTTATGAATGAGTCATTGAATCTTTGACTCAACCAATTTGTTCAAAACGCTGAATCTTTCATTAATGAAACACAGTTGAGTGTTGCTGTGAGATGCGCTATGGTTATTTTTGCTGCTGAAATAGAACAATAGACAATGTTTATTCAATATTGCGTCTAAAATGTAAGTGACTTAAAGGCACAATATGTAAGATTTTTGGATTAAAATATCCACAAATCACTAGAACAGTGTTATATATTTTGTTGACTTGTGTACTTACATTATCCCAGATGTTTCCAAGAATGTTTAAATCCAGAGAAATAAGCAATTTTAACCAGGACTCGGACCATGTCCGTGCGTCGCCTATCAATGACATCATACCCACATTACCCTCGGTTTCCGGTTTTATTTTGTAGAAACCATGGAAACACCAAAGACACTTTAATTTATTACATGTTTTATTAGACAAGGGAAAAACTGTTTGGATACATTTAAAGACAGAAAACTAATCATTGTTTTATAGCTCAACACGTTTAGTCTTATTGTTTGAATCTCGTTTTCTTGATTTTCCGCGACTGCATGTTTTCACCATGATTTCTGCCGGAGTCCTGTCCCGATTCTTTTCCACCAGCTGTGAGGTGAAGACAACATCTCCCATGATTTTGTGCTCAGTCTCGGCGTCGTCAAGCTACACCTTTGTTTTGAATAGGCGACCTCTAGTGGCGAAAATGTACATAGTGTGCCTTTAAATATTTTTTAAAAATAAAAATAAATGTTGGACAGGTGACCATCTTAATGAGTGAGGCATAGAGTCATTCATTCAAACGATTCGTTCAAATGGCTCATTCATTCAAGAATGAGGCAGTTGTTTATGAATGGGTCATTGAATCTTTCACTCAACCGATTTGTTCGAAACGCTGAATTATTCATTGATAAAACACGGTTGAGTGTTGCTGTGAGTTTTGTTTAGAACTATTTTCGCTGCTAAAATAGAACAGAAACATTCAATATTGCATCTAAAATGTAAGTGACTAAATTACTTGTTTATTGAACTGTCTATGAAATCACATTTTCAATTGTGATGGTATTCAGGAAGTCGTGTGATGTTACTTAACCCGTATCATATGTTATAAATATAAAAACTCCACATTTTGAATTTTTAGTATGTTAACTGAGTTACATTGTGTGTGCTGTGCTCATTTGTTTCGATTTCTCCTCGAGAGGCTGTGCGAGCCTCAACAGCGCAACCTTGCTACCGTCAGTACATTATATTATTATCCTCTATAGATCGCCACTTACACTAAATGTCATTCTCCCTTTTTGGTGATTCTATAGCTATTTTTTTGTTATTGACATTATAATCGGGCTACAAATTCTCATTTGCCCCTTGTCCTGAATCCACTTGTCCTGGACAAGTTAATGTTGAGTCCTGTGCATTAAAGACACGCATGTTCCAAATTCCCAAATTTACATTTTGGCTGTGTTGTATTTATTTAAAGACCAGTCTGTCTTCTGTTTGCCATGACTGATGCAGTACACTTGCGTTTATTAGTAACATTAGTCACTCATGTCCTGGTAACTTCTTTACAGGATGACGAAGACATTTACTATGAGAATTCCCTTGAATTTCGAAGAGGAGGAGACGGACAACCTCGACGCTCTCGACCGACGCAACAATATTATCAACCGCCCCGTGCAAGAGACTGACACACACTCGCACGCAAATCCATCCTCACAGTCTTTCCCTAGCAAGGCAACTCATTTGAATTGCTCATTACTCCTGGAAAAAAACAATTAGTGCTCTTTTTTTGGTAAACCAACACACTTAGATCAGGACTTAAACAGGCTGTTACTCTTCTGCTAATAGACACTTCTAGCATTGTGTAGATTCTGTAGAACAGTATAAATGCAACATGATGTTCTCTCCCTATGCAGGTCATTATCATCTCGTTATCCACAAGTAAACAAGTTTAATTGGAAAAAAAAATGACATGTGGTTTGTAGTACCTTTTCAGAAGCATCAATATTAACAGCTAAATATATAGGAAATGCTAATAGAGTGAATCTCAGAATATTTCACCCCAAAATAAAAAATAAGAAATAATATTTTGCATTAACATTATTTGCATTTTTATTTCTATCAGTGTTAAGAATTTTGATTTTGATTTAAATAAAATAATTGTGACTGTATTACCGTAATTAGAATCAATGAAAAATCAAAAGTAAAAGTTTCGTCGGTGAGAATTTGTGTGCATAATCATCATGAAAATGTCACAGTGTTTAATAGGCTTCATTTTCTTTATGCAAAATGTATTTAATTTTTTTTTTTCTTCGATTTTGGGGTGGAATGTGACCCTGTCGTGAGATTCACTCGATGAGCATTGACAGAAAAATGATGCATCATCTGTAATGACTGTTTTGGTTACATGCCTGTGCGAGGTCATTACTGCGCTCGATATGCACTACTTCATGCGAGTTAAAAGGAAACTAATCCGTAACTGATACATTTGTGTTTTGTCTCAAAGATGTTTTTTAAATTCTAAGACTGATCTGATCTCTGGCGGAAGAGACGGAAGAACATATCTCAAATATCTGATCTCTGTCTCGGCATGGGAGACGGATCCGTAAGGGCTTGCAGCACATGTATGATGAATTCTGTGAACCTTGCCATGCAAACGGCTGCTGTACACGGTGACTATTTGTAAAGGACTTGATATTAATAATTATAAAAGCGCTACGCTCTTTTGTTCAAAGCTCAGTGCGTCATTTGTTTTTGTTGTTTTTTAATTTTTTTATTTGTTGGCTATTTGTTTATTTGTTATGAATTGCTGTAAATTTGATCTTAATGATCCTTAAATAGGCTTCATTTTCTTTATTTAAAACTTTTTTCACTTGATCTTTGGGTGAAATGTGACTTGGATATGAGCTGTCACATTGAGGGGCCATTTACACAACTAAAAACAGAAAACTTTTTATGCATTTTGGCTGTTCATTTACACGACAACAGCGTTTTGGGGGCCTGAAAACGTGTTTCAAAGTGCAAGTTCTTGAAAATTATGTCAAAACATTGACGTAATGCGAATGTGTATTACATAGTTTCTTTACGAAGTGACATCGCCATCTACTGGCCTGGCAGCAGAATACAGCGATTTTAGTCATTTTCGCGGATCCATGTGAACATTTACCAGATAACGTTGTCGTATGTTCGCGAAAAACGCGAAGGAAAAACTTTTCCATTTTTAGTACATCATTGTCGTGTAAATGTACCCTGAGATTCACTCGATGCGGCGTCTGTAAGGACACTGTAATGAACCACAAATATCTGCATGAATTGTTCCTAAATTATTTTGTTGCCACATTCAATTCAATGGGACAATTTACGACTGAATTGCTGTACATTTGATCTCATTTTCTTTATTTAAAACTTTTTCCACTTGATCTTGGGGTGAAATGTGACCTGGATATGAGCTGTCTCATTGAGGGGCCTTTACTAGAAACGGAAAACTTTTTATGCGTTTTGGCCATTCATTTACATGACAACGGCGTTTTGGGGGCCTGAAAATGAGTTTCAAAGTAAAAGTGTTTGAAAACGATACCGTTATCACCTGTAAACTATAAAAACGGTGACGTCATGCGCATGCATATTACATAGTTCCCTTACAAAGTGACATCGCCATCTACTGGTCGGGCAGCATAATACAGCGTTTTATTACATTGTTGTTGTGTAAACGCACCCTGAGATTCACTCGATGCAGCGTCTATATTGACACTGTAATAAAACACAGACGTAACAAATGTCTGCGTGAATTGTTCCTAAATTAATTTGTTACCCCATTCAATTCAATCCGACAATTTATATATGAACTGCTGTACATATGATCTTAATGATCCTTAAATAGTTTTTATTTTGTTTATTTAAAACTTTTTTCACTCGATCTTGGGGTTAAATGTGACTTGGATATGAGCTGTCACATTGAGGTGCCGTTTACACAACTAAAAACGTAAAACTTTTTATGTATTTTCATTTAAACGACACCAGCGTTTTGGGCGCCAGAAAACGAGTTTCAAAGTGCAAGTGTTTGAAAATGATACCGTCTCTGTGTAAAATATAAAAACGATGACATCATGCACATGCGTATTATGTGTTCAGTCTATAGGCGCATAGTTACTTTACAAAGTGACATCGCCATCTACTGGCCTGGAAGCAGAATACAGCAATTTTAGTCATCTTCGCGGATCTGTGTGAATGGGACAGTTTTCGTATGAATTGCTATACATGTGATCTTAATGATCCTTAAATAGGCTTCATTTTCTTTAAAACTTTTCACTTGATCTTGGGGTGAAATGTCACCTGGATATGAGCTGTCACATTGAGGGGCCGTTTTCACAACTAAAAATGGAAAACTTTCTATGCATTTTAGCCGTTCGTTTACATGAAAAAGTGTTTCAAAGTGCAAGCTTTTGCAAACTATACCGCTATCGTCTCTGTGTAAACTATAAAACCGTTAATTTGTGAAAACGGTGATGTCATGCATATAATGTTTTCAGTCTATAGTGTTTCTTTACAAAGTGATATCGCCATCTACTGGCCTTGCCGCAGAATATGGCTATTTTAGTCGTCGTTTTCGCAGATCCGTGTGAACAGGGATTGTTTTGACAACGTTGACGTCTGTACGCAAAAAACTTTTCAGTTTAGTACATCGTTGTCGTGTATACGTACACTGAGATTCACTTAATGAGCGTTTGCAAAAATCATGTGGCCTCTCTAATGAAACAAACGTAACAAATATCCACGTGAATTGTTCCTAAATTAATTCTTATATTCAATTTAGTGATACAACTTGCATCCGTATTGCTGTACGTATGCGTATGCTTTTCACAAATATGTTCGTTCATGTTTCGTGAAAACGGCCCAAAGTTTAATTCCACTACAAATTGCTTGGTCATCATTTACTGTTTAATTGGAATATGAGTAACTATTTTACCATTGAAAAGTGTGTATGCATCAGCTTTAAAGGGACCGTTCACCCACAAATGAAAATTCCATCATCATTTATTGAAGTCGTTCTAAACCTGATTGACTTTTGCAAAATGCAAAAGAAGACATGTTGAATAATATTTCAACTGGTTTTGTCCAAAATGACATTGGACCCCATTGACTTTCATTTTATGGACGGAAAAAACACTGAGACTTATTTCAAAATGACTTCTTGTGTGGTCCACAGTCATACAGGTTTGGAACGACATGAGGGTGAACTTTTATTTTCGAGTGAACTATCCCATTAAGTATATGAAACTGTAAACGCCTGATAGTTAATCAAACATTAGATCTGACATGCTGCAGTTTGCATACAGTTCGAACGCCGAACAGTAGCTTCTAGTTAATATTTAGCAGGGTTTAAATGTGCCGTCTGCCATCTGTCGCTCACCTATTTTGAAGTGTGTGTTTTTTATTTCATAGGAGAAAGACAGGACAGGAGTAGCTCAGAGTTAAGACACTGAAGGTTCGTGCGGACTGAAGTCAGTGATATTGTGTCTCGTGTCTTCCCTTATCAGCAAACATCGGACCGGTGTGCCATCCCTCCAGCTTCATTTGTTGTAGCCAGTGAAGCGAACAAACAGTAAGTCGATAGCATCCGCCTGAAACCAAGATCTCGGCGGTGGGCCGCTATCATTTTTCACATTACAAAAGACACTATGAACAACATTTCACCCGTAGCCAAAGACTCGCTCGGAATAACAACAACGAAAACATTCGGATCTGTGAACATCTGATCCAGAATGATGAAAAAAGGACTCACTGCTTAAGAAAACTGATGTTTGCTGTTGTTGTAAATGGCAGTGAGTATGGGGAGGGATTTATCATATGCATGTTGAAGTTCTGCATTTGCATATATAAATAATTCATAGCATGTGATATGGAGACCATCTCTGAATAGCTGGAAGTCTCGGCCTGACGGAGCGCTTGTACTTCTACACTTTTACTGATTAGTGCAGACAAATTAGGTTAGACGTGTGATGAGAACTGGCCTAGAAAACACAAACTAAAGAACTAGCACGACTCGTGTTGCCTATATAATTATAGGCTGTGAAGAAATGTTCAAATTCCTCAATAATAGATTAGCCTGTTTTGTTATAGGACAGGTTAGCATTGTGACATCAGCAGCCAAGTTATTAGACGTGCAGTGCAGATTTTTCTTAAGTAAATTCATTATATACTGTATGACTGTTCAGAATAAACACTGAGATGTTAGCAAAAGACACGCATCAGAGTGAGTCAGGGGTGTAAAACAGGGTAAATTATCCTGTTAGTCGTTGTTGAATTGTTTAAACTCTGCAGTTTGAGGACTAGAAGACTTTATTGACATTCACACAAAGTTAACAGTTGTTGCCATTTTGTTTCCTTGGGACGCAGCAGTTGTTTCTGACTGGTAAACTATGGTTGGTTTACACTGCTGTTCAAATGTTTGTCTTTTCCTCTGGAGTTATGTTTTGTTTTTTTGATTTTTTTAAATTTTGTACCATCGGAATGGTACAAAACTTGGTAAAGGTTTTGGCACTTCCTATGTGAACAAAAATAAATAAATAAATAATAATAGTCACACTTGTGCTCCTTGCAATCAAAAATAAGCGCATTGGAGCTGTGGAAACGCTTGGTACTGCGGCCAATCAAATTCTTACTGAAAGCTCATTTTTTTGAGATATCAACCTCAAATTTGGAGCACAACTTGTTTAGATTCATGGTTTTGATTTTGAGTAAAACATGTTTTGGAAAATTTCGTATAAAAATTTAAAATAGTATTTTGGTGTATTTTTCATTTCATCAAGTTCGCTTTTTTCCGCGCTTTTTCACTTCAGCAATAATCTGCCAAATATTTTATTTAAAAATACACCAAACTTAAGTCTGTGCTCCAAAACATTTTAGATTTATGACAGTTTAAGTTGGAAATGTCATTTTCAGGTCTATACTCAAAAAGTNAAAAAAAAAAAAAAAAAAAAAAAAAGTAAATAAATGGATTATAACTACTGCATAAATATAATTTAGTACCATAAAATCCCCTAAAAATACAAAATATTAATTAAAAAACATTATCGAACTAAAATATAGTACATTCATTTCATTGAAATAAAATAAAATAAAAAATTTGGTCATTTTTGACCACCATGCGAGGAGCACCGGAGGGTTAAAAAAGAAATGAATACTTTTTTTATTCAAGAAGACGCATTAAATTGATCAAATGTGACGTTTAAAACATTTATAATATTACAAAAGATTTCTATTTCAAATAAATTCTGTTCTTCTACATTGATAATAATCATAAATGTTTCTTGAGCAGCAAATCATCATATTAGATTGATTTCTGAAGGATCATGTGACACTGAAGACTGGAGTAATGATGCTGCATAAATTACATTTAACAATATATTCACATAGAAAACTGCTATTTTTAACTGTAATAATATTTCACTGTTTTACTGTATTTCTGCTTTCACGTCAGCGCTGTTTTAACACTGTATTGACCAATCAGCATCGCTCGCTTTATTTTCCATTTTATAATGTAAATGATTCAGCGTGTTTCTTTGAAATTAAAGCTTAGTACAATCAACAGGTTTCATGCAAACATATTCACATATTAACACTTTTTTTCTTCCACGTTGGTTTTGCAGTTGAAGGGTGAGATGTTTCTGGTCACCACTGAGGTTTGGAGATATTAAACTCTGGAAGTATTACTCAAGCTAATAAGCCAGTGACACAAATCCTTTGACTTTCTGCACGCCGGTGCTCTCGGGATGAGCGACTCTGCACTCGGGGAACGTAAAGCACTGTAAAGAGACAGAACCTATTTTAATGATGTGGAAAGTCAAAGTACAGGAGCTCTAATTCACTCAAAAACTCGTGTAATAAGTGCTCTGGTTTGTTAAATCTGACTCAACACAAGTGCGGCGAGGAGAGCGCTTCGGCCGACTCTCAGACTTTAAGTAGGCTACTAGTTATTTTCAGACCCAGTTTCTTAAAAGCATTAAAACATCAGTTTGTTAATGGGATTATGGTGTTGTCACGGCACCATCAGTCAGAGTTTAAACCGACCGCCGGCTGAAAGAAACCATAGTTCTTTCTCCTCACATTATCAAACCTATATGTTAGATTTCCCTGCATGCACTATATTAATAATATATAGTTTTATAGCGGAGTCGTGGACGTCTGACTGTAATGCAGCAGAGAAAGAGCCTCGGAAATCAATGGATGAGATTCATGCAGCAACAGTGACCCAATTTAACAGGAAATCAGTTCAAACTCAATGAATGAAGATTCATTTATAAAGCTGAATTCTGAGGTCTAATAAAGTGGTTGGGTTGTGAATGGTGCTTTAGTTTAACATGGGCTTAGATCAGAGGAAAAATACTAATTAAACTTGTTAGAAGTCTAAGTAAAAGATTGAACTTGGATGACACGCCTAAATCAGCGCTATGTTTGGAATGGCATCCTACCAGTTTAAGTTTTGTTTTTTTGCTGCATCATGCATTTTGTGCACAGCATGTTTTCTTTTTGCATGCATAAAGTGGATGACTACAGTTTTGAGCATTATGCAACAGAGCGATGCAGCGCACTCAACTCCATTGCCAACTGAACTGATCATTATTTGGTGAGACTATGCACAAAAAATGCACAAGATTAAACATAATAAGGTCATGTGACAACAACGGCACGTTCATCATTGCATGCTGTTTTCCATATGCAGACGAGTATGCAGAACGCAGTATGCTAGTATTGTTCTTGACCCTCTGATTATCAATGTATGTTCTGCATTTTGTTAAACACGTCATCATTTGAACATTAGAGCTTTGTTAAAATAACATTGAGCTGTTATATCACATTTTTCAAGGTTTCTCCACACTCGTTTTTCCTCTCTGTCACTCAACGCTTGTTCTCTGTTCACTGTCCTGCTTCTCAGATGTTTCTCATGTAATCCAAGGTACCAAAGTCTTCCATCAAAAGTGAGCGATCTCAGTATAAACTCAAACATTTCTCATCAAGTTTATGTCATGTATTTGTGTTTTTATTTCATCCTGGAACTTCTAGGAGAAACATTTGAAACAAGGTTGGTAGTTCATTTAGACATCTAATGAATATTAGTATTTTTGGTTCAAAAACTGCCAAAGTCACGTGATTTCAGTAAACGAGGCTTCGTTATGTCATAAGTGTTTCGAAATTTCAATGGTTCACCACTGGGGGGCGTGACTTTGGCAGTTTGATTCAACTACTGATTCGAAACAAAAGATTCGTAAAGCTTCATGAAGCAGTGTTTTGAAATCGCCCATCACTAGATATTGTTCAATAAAGTCGTTATTTAGTTTTTTTGGCGAACAAAAAGTATTCTCGTCGCTTCATAACATTAAGGTTGAACCACTGCAGTCACATGAACTGTTTTAAATATGTCTTTAGTATCTTTCTGGGCATCTGAAAGTGTTGATTATCTTGCTGGCAATGGAGGCCTCACTGAGCCATCGGATTTCGCATAATATCTTAATTTGTGTTCTGAAGATGAACGAAGGTCTTACGGGTGTGGAACGACGTGAGGGTGAGTAATTAATGACAGAAATTTCATTTTTGGGTGAACTAACCCTTTAACAATAGCATGGTAAAACACTTGCTGAATGAGTACAGCAATATAAAGCATTTAACACACCTGCTCTCTGACCAAGCCTCATGCACCACTGTCACCGTGATGGAAACTCTCCAAAAACCTCTTCTAAATTAGCATAACAAAACATTGATCACTACTAAAATCTCCCACTTAACATTAATCGTGCACAAAAAACAATATATAACACTTTTTTAAACGCAATTTAACACAGTTTTAGCATTTACTCTCCCTTTTGAGTGCCGTGGGCAAAGCATGCTGGGAAATAGAAATCCCAGCCCAGTTACAGTTAAACTTAAGTTTGTCTAAATTAAAAGCAAGGTAATAAAACTCAAAACAATCAAACAGTTCAGTTTACTTAAAATATATCAGTTCTGTGAACTTGAAAGTAAAAGAAAGTGATAAATACTCATAAGTTCATTTGACTGAAATAATTTGTTTAATTTAAGTTTGTCCTACTCAAACCAATGAATTATTTTTGAGCGTTACAGTGTTTAGAATAATACAAAAAATTCCAATATTCCAAAAAAATCCATTCATGCACAATGTGTTTTTATTTATTTATTTATTACAGTAGGGAGAATGTGAGGGGAAAATATGCTAAATTTGTTTGAAAAAACTTTATGGTCCCAAAAATAAGCTTCATTTTTTATTTTATTTTTTAATGATAATTTTATTTTATTTCAGGTTTTTGAAGAAATTGTTGAGACAATGTTTGTACACTAAATGATTATACTGGCTTTATACTAAAATGTATTTATTTTAATTATTAATATTATTATTTTGCATTGTTGGGAGAATTTAAGGGGGAAACATAATGGTCCCAAAAGAAGCTTAATTTTTTAATGCAAGATATTTTATTTTATTTCAGATTTTAGAAGAAATTGTTGAGACAATGTTAGTACTTTATTTAAACATCTAATGATTATTATTATTTAGTATCACTTGCTTTATACTGAAATGTATTTATTTATTTTTCATTCATTATTATGCATTGCAGTAGGGAGAATTTGAGGGGAAAACATACGGAAGAGGATTAGGGCCAAGCAATAATAAAAAAAATAAAACCATCTCGAGATTAAAGTTGTTAAATTTCGAGAAAAAACTCGTAAAATTTCAAGAAAAAAGTCGAGATAAAATGTTGAGAATAAACTCGTTAAATTATGAGAAACTCGTAAAATTTCGAGAATAAAGTCATTAAATTACGAGAAAAACGTTAAATTACGAGAACAAATTCGTTAAATTATGAGAAAAATTTCGTTAAAATTTCAAGAAAAAAGTCATGATAAAATGTTGAGAATAAAGTCATTAAATTACGAGAAGAAATTCGTTAAATTTACATATTTCTCATAATTTAACAAATTTGTTCTGGTAATTTAACAACTTTTTTCTCGTAATTTAATGACTTTATTCTCAACATTTTATCTCGACTTTTTTCTCGAAATTTAACACGTTTTTTCTCGTAATTTAATGAGTTTATTCTTACATTTTATTTCGACTTTTTTCTCGAAATTTAACGAGTTTTTTCTCAAAATTTAACAACTTTAATCTCGAGATGGTTTTATTTTTTTATTATTGCTTGGCCCTAATCCTCTTCCGTAAAAACATGCTAAATTTGTATGAAACAAAAAAAAGTTTTGTTTTTAAAAATTTTATTTCAGGTTTTAGAAGACGCATTTGAGACGAGGTTGGTACTCCATTTAAACATCTATGATCTCTCCTGAGCCACGCAAGAGCAACATCTGGTCAACAACAGTGATTTTCCTCTCTTCACTTGTGTCTCTTAACCTAACAATCCTCTCTCTCTCTCTCTCTATAAAGGGGTCTCTTTCTTTCTCTCTGTTCTCATGCCGTTTTCTCTTTCATAGCTCCAGTCTGGAACCTGATAAGCGGCGTGAACAGAAAGAGGAATGCTTTCCTGGCCGAGTGAGGAAACCTCTTTCTCCACTTCTGTCGTGGACTTGAGACTCTTCGCTTCGGTCACAGTGTTATATGAACCTTGTGATATAGGCTTCGCATCCTTTATGTGCCGTTCTCCCGGGACGACCTCTGAACAGAGGAGCATTGTGGGATAGAAGGCGGTCAGGGCAGACATAAGTGCAAAGGACACAGACACAATAGATTTGTTAGTCTCAGGTTTAGTTTATGAGGCGGTTATTGAAGCGATGGGTGGGAGCGTTTGGGTCGAGGTAACCGTGTTTCATCCAGTTGAGCGGAGCTGTATAGATGGAGAGCGAGGAGGGGCCGTTCCAGCGGTTTGATGGTGGGATATCGCTTTCTTAATTCATCTTAAACTAGCAGCCTCCCACGAAGACTTTCACACACCATTGTGGCTCCTGATGAGTTAATTTACAGAGCTGAAGAAAGTGCCAAAATGCTAGTGCTTCATTACAATGAAACTAATGTAGCAACTTCTAATGTGCAATGTTTCTTTAGTCTGAATTCAGACCGCAATAAAAGATTTTGGAGCGTGAAACTTGTCAAGAATATGTCTGGATCATATTTCACCCTAAATTTAAAAGGAAAAAAGATCAAATTAAACCTGGTTTTAGGACTATTTTCCCCCTTTACTTTTAAGCACATTTTTATTACTTTATTTATTAAACACAATAGATTTTTTTAGTACTTTCTTTAAACTGAACAAATAACACTCTAAAAAAAAAAAATGCTGGATTAAAAATGGACTAACACAGTGATTGGGTTGTTTTAACCCAGCGGTTGGGTTAAATTTTTTTCCCATACTGCTGGGTAGTTTTATTTAAATCAATTATTGTTTAAAAATTGACTATTGTTTGCTTAAAATGAACTCAAAATATGTTGGAAATTGTTTATTATGTTTAATAAATGAACATTTATTAATTTTTAATTAATAATAATTAAACAATAAAGATGTATTAAATCGCTTATTAATAAATGTTCACCTTTTGATTATTATTGTTGCCTGTAGTAATTATGAGTCTGATTTTTAATTTCCAACATATTTTGGGTTCATTTTAAGCAAGTAATATAGTCATTTTTAAACAATAGTTAAATAAAACAAACATTCAACCCAACTTGAGTTGTTTTTAACCCAGCATTTTTTAAGGGGGTGAATAATAAAAGTATGTCAGTAATTTTTTTTATTAGTTTTTTTGTCTTGTAACTATGTAATTATATAAAAATCTGTGCATACTATAATAACATATAATTTATTTTACAATTATATTTATTTTGCATTGCAGTAATGAGGCAAATGTGCATGTGTACACTAAATAATGCATAAAAACATGCATAAAATGCATAAAAACAAAGTGGTCCCAAAAATAGGATTACTTTTAGTTTAGTTTATTTGTGACCCCAGCAATGTTCTCATAAAATTCTTAATTTTAGGGCAAAGTCAACTTTTTACGAATTAGGTTAGACAGTAATACCATGTTATCTCTGGTCAATTTGTCGAAAACTAAGACGAGGAAAGTTAATGATCTACAGGTCGGGCGTCTGTTTTTGTTTGACCTTGATGACCCAACGAGATCTTTTGAACTCATTGCACATCTTGACCTGCAGTTGTACAAGTTTACAAGGTTACTTAAGTTAGTGCTTGTCGGCAATTGAGTGAAAATCATAATGTAAGTTTTCCAGAAGTTTTCCCAATTTTTTGTCTATTCCTGTGCAGTTTCTGGCCAGAACGACAAACAAAGTGGTCTAGGTTTTATGCTGGTAAGTGTGTACCTGACAGTGTGGTTTGCGTTACCAGTGTTTTGCCTTTTAAAGTAGAACAACAAAAAAAGTCATATTCTTGTTTCTCTGGCACCGCAGGATTTGCATATTGGCTGGTGAATGAGGAATGTTGTCAACAACCACAAAAACCAGTTTTGTACATTGACCTACAACAATGAGATTGGATTAAAAATGGCATTTGTAGACTCTGAGGTGTGTTGAAACTGCACAAGCTTCTGAATTAATGATGTTCATATTGAGGGCTGTAAAGTACTTGAGTAATTGTACTTCATTACTAAAGTATATTTGTGTATTATTGTAATTGAATGCTTGTACATTTACTCAATTACATGTTGATGGAAATAATGTGCTTTGTATTTACAATGGCATTTAGACATCACTTTTTTACGCTTCTACAAGTTGTACTTTTACCGCCAGTGAAATCCATTCGAGTGTAAAATGTGACGGTCGTTTGTCTTCGAGAAGAAAAGCCTCATTCTTCACTCAACACAATCTCTGACAGCACTTTATCATGAAACGTGATTCTAATGGATGTTCAGTCTCTCAACAACTTCACATGCGGCTGAATTTATTCAATCACTTCAAGTAACAGGTTCACTAAATTGAGCATTGAGAAAACTGAATCTGTTACTTTAATAAGAAAATTAGGAATAAAGTAGGGGGAAAACTTTGTAACACTTCACAATAAGTCTCCATTTGTTAAAGGTACACTGTAACTTCGGGCCCTCTAGCATTTTATAGAAGAACATTGCTTTTGTTGTGCTTTGGTTCTTCATGACTGTGCGTTTAGATGGAAAGGATGAAGATGTTACTGAAACTTTACCCATTACATATGACAGTTTATCTGATCAATAAAACACCTTACCTGTTGAGTAATAAAAACACCATCATATCCGCGTCGCTTATACAACATTTCAAATCCCTCAGTTCTCACCATCTCCAAAAAGACAAGCCGATGTTGATTCTTGTTTTATTACGAGCTCTGTCACGTTCTCTTTTTGCCAGCAGACTCTCTTCTGTTCGCCGTTTGTTTAAAATGGGTGATTTCCTGGAGATTTTGCAACTCTACAACAACCTTTCTCGCTCGTTGAGACAACTAACCTATGCCACTCCCACACCATACTAACCTATGCCACTCCCACACCATACTAACTAACCTATGCCACTCCCACACCATACTAATTAAACTATGCCACTCCCACACCATACTAACCTATGCCACTCCCACACCATACTAACTAACCTATGCCACTCCCACACCATACTAACTAACCTATGCCACTCCCACACCATACTAACTAACCTATGTAAGTGTTTTATTTACTTAAAACACTTGCTTATATTTCAAATTTGCACACATAACTGTACATACAATTGTCTATATTTTCTTTTTTTTTTTTGCACATTGTCTATCTTGTAAATTTGTATATTATTATTTTATTCTTTTTATTATGTGTCTTGTCTTGTCGCTGTCACTCTGTTGCACTGTGGAGCTTCTGTCACTAAAACAAATTCCTAGTATGTGTAAACAACATACCTGGCAATAAAGCTCTTTCTGATTCTATGCCACTCCCACACCATACTAACCTATGCCACTCCCACACCATACTAACTAACCTATGTCACTCCCACACCATACTAACCTATGCCACTCCCACACCATACTAACTAACCTATGCCACTCCCACACCATACTAATTAACCTATGCCACTCCCACACCATACTAATTAACCAATGCCACTCCCACACCATACTAACTAACCTATGCCACTCCCACACGATACTAACTTATGCCACTCCCACACCATACTAACTAACCTATGCCACTCCCACACCATACTAATTAACCTATGCCACTCCCACACCATACTAATTAACCTATGCCACTCCCACACCATACTAATTAACCTATGCCACTCCCACACCATACTTATTAACCAATGCCACTCCCACACGATACTAACTTATGCCACTCCCACACCATACTAATTAACCTATGCTATTCCCACACCATACTAACTAACCTATGCCACTCCCATACCATACTAATTAACCTGTGCCACTCCCACACCATACTAATTAACCTATGCCACTCCCACACCATACTAATTAACCTATGCCACTCCCACACCATACTAATTAACCTATGCCACTCCCACACCATACTAACTAACCTATGTCACTCCCACACCATACTAATTAACCTATGCCACTCCCACACCATACTAATTAACCTATGCCACTCCCACACCATACTAATTAACCTATGCCACTCCCACACCAAACTAATTAACCTATGCCACTCCCACACCATACTAATTAACCTATGCCACTACCACACCAGACACAAGTCAAAGTAGCCGGAGCAACTTTATTTACGGATATGACGAGACACTTTGTAGTGTGTTTTTGACTAGTTTAATTCAGTATTATCACTGTACTCATGCCTTTAAAGGTGAAGTGTGTAATGTATGTGCAACTAACATCGCCAAACAGGATTTGTTTTCAGATGAAATACATCATTGGTCGAGAAGTAAGTTGCTTTGTTAGGCTGGTCGGATTTTCTCATCAAACGAGAAGTAAAGAATAAAGTATTTCTACATCAAACACATCACACTCTTCACCTTAAACCGAATCCTCTGTTTTATGTTTATCAGAGGAAAGACCTTGCGTGGCTCTCGAGGTCAGTGTAGAACAACTTTTTCTGTCCCTGAAATGCAGCACCGCTCATTAACTGCTTTCGTTTGGAGATGAATGAGCGCCGTGACTCTGTTCCAGGGTCAGATACAGATGGATGAGGACTGCGCTGGCCTGCCTGTGATGTGTAAATGAAGCCGGCCAGGATGAGGTTACACTAGGCTTGTTCGCCAAAGATAAACATGTTTGTAGTGTGAAGTATGCTGCTGGAAGGCTGTCCTTGGATTATCGGCTGAACTTACTCCCCTGCCGTGCTTTTTTGCATGTATGTATGTTTCCATGCACTAACTTCCGCCAATCGGAATGAATCCAATCCCCTAAAGGGTTAGTTCGCCCAAAAAATAAATTGCTGTCATTAATTACTCATGTCATTCCAAACCATAAGACCTTCGTTCATCTTCAGAACACAAATTAAGATATTTTTGATGAAATCCGAGAGGTATATGACTCGTCCATAGACAGCAATATAATCAACACTTTCAAGGTCCAGAAAGGTACTAAAGACATCGTTAAAAACAGTCATGTGACTGCTGTGGTTCAACCTTAATGTTATGAAGAGACGAGAATACTTCTTGTGCGCAAAAACAAATAAAAAATAATGACTTTATTCAACAAATTCGTCCCTCCCGTGTCAATCTCCTACGCTATTGTTTTTCTCAAAGACTTTGTCCGGATGGGATTCAGAGCGATGATCTAAACACAGATGGAGTAGATCGAGTCCATCAAAGCTTCACAGTCGTTTCCTCTTCATGGTTCAACATTTCATTCAGTAACGTTAGGCAGTTTTGATTTATATGCTGTTTAATGTTTGATGATCACGTTATTTTACATTTACTCCATCGCTTGTTTCTGCTTCTTCTTCGCCTGTGTTTTGATCCAGAGATTCTGTACTCTTTCAGAAGAACCGTAATAGCGCCCCCTACCGTATAACAGTGAAAACATGGACTGCCGGAAAATTCCGTCAATGGGGAAAGGTTTAAAAACAAAAATCCCCTTCAGACATCACTTTTACCTACTCCTGTATGTCAGAAGAGCTTTCAGCAAATATTTAGCAAGCATTCAGAAGAAAGACGTAAAAAACAACTATAAACACACACGTCACGGCACTGCGCATGTGCGCAAGTTTTTTTTTTTTAAATCCGATTGAAAATAGTTAGATTCACATGCTTAATTTTTTTTATGTTGATCAGGTCTACACAACCCCTTCCAATCCAATCAAGGTTTCATTCGGATCAAAACTCAGTTGGATCGATTAAGATGTTTACATAAAAGCTTTTTGATTGAGCCATCATTCCCATTATAAACAGATTATTTGGGTGCATGTACAGTACAGACCAAAAGTTTGGAACCACTAAGATTTTTAATGTTTTTAAAAGTAGTTTCGTCTGCTCACCAAGACTACATTTATTTAATTAAAAATACAGTAAAAAACAGTAATATTGTGAAATATTATTACAATTTAAAATAACTGTGTACTATTTAAATATATTTGACAAAGTAATTTATTCCTGTGATCAAAGCTGAATTTTCAGCATCGTTACTCCAGTCTTCAGTGTCACATGGTCCTTCAGAAATCAATCTAATATGCTGATCTGCTGCTCACGAAACATTTATGATTATTTTCAATGTTGAAAACAGTTGTGTACTTTTTTTTTCAGGATTCCTTGATGAATAGAAAGTTCAAAAGAACAGCATTTATCTGAAATACAAAGCTTCTGTAGCATTATACACTACCGTTCAAAAGTTTGGGGTCAGTGAGAATTTTTATTTTTATTTTTTTGAAAAGAAATTAAAGAAATGAATACTTTTATTCAGCAAGGATGCGTTAAATCATTCAAAAGTGGCAGTAAAGACATTTATAATGTTACAAAAGATTAGATTTCAGATAAACACTGTTCTTTTGAACTTTCTATTCATCAAACAATCCTGAAAAAAA
>RJVU01079719.1:1399605-1413503 GCA_003731715.1 Anabarilius grahami
TTTTTACTGTATTTTTAATTAAATAAATGTAGCCTTGGTGAGCAGACGAAACTTCTTTTAAAAACATTAAAAATCTTAGTGGTTCCAAACTTTTGGTCTGTACTGTAAATGTATGAGACTTCCTAAACCAAAAAAGGTGATTGTTTTTAAGGAAGAGGCACGAAATTACTGATACCATGTGAGAACATAGCTTTTTTTTTGCTGTTCTCTTTGTTTCACTGGAAAAGATGTTCAATGCTGGGAATGAGGATGTGGTTGTTTACTGCATAGAAGTGGCATCGCTATTACTGTTGTTTAGTGTTTCTCATGTGATTGAAAGTTCAGTGTGTGCATCGTCCCGCAGCGTTTGAACGACTCCTCAATGCATGTGCCATAAAAATCTACTTGCTTTTTTCGTTCCATAAGCTGCTCTTGTTGTTTGAGAACAGTCATTCTAAATCAGATCAAGTCAAGTGTTTGCATGTCACTTTTAAAGTGAACTTCAGACAGTCAGGGCTTGACTTCAAACAGCACAGACAGAGGAAAGATGAGATGAAACGCATTGATGCTTTATTTCTCAGATTTGTGAACCTGCATGAGGATGTCAATCTTGAAGTAGATTCAAGTGGATTAGATTAGTGCATTTTTGCAACAAATATAATGGCTGGTTTTGGTAACACTTTACAATAAGGTTCCTTTAAGTTTGGAACATACATCAGACCCCCTGGTTTTTTTGTAATTAACCTTTGATTCTTTATTTTTGTCTTCATTTACTTGTTTCTCTGGTTTCAGGATTCTGGTTGACACAGTATTTTCTTTCTAGCGCTGTTAAGTCGACACCCAGAATTGGTCTTAAATGAACTCATAATGAATATAAACACACAAGGCTAATTCGGCGGTGTGATTTTCTTTTCAAACAAAGATAATTAGCAGCGCCGTTGCCTCTGATTTAGTCCAAGGTTTGTAATTTATCATCTTCATGCATAATGAACGAACCGCACAAGAAATGTATGTAGAATTCAGATGAGTGCAAACCAGACGCAGGTTGAGTTTGTGCTTGACGTCTGTAAAATCATTTCATGCACCAAATGAGTGGAAATTGTTTACAACCGAGATGAGTTTTAAACATGATTGACGTTTCGGCACATTGAGGAAATTTCCCACCAGATTGTCGAGCGTTTTCGGGCTTCGATTGGCTGTTGGAGTGTTTTCACAAAACAAGATCTTGAGAATGAGTTTCCTGCCGTTGACATGCGGCTTGTAGACTGTGAACATGGGATGAGTATTAAGAATGACGCGGATATACTTTAATGCTTTTGGCCTGTCATTTCATATCACTTGACGACATGAAATTTGCATTTTAATTGCAGATTTGAAATCTTTACAAAATTGACACTATGCTTTAGTGACTGTTTCAGATGGTGTTAGTGAACTAAGAAAGCAGTGTGGGAAATGCTTATATTGTTGCATGACTGCAGCATGTGTCACTTGTGTAGTTGTCTCGATGTTGTACAGCTATCTAACAATCGTCTACACATGCTTTTGGGCGATCAAAGCATTTCTGCTTGACATTATCTGAGCTTTGCCATTGGCACTTTTTTTTGATCCCCTTAGTTTAATCGCTGTCATGTTCAAGAAAGAGATTGAAGCACCATCAAGATTTCAAATCGGTGATGTTTGAGAGAGATCAGACATGGCTAAGTTACCTGCTTGAAAGAGTTTTTCAGTGTACTTCACACAAATGTTCTTTTCAGTTGATTTTCTCTTTTTTCAAAGTTCAACGTTTTCACTCACCACAACCATGATCTGTAAATAATACATTTTATTCAACAAGGACACATTAGGTTGTGACATTAAAGACATTTATAATGTTACAAAAGGTTCTATTTCAAATAAATGCTGTTCTTTTGAACTTTCTGTTCATCAAAGATTCCTGAAAAATCATGTTTTCAACACTGATAATCATCAGAAATGTTTCTTGAGCATCAAATCATCATATTAGAATGATTTTTTAAGGATCATGTGACACTGAAGAATGGTGTAATGATGCTGAAAATTCAGCTTTGATCACTGGAATAAATTATATTTTAACATATATTCACATTTAAAACTGCAGAGCCCAGCACATTGCATGCAGACAAATACATTTTATATATCGTGGCCACAAATTCTCTCATTTTAGTAAATCATGGGCAAGATTTACTAATTCATTGCTTTAAGTGAATCGTGTGCACGATATAATTCTTCATTCTCTTGTTTTACTAAATTGTGGCCAAGATTTACTAATTCATTCCCTCGTTTAAGCTAATTCGTGACCACAAATTAAGGATTTGTTCCCACGACTTACTAATTCATTTGCTCGTTTTACTGAATCGTGCACGCAAAAGTATAATTTGTTCCCTCGTTTTACTAAATTGTGCATGCAATATAATAATATATATTGCATACATGATATACAATATAATAATTAGTTCTCTCGTTTTACTAAATTGCACACACAATATTCTAATTCATTCCCTTGGTTTACTAAATCGCTCATGCAATATAGTTAATTCCCTTGTTTTTCTAAATTGTGCACATTGCGTACACGATATACAATGATACACAATATAATTAATTCCGTTGTTTTACTGAATCGTGCACGCAATATAATAATTTGTTCCCTCATTTTAGTTATAATCGTGGCACAAATTAAGAATTCTGGGACATTCTATAACGCTTGAAAAACCTTTAATATGGCTTTGTATTAAAGAGTTAGTTCAGCCAAAAATGAAAATTCTGTCATTAATTACTCACCCTCATGTCGGTTCACACCCGTAAGACCTTCGTTCATCTTCAGAACACAAATTAAGATATTTTTGATGAAATCCGATGACTCAGTGAGGCCTCTATTGCCAACAATGTCACCGAACCTCCCAAGATCCAGAAAGGTACTTTATATTTAAAACAGTTCATGTGACTGCACTGTTTCAACCTGAATGTTATTAAGCATTTTTGTGCGGCAAAAAAACAAAATAAAAGATATATCTAGTGATGGGCGATTTCAAAACACTGCTTTATGAAGCTTCAAAGCTTTACGAAACTTTTGTTTCGAATCACTGATTCGGAGCGCGTATCAAACTACCAAACTGTTGAAATCACGTGAGTTTGGTGCTCTGAACAACTGATTCGAAACAAAAAATACATAAAGCTTAATTTGTGTTCTGAATATAAATGAAGGTGAGGGTGAGTAATAAGTGACATTATTTTCATTTTTGGGTAAACTAACCCTTTAAGACCAAACTCAGTACAGCTAATAAAGCACACATGTACAGAAAAGCAGATGAGCACACATTTAATTACATGTTAAGCGTTTTCTTTATAACATTTTCTACGGGAGAAACGCTTAACATGTAATTAAATGTGTTGCGTTCATATTTTGGGCTCATCTTCTTTTCTCTACATAGTATGCTTTATTAATATGGTGTGTGCAGTCTTATAACCCATACTCTGAATCTTTAATATACTGTATGAATGGAGCTTTAAAACTATTATGATCGAGTCCCGACATAAGAGATTTTAAATATCCACCTTTTTTATGCAGTTTCTACTGTCACTGTCAGACATTTCTGTACACATTTTATAAAATCAGTCTTGAAGTTGGTCTGGTATTTCCAACATTTTTATTACTTTTGTGAGTCTGAGTATAATGCGAGAGTGATCTGTGGATCTCAGAGAATGTTTAACCATTATACCCGACTGTGCCGACGAGGGCAGACCGAGGTTAAATGCCTTTTAAAGCGTAAAGCTAGTGTTTTTGACGAAGCCATTTGTGCAGTTCAGCGTGTGTTAATTGCGGTGAGTGATAAGCTGTGAATGTGTGCAGATCTTAATCAGCACCACCTGTTACTGTGGACATTAATGAGGAGGCGGCTGGAAATGTTCTTCACTCACATGGAGACTGTAACTATAATGAGAGCAAAGCATCAGTGTGCAAACAGCTTCACCGTCACACCGGCAGTCTGCTGGCTTTGCTGCATAGCTCGCTTTAAGTGCCTTATTGATTTTATAAAGTAACAGCAACAGATTACAATTCATCTGTGAAGTCATATAGTTCATTACCATGTTTTGTTTACTTTTTCTTACAAATAGGGCTTCATGCAATAACTATGGCATTTGAAATGTCTCAGTGTATGCATACTATTTGTTTTAAAGTAGTAAGTGTACACTGCGCAGTAAGAAGTGCACTAGTATTCACAGGTGTCCATATATCGGCTGTTTTACAACAAACGTGTCTCTCCGATGGATCAGATTTGAGAGCCAGAACTTTCCGCTTTATAAACATCTTTTCATCCTCCCCGGCCGTAAATCCCAACGTCGTGCAAACACGTCGCGCCGCGTGTGATTTGCGAGGTGTTCTGCAAAATGGAACTCGAATTGTTGTTGCAAAATGGAACTCGAGGTCATTATGTGTGTTTTAATTGTAACAGTGACGCAGGGATCAGAGGAAGTCTCAGTGCTTTTTCCACATGGCTGCTGGTCATGTTGTGGTTTTGGTCAACCGCTTGAATAAATGTGTCACAGGTTGTGATTTCATGCCTGTTTTCATTGCAAATGAGGCTTAACCACAAGAGGTGAGGTGATTGATACACAACCTGGGTTACATATACTGCATGTCCAGTGGAAAATGATATATCTCTCTTATACACACTACCGGTCAAAAGTTTGGAGTAATTATGTTTTTTTTAATGTTGAAAGAAGTCTCTTTGGAGGATTAGGGCCAAGCAGTAATAAAAAATAAAAACATTTTGAGATTAAAGTCATTATAATGTGAGATTAAACTCGTTAAATGTCGAAATATAATGTTGAGAAAAAAATCATTACATTTTGAGAATAAAGTCGTGTTTTGAGAAAAAAACATTACATTTCGAGATAAAAGTCTAAATAAAATGTTGATGATAAACTCATTAAATTTTGAGAATAAAGTCATGTTTTGAGAAAAAAACATTAAATTTGGAGAAAAAGGTTTAAATAAAATTGTGAAAAGTCATTGAGTTATAAAAAAGGTTTTTTCTCAACAATTTATTTAGACTTTTTTCTCAAAATTCCACACGTTTAATCCCAAAACACAACTTTATTCTCAATCTAATGAGTTTATTCTCAACATTATATTTACAAAGTTTTTTCTCAAAGAGTTTAATCTCGCATTAAAATGACTTTAATCTCGAGATGGTTTTATGATTTTTCTTTTTATTTAAGAGGCCCTAATCCTCTTCTGTACTTCTGCTCACCAAGGCTACATTTATTTGATCAAAAATGCAGTAAAAATAGTGAAATATTATTACAATTTAAAACAACTGTTTTCTATGTGAATATATAGTAAAATATAATTTATTCATGTGATCAAAGCTATATTTTCAGCATCATTACTCCAATCTTCAGTGTCGCATGATCCTTCAGAAATCCTTCTAGTTTTCTAGTATAGTTTTTTTTTTAATAATTATAGTTGCAAGTAAATAATTTTTGTACATGTAATGTAGATTCATGAGTTCAGTCATATAATTATCATAGTCATTCATCATAAACAGGTGGTTTGTGAGTAATGTTTCACTAGAAAACACTCACCAGCAGTGTAAATACATTCCAAAGTGACATATTATTGTGAAGGATTCATAACTACTTTCATCTTCGTGTGAAACATTGCAAAAGTGTCTTGCTGAACCAGCCAGAATGTTGGATTCAGTCCAATATTAAGTCGAAACAAGACGTCTTGCCAACCTAGAATGGCAAGATTTCTATATATTTAATTTCACAAAACTTGACAAAATCCAAATCACACTGATCTGTTTTGACATGCTGTCTAATATGCGAAATACATGATTAATCTACACTCTGTAGAACCTTAAAGGAGCTATATGTACACATTTTCATGTATTAATCCCTTTTTTATTGCAAATGTGTGATCAGCTTGTAACGAAACTTAAAAAACAAGACCTTCCCCGACCTTCTAGGTTGTCTATGACAGCCTGAAGACTGACTTTTCTGTGAATGACTCGGGTCGGGAAAATCAAAAGAATGTGACGGTTAAGCCCGACGTTCATGATAAAGAGACATTCATTTACATTTACATTTACATTTACATTTATGCATTTGGCAGACGCTTTTATCCAAAGCGACTTACATTGCATTATACTATACATTTGTATCAGAGTATGTGCAATCCCTGGGATCGAACCCATGACCTTGGCATTGCTAGTGCCATGCTCTAACCACTGAGCTACAGGAAAGACGTAATGTAACCACTGAGCTACAGGAAAGACGAAAAAGTAATGTACTGTAATGTGTCATTCAAAGAAAAGGGATTTATTATAGTCAAGAACCCTATAGTTCTATATAGAGTGTTGCATGTCCTCGTGGTAAAAGAACAGTATCCTGCAGGCGTAACACACGTGGACATTTCGTCGATGGATTGGTTTCTGCACCTACAGTGAAATATCTTTGGACCAAAATCAATCAGTATGTTCTGATTGGCTGTGATTGTGCAGCAATTTCCCATTCGTTGTTAAAAGACATCACAATTTTGTAATGCATGCTTTTTAGGACCAAAAAAGTAACAGATTCATGCTTTAAGTACTATGAGAAAAAAAGAACATTCTGGCTTATATTACATCCATGTTTTTAAGTATGTAGCCTATTTGAAATAGTTTCCAATGGGATCTCTTCAAGGATTAGTTTTTAATTTCCAGGAATATTTCCAGTTGGCTCTGTTTTATCAGTGCTGTGGGTGGAGAATTCAATCTATAATTTGGCTTTTTCTCTATGGGTTTAGTATGCAGCGTTTGGGACACAGAATGACAGAGGGATTATTTCTCTGACCCGAAGGTCACGAGAGCTTCTCATGTTCTCAAGTTCATACTGAATGCAGGACACCATGCCTCATCTTGCAAGTTATGTAATATTACATAACATTATTAATATCTCACGTAATATCTCTTTTTATACATAGCGAATATCCGTTTATGCAAGTGAAACTAAATTGTTCTCTGAACTGTTTGGGGGGATTTAGAATAACAGAAGTCACACAAGTATTTGGATCTGTTTTGTAACTGATTTCAAACGCTTGTGATGGCTTTTACACTCGCTTGGATATTTCGGTAACACTTTACAATAAGTTAATGCATTAACTAACAATGAGCAATGTTACATTTATTAATCTTTGTTAATAACTGATTATTTGGCGATACATATTAGTTCAGGTCTATTAAATAATATACAACTTCAAGATTTTAACAAATGCTGAATTTAAAATAAAATTATAATTGCTTTAGAAGTATTTTTTACTGTTAGTTCAGGTTAACTAAATGGAACCTTATTGTAAGTGTTACCAATATTTTTTATCTAATGCGCAGAGAAAAAAAAATTGGAGTAGGATTTACTTGAGAAAAAAAGCTAGGAAATAATTTTCACTTTGATAGAAAATTTCACAAAGAAAATAGCTGTAAGCAGCAATTATTGGGGTTCAAGCGCTTTAAGGCCTTTAAGCACTTGCGCAAAAAGGTATAATGTTTTAATTAGCAAGCCTGAAACCATCTCAATCATAGATGGAATAGACCATTTACAGCCAATACAGGCAGTTCACAACATGGTTTTTAAAGCTTTTTAACAGTTATAGCGCCACCTATAGTCCAGTCTCCATAAAAGTTGGCATGCTTCTTTAGAGTCATATGCTGCATTTGCTCACCTATTTTCGTGAAGTTTTGAGTTTTCGTTTAGGATTTATAGGCTTTTGAGAATATTTTGCCATGCCCTTTTTCTAAATTATCCTGTTATAGTGACCCAAAGGGTAAAATTAAACTTTTTTTGATAATTATTGATCTAGAGAGTCCAGAGAACTGCATTGCACTGGTATGGTTTTGATCGGCCGAAAAACTGAGGACTAGTTCGCAAAAGTAGTTTTTTGACATATTTAATGAACGATTTGATTGACAGCAATGGTTCTTGAGGCAAAGTTAATCAGCATGAGGAGACCTATCAAATGATGTGAATATTGTATGGATGTGTGAAACACCACGTGATTAAAGGGGTGTAAAACCCGTTAGCACCACCTAGTGGCCAATTTCTTTCCAAATTCTTACAGACCTCTAGGACCATGAGTCGATCATGCCATCAGGTGCTCAAAATTCATTGGCCACCGCATGCTGATTTTCAAGTCAATCGGAAGTTAACGGTAAAGTAGTTATAGCTGTTTTCGGGTTTTTTTGCTGTTATATCGCCACCAAGTGGCCAGTCGCCATGTCCTTTTTCATGCGACCACGGAATGTGCTCTTACATAGATGTGCCAAGTTTGGTGAAAATATCTCACTCCGTTCATGAGTCATAGCCATTTTAGTAAAAGTGACTCCGCCCACTTCAAACTTTTTTTTGATAATTACTGACAATCAGACTCCAGAGAATCTCACTGCACTGGTTCTGATCGGGTCAAAAACCTGAAAATACCTGAAAATTTTGCCGAATGACGAGCGAATCCGAGCCTACGCCTAATGAGCCATGTCGTACTTTTGACCGCTGTAGCGCCCCCGTCAGGCCGATCGGGGTGAGCATTGGTGACGTTGTAGACGGTGCGAGTACTACCAGCCCTCAAATTTTCAAGTCTCTACGACATACGTTTTTTTCTGCCAATCACTTTAAAAGGAGAATGCTGATCCTTGGAAATTTTAACAATTACAATAGAGTTTCAGAGCTTCGCACTTGAACCCCTAATTACATAAAAATGGCAATTAACACATTGAATTTAATGTGAAATTCTGAAGTAAAAAGTTTGTAGTATTTTCTTTTCAACAAGAAAATTCAGATGTTTAAGTGTCCAAATACATTTTAGGCTGCTGTGCATTCAGGTAAACTAAATCATCTCAGCATCAAAACTGCACCAATTTACCTCAATTCAACTTAAAAATAAAGGCTCTTAATTGGCATCTATGGTTCCATGAAGAATCTTTAACATCCATGGAATATATTTCCATTCCATTATTTATAATGGAAAAAGGTTCTTTAGATTATTAAAATGTTCTTCACACTAAGGAAAAATGGTTCTTTTAGGAACTGTTTAGGGAACCCAAAATGGTTCTTCTATGGCATCACTGCGAAAAACACCAATTTGGAACCTTTATTTCAATTTTAAAAGTGTATTTTGAAAAAAAAAATCATAATGCAAACACTTTATGATGAGTAGACAAGCTATTTCTGTCTCTCTACTAAGCGTCCAGTCAGTGGTCAGTGTGTGATGATATATCACACTATAAACGCTGGACAGCAGGAGGTGTTTGCCTCCTTTTAAGGCTTTTCCAGTTTTCCAGAGGCTTGTGTGATGTGGCCAAACCGGAGCTCATAAGAGGTGTGATGGAGCGTTTCGGCTGTTCATCTCCAGCCAATCAGACGCTTCCTTGAGAGAGTCGGGATCATGGCGCTCGTTCTTATGGTGACAGCTGGCCGAAATGCCTCAGTGGCCGGAATTAACGAGGAGTCCGTTCACGGCGCGCGTCACTAATGCGATCTGAAGTCACAGTGCTCGGTGTGACCGTATAAGGCCCGTCTTATTTAGACCCGCTCACTGGTTCTGAGTGCCAGAAGGGTAAAAGTAGAAAGTTTGATATCACTGTTCAGAACTTTTTGCTTGAATCAAATTACATGGATTAGAAATGAATAGGGACATACAATGATATCACTAAATGGCGATAGCACAACTAAAGTTCACAAGTCTCTGCACAGCCCTAACTACAACATAGTGTATTATTCTGTCATGTACATACTTATGTTGAGACCTAATGTCATTCAGTTTGATCAATGATATAGAGTGCAACAGTCCCCGCCCCCTTTTTCAGCAGCGCTGGTTCCGGTGTCATGACAAATCGGGTCCTCCCTTGAA
Organism: Anabarilius grahami; assembly: GCA_003731715.1. Taxonomy (NCBI): domain Eukaryota; kingdom Metazoa; phylum Chordata; class Actinopteri; order Cypriniformes; family Xenocyprididae; genus Anabarilius; species Anabarilius grahami. Next base: position 1,409,486 of record RJVU01079719.1, read on the forward strand.
ATCGGGTCTCCCCAAACTGTCAGTTAATGATTATCCTAAGTATATACGAATGATATTCATTTTAAATACCCATATAGCTTACTATATAATGCTTAAGAAAACAAATTAGTACATAATAATACCAATTGAACACTTAATTAACTGTTAATTAATAAATATTAGTTATAGTAGACTATTAAGTGATTAATTGATTAACATCATTAATTTGTTTTATTTATTAAAGAACTATTTGGACATTTAACACTTAATTTTACATTAACGATGATTGTGATTACATGTAGGGTAAGTGCAAATGCATGTATAAATTAAGCAGGCTAATCGGGTATCTGTATGCTATGCTAGTACATTAGCTAACTAATATAGAAAAAAGATTTCGCTTGTTTCATTACTAATCAGCATTTTTTAATGAATCTCTTGAATGAATGATTCAATGACTCACTCAAACATTTGTTTCATTACTAATCAGCGTTTTTGAACAAATCTCTTGAATGAATGATTCAATGACTCACTCACAAAGACTTGCCTGCGTCTCAGTGTACATACTATCCATCCTAAATAGTATGTGACATTAGTAATATTCAATACTATTTAGGGTGGATAGTATGCACACTGGGATGCAGGGCTGTTTTATTACTAATCAGCATTTTTGAACATATCTCTTGAATGAATGATTCAATGACTCACTCATAAAGACTTGTCTTTATAATGTAGTTGAAACAGAATTTATCATAACATGATTTTGTAGGAATTGTAAAACAGGCACTAAAGAGAGTACCTATTAAAAGCAATTTTAACCAATGGGATCACGTGGGGTGCTAATGGAGACCCGATTTCAGGGGGGACCCAATTTGTCAGTACACCAGAAGTATTTCTTCCATTCATTTCTCCCATAGGGTTTTCTCCCAAGTCTTTGTTAAAGAGTTATAAGCCATCTACGAGGTGAATCACAAGACAAATTTTGATTTGAAGCAAAAAAAGGTTTTGAAAAGCGAAAAATACAAAGGTACAAGACTGTGAAGTTAACAGCCTTTGTGAGGGAAAGAACTACAATCCCATGAAGCATTGCAAACAAAATGATCTTATTAGAAATGGAGAAAAATAAAACTACTTATCTACAAATGTTGATTTTATATATATATATATATGTATAAAAACGATATATTTTAAGTTTATTGCAAAATATGCATTTATACAAACATTTAAGTATTTTGAGAGTGTAGAGAGATCAACTCGATTGCGTCATTCGCAGTGCTTCATGGGAGTGTGTGGAGCTAAAGAGCTATTTTGGCAGGTATTTTTTGACTCTCTGATTTGTGGAATTTTCTGTACGGCATCATGGGTAATGTAGTTTTTCACCAGGAATTCCACTGTTAAACATGATTATTTTAAAAATAAGCTGAAATAATACGGGTTGATTAGTGTTGCCAAGTCTGCGGTTTTTCCCGTAAAACTGGGCTACATTTAAGCTGTTGTCGTGGGTTAATTATTTTTCCGTGAGATGATTTCCACCCCTGTACGTACGATTTCAGCACTCCGACAGCCTTAAAACAACACCCAGATGTACAAATTCAATGGAGGATCCGGCCACTCGACATAGAAAATCGCATTGGGCTATTTTTTTAGGCTACTTTTGTTGTGCAGACCTGGCAACCCTGAGGCTGATGGCTTCAACAGAAGCAAATACCAATTGTGAGTTTATATCTCACAATTCTGACGAGATAACACATTTGCAAGTTATAAAGTCAGAATTGCGAGATATAAAGTCAGAATTGCGAGATATAAAGTCAGAATTGTGAGATATAAAGTCAGAATTGCGAGATATAAAGTCAGAATTGAGATATAAAGTCAGAATTGAGAGATATAAAGTCAGAATTGAGAGTTATAAAGTCAGAATTGAGAGATATAAAGTCAGAATTGCAATGAAATATATCTCACAATTCTGACTTTATAACTTGCAATTGCGTAAGTAGGGGTGTCTTTAAAGGTTTAAAAGTTATTGTTCAATATCATTTTTCATATGGAGAAAATGAATAGAGCTTTCACTTCCAGATCCCCATTCAATTCAAGTCTGTGAGACTTTTTAACCTATTTTATTGTTTATTAATATCTGTAGCACAAATGGTTGTACTTGCATGATGAAGTTTAATACACAGTGCTATCAAAGTATGAGCAAAGCAACGCTTGACTTGGTAGACGCCACTAACTGTACTGTTTGATTGACTCCACAGAAGTGCATTTAAGACCTCCATCTGACTCAAATTGCAGTACTTTGCATTGTTACAAAACCAGGATTTATATAGTGCGCTAAACCCTCATGCCTGTGTCATTCAACTATTTTCCTAGTGCTCAGTGTGATTTCTCTTTCAGGACTGACAGCCTGTCGCCACTAACATCCTGCGCCGATATAAGAGCAGAACACTGCTGTCAGATGTGATGGACTCGAGCGGCCTAATGCTTCTGCATTCTCACATAATGCCCGCCTCTCCGTCGCCAAGGTGACCAGCCAATAGAAGGCCACACCCACCAATCTGAAAACAATTCAAACATGACTACTGTTGGGAAAAGTGCTATTAGCACAAGTGTTTAGTCACAAAACCTAACTGAGCGACGTGCAACCGAGAGCTGCGTGAAGTCAAGTAACAAACATGTCGCAAACAGGAAATGAGCTATAATAATAATTATTAGACTGATTCAAATAACAGAATCCCTTGCCAAGTTAAATAAAATCTTCAATTAATCACAAATGGAAAAGAAAAGCACTAGATTTTTATTGGCATCAGCAGATGAAACTCACTTTTGATGCACTCTCTGTACGCTCTTGTTTTATGCAGTCCGATAACTGACCAGCACTATATGTTATGCATTTTTAATCATTTCTCATATCAAATGCTCTTAGAACTTAGAAAGAGAAAGCGCCCTGCATAACGAGCTATTAGTTATAGATCTGACTCGCTGCTTCAGATGAATAAAAAACATGAGGTCAGTTTTTATATTGAGCTGCTGTGAGACATGAAGGGTCCAGTGTTTCTGTATGAAGGATTACGGTTCAGGAAAACAGTTCAGTTTAGAGTGTAACTAACTAGTTTATAAGGGCGGACGTTGGGCCATCCAGACTCCACTGCTGAAATTGCTGTGCTTTCCATATAGATATCAAATATAACTTATTATTATTTGTCAGTTTTATTCATGTTGGTTGTCTTTAAACAAGATATTTGAAGTTAATTTGGCAGTTGAACTGTAATGTTGCCAACAAACCTGGAACCTCTTCATAGTCATGCTGGTAAAAACATGGAACATCTGTCAGCCAATCAAGTATTTACAGTCCCCGCCTACTTTTTCAACTTCTCCATTCATTTATCCCAGTTTTAAAAAGTCTTCATTGAAGCGGAGTAAGCCATGAACAAAGCTACGAGGAGAGTCCAAACCTTGATTTGAAGCAAAAAAAGGTTTTGAAAATCAGACAAAAAGACAAGACTGTGAACTTAACGGCTTGAGGGTACGTTTGCACGACAACGATATGCTTAAAACGGAGAAGTTTTTCCTTTGAGTTTTCCTCGTACAGAGTACACCATTGTCAACAGGGCTTGACATTAACACCCGCCAACCCGCCAAATGCGGGTAGATTTCAGCTGTGGCGGGTAAGACATCCACTCCCACTAGCCACTTTGGCGGGTTGAATATTTCAGCCTACAGTCAAATGAAAGGTAGCCAAGCTCGTCATATCACAAAATTACAACTCAATTATAATTCTTTATCGATTATCTTGCTGTTAGTGAAGGTGGGATAGGCGGAATCATGCTGAATGACACACAACAGATGCGCTCTCTCTCTGTCGCGCGCGATCAGTTCTCCTTGCGTCTGAATAGTCAAATGCATGCACACAGATGTCAAAATGCCCACTGTGTATCTCGCATGAATACAGTCGGTTATGGCTTAAGTGGACGTAAACAGGTGGGTAAAAAACAGAATATGTGTCAGTATATTACGTCCATGCATTCAGCAGCCCCCAAATAAATAC
>RJVU01079756.1:0-36955 GCA_003731715.1 Anabarilius grahami
TCTGTCTGTTCATTCCCCTCATACATTCTAGGACGGGTGTCAGCCTTGGTGTTCTTGGAACCGGGCCGGTACGTGACAGTGAAGTGGAAGCGAGTGAAGAAAAGCGGCCAATCGTTTGGATTCAATCATTTAGCAGACTTCAGGTATTCCAGATTCTTGTGATCGGTCAAGACAATGAAAGGCTGTTGAGCACCCTTGAGCCAGTGACGCCACTCCTCCATGGCTGCCTTCATGGCTAGTAGTTCCTGTAGCCATGAAGGCTTTCCTGTAGCTCAGTGGTTAGAGCATGGCACTAGCAATGCCAAGGTCATGGGTTCGATCCCAGGGATTGCACATACTCAGATACAAATGTATAGTATAATGCAATGTAAGTCGCTTTGGATAAAAGCGTCTGCCAAATGCATAAATGTAAATGTAGTTCACAATTTCCTAATTTCTCCTTAATTTGTTCAGTGTATTTAAGCTCTGTGTTTGTGTTCAGTTCTTTGTCAGCCCTTATTGTTTTATGCTACTTATTCTCTTCTTCACTGAAGTGTTTTGTTTTAAGGGTTTTTGTTAAATAAATCTGATACTGCTGCAAATAGATCCATGTTCTCAATTTATTGCAACCAACACATGACAGTAGATTATATTCACATAATGTATGGATAAAAAAACAAAAAAACATGCTAGAATAAAACCAAGATATTGTTATTTGGGGAGGTACTCCATCTTCTCTTTCTCCTTTCTTGTAGATGTATTTCTGATCTAAAAGAAGCACAAAATCATAAGAGATTTCAAATGGGAGACAAACATGAAAAGGGAATCCCAAAGTCAAGATCACTAAAATGGTTGTTAAAATCATCAATTCATCAGGATGTTCTTCAGCACGAATGAATGAGGAATGAAGAATAAACACCAACCTCTTTGTTCTTCAGGATCTTTAGGATCATGAAGTTTCATTCTGCAGGTTCTAGATCACTCGTGTTTTCACTTTCCTCTCCTTCCAGATGCTTTGAGGTATTTCTGCCAAAATAATAATAATAATTTCCAACAGACAGGAAATGAGATCATCCAACAAAACCTCCTGTAATTTATACAGCACTTTACTATGTTCTACTGTACACCCAGAGGTCTCTCCTCGCCCACCATTGATGAAATGATGCCAGTCACAGTGATGCAGCACCAGAGCGCTCACCACACGCTAGCTACAGGTGGAGAGGAGCGAGAGATAGAGCCGGTTTAATCGATGGGGATTATAAGAAGGCCAGGATTGATGAAGGCCAATTGATGGAATTTGACCAGGAAACCAGGATTACACCCCCACACTTTAAGAGGAGTGCCATGGGATTTTTGGGATCATGGGGCCATGATGTGATGCCCCCTGCTGGCCAGGTCTTGGAGAACAGGATGATTTTGCTCTGACTTACTTGCACAGAAAAGACCTTGTTGCATATAAAGAGGAACTACTTACCTTGATCTCAGACTGCGGTCATTTGGTTTCTCCACTGCATGGATCTTCATGTGTATCTTCAGGCAACTTTTAATAGAGAAACTCTTTCCACACTGATCACATGTGTGCGGCTTCTCTCCAGTGTTTATCCTCATGTGATCTTTAAGACTTGATTATTGTGTGAAACTCTTTCCACACTGATCACACGTGTGCGGCTTCTCTCCAGTGTGGATCATCTCATGTGTTTTCAGAGATGATGACACACTGAATCTCTTGTCACAGTGTGAACACTTGTAAGGTTTTTCTCCAGTGTGAATTCTCTGGTGCTGTTTTAAACAGTTCGCAGAAGTAAAAGTCTTCTCACACTCAAAGCACATGTACTCTCTCACACCAGTGTGTATTTTCTGGTGTGTATGTAAATGTTGCAGCAGTGAAAATCTCTTTCCACACACAGAACATGAATGTGGCTTCTTCTTTGTATGAACTGTCAGGTGTCTCTTCAGCTCTGATGACCCAATAAATGTTTTTCCACAATGATCACACTTGTTAGGTTTCTCTCCAGTGTGGATCCTCATATGAAGCTCAAGACTTCTTTTGTTTGAGATTCTCTTTTCACACTGATCACACATGAATNCAGCAACCATCGGATCATCTGGTTGGAATGAGAGGTAGAGTTGTGTGTCATTAGCGTAACAGTGATAGGAGAAACCATGATCCTGAATGACAGATCCTGGAGAAGAGAAGCGGTCCAAGCACTGAGCCCTGAGGTACCCCAGTTGCAAGATGATGTGACTTGGACACCTCACCTCTCCAAGATACCCTGAAAGACCTACCTGAGAGGTAAGATTCGAACCACTGGAGTGCGGTTCCCGAGATGCCCTTTGACTTGAGTGTTGACAGGAGGATCTGGTGGTTAACTGTGTCAAAAGCAGCAGACGGATCCAGCAAGATGAGTACTGATGATTTTGAAGTTGCTTGTGCCAGTCTCAGGGCTTCAGTGACTGAGAGCAAGGCAGTCTCAGTTGAGTGGCCACTCTTGAAGCCAGACTGATGGTTGTCAAGGAGATTGTCCTGTGTGAGATAAGTAGACAGTTGGTTGAATACAACTCTCTCCAGTGTCTTAGCAATGAAACGAAGAAGGGATACTGGTCTGTAGTTTTCTAAAAGTGCTGGATTCAGAGTGTTTTTTTTAATCAGTGGGGTAATCCTAGCCTGCTTAAAAGCTGTGGGAAATGTTCCAGTGTGAAGTGAAGAATTGATAATGTGAGTGAGTGCAGGTAGAATTGATGAGGAGATGGCCTGAAGAAGATGAGTGGGTATAGGGTCTAGCGAACAGGTAGTAGGGTGATTGGAAAGGATGAGTTTTGAAACATCTGCCTCAGAGAGCATGGAGAAGGAGGGAAGAATTTATGTGGATTCCGTTAAGATGTTATTGTCAGTGTGTGGTGTGGAGAATTGGTCGCTGATGGTTGTTATTTTATGTGTGAAGAATGTGGCAAAGTCATCAGCTGACAGAGCTGATGTGGGGGGGTAGGAGGGCAAAGAAGAGAAGAGTGTTTTGAAAAGTGTGCAGGAATCAGTTGAGTTGTTCATTTTAGTGTGATAGTAAGAGGTTTTAGCATTGGAGACATTAGTAGAGAAAGAAGAAAGGAGTGACTGATATAAGCTAAGATCAGTAGGATCTTTAGATTTGCGCCACTTCCTCTCTGCAGCCCTGAGTCTAGACCGATGCTCACGGAGAGCATCAGAGAGCCAGGGGGTAGAGGGTGTGGTGCGGGCTGGTCTGGTTACAAGGGGGCAGAAGTCATCTAAGCAAGATGTTAGAGTTGTGCAAAGAGTGTCAGTAGCAGTGTTAGTGTCCAGTGATGAGAACTGGTTAGGAGGAGGAAGTGTGGATGAAACCAAAAAGGATAGGTGGGATGGTGAGCGGGAGCGTAGGTTTCCAAAGATACGTGCCATTGATCTGACATGAAATGCATTATGTGAATGCTTGGCTAAAGAGATGTGTCTTTAATCTAGATTGAAACTGGGTGAGCGAGTCTGAGCCCCAAACATTATCACGAAGGCTATTCCAGAGTTTCGGAGCCAAATGTGAAAACGCTCTCCCTCCTTTAGTGGACGTAGATATCTTGGGTACAACCAGAAATGAAGTGTTTTGTGATCTGAAGGAGCATGAAGGATTGTAGGGTGATAGAAGATCGGTTAAGTACCCAGGAGCTAAACCATTTAGAGCCTTATAGGTCATTAACAATACTTTAGACATTTTACACAGTTTTACTCAATTTACTTTTTATTAAGGGAAATCAATGTATAACTAGATAAAAAAAAGTTTGTAGAGACAAACTTTAAGTTGGCTTGAAAAAGCCGGTCCAGAAAGTTTAAAGAAGTTTTAAAAGCTTGAAGTTTGAAGGATTTCAGCAGGAAGGAAGTTTGAAGGGTTAGTTTTTAGATAGATAGATAGATAAAGGTAGGAGAAATACGGTAATTAGCAGGGAGTTCTAAACGTAATGAAACAGGTGTAATTTTTCTGAGAACTTTGAATGGACCCACATACCTAGGACTGACTTTCTTGCATGGAAGCCAAAGACGGAGGTCCCAGGTGGATAACCATACCCACTGACCAGGTGTGTACTCGGGACCAGGGTGGCGATGGCGATGGCGGTTAGCTTGAATCTCTTGTCTCCTTACTGCTCTCTGCAGGTGAATATGGGCATGGTTCCAAGTCTCCTCACTGTGCTGTAACCACTCGTTGACTGCTGGTAGTTCAGAAGGTTCTCCTGACCAAGGAAACAGTGGAGGTTGAAAGCCCAGCACGCATTTAAATGGAGTGAGGCCTGTGGCTGGTTTTTGGAGGGAGTTTTGAGCGTACTCTGCTAAATAGGCCTACTCGTTAAACATCACTTAAACGACACAATCGAACTGTAATACTAATATAATATCAGCACAAATATTCCAGCGATGCATTTCAGCATTATGAGTATAGCTATTTAAAGGAAACACAGAACTTTATCACATATTTGTCCGTCTGTTAATCGAAACTATTCTAGCACGTGGATAAATATCACGGCAAAAACAATATAGCATTGAATATGCATACAACGTCTATATACATACACATTCACATGGCAATGTATATTAATATACATTAGTATATATTATAATAATATACTTATAATAATAAGTATAATAATATACATTAGTATATTAATGTAAACTTACGCACACACATCAAACAAACTATGATCTGTCTCGTTGCAGCGCAGAACAGTCTTTTAACTGAACTTGTTTGGGTATGTCCTTGACTCCGCCCACATGTGATGTCACTAACGAATTCAAAATAAGAGTTCAACAGGGATTTTATACACACATAGTTGCAGAGGATTTTCGGCGGTCTCCATGGCAGTAGGTAATTTGGGCAGAGGGATTAAACGGCATGATTTACAAAAGCTGTCGACTACGGTCAGAATGGTGGTGTTACCTTAAGAGTTGGGAAGATCAGTGACAAAGTCTATTGCAATGTGTGACCAGGGGCATTGTGGTATGGGCAGTGGTTGAAGCAGACCGGCAGGGACTTGGTGAGATGATTTGGTGGTGTTGCAAGTGGCACAGAGAGACACGAAGCGAGAGACACAAATACTTGTTCTTTACCAGTTAAAGTGTAGCCGTGATACCTGGATGACATGAACTGGTACATACAGCTATGGAAAAAATTAAGAGACCACTCCAAGTTCAGAAAGCAATGTTAAGTGGTTTCTTAATTTTTTCCATAGCTGTATATGAGATCTGGAGGGCACTCGAGTGGTGGTGGAGTCTGGGTGTTAGATAGTTCGATCTCAGTGGAAATGTCCCACTTGACGGGCGCTATCAGCAGACTTTCGGGAATTATAGTTTCGGTAGTCTCTGTCTGTTCATTCCCCTCATACATTCTAGGACGGGTGTCAGCCTTGGTATTCTTGGAACCGGGCCGGTACGTGACAGTGAATTGGAAGCGAGTGAAGAAAAGCGGCCAATCGTTTGGATTCAATCATTTAGCAGACTTCAGGTATTCCAGATTCTTGTGATTGGTCAAGACAATGAAAGGCTGTTGAGCACCCTTGAGCCAGTGACCCCACTCCTCCATGGCTGCCTTCATGGCTAGTAGTTCACAATTTCCTAATTTCTCCTTAATTTGTTCAGTGTATTTAAGCTCTGTGTTTGTGTTCAGTTCTTTGTCAGCCCTTATTGTTTTATGCAACTTATTATCTTCTTTACTGAAGTGTATTGTTTTAAGGGTTTTTGTTAAATAAATCTGATACTGCTGCAAATAGATCCATGTTCTCAATTTATTGCAACCAACACATGACAGTAGATTATATTCACATAATGTATGGATAAAAAAACAAAAAAACATGCTAGAATAAAACCAAGATATTGTTATTTGGGGAGGTACTCCATCTTCTCTTTCTCCTTTCTTGTAGATGTATTTCTGATCTAAAAGAAGCACAAAATCATAAGAGATTTCAAATGGGAGACAAACATGAAAAGGGAATCCCAAAGTCAAGATCACTAAAATGGTTGTTAAAATCATCAATTCATCAGGATGTTCTTCAGCACGAATGAATGAGGAATGAAGAATAAACACCAACCTCTTTGTTCTTCAGGATCTTTAGGATCATGAAGTTTCATTCTGCAGGTTCTAGATCACTCGTGTTTTCACTTTCCTCTCCTTCCAGATGCTTTGAGGTATTTCTGCCAAAATAATAATAATAATTTCCAACAGACAGGAAATGAGATCATCCAACAAAACCTCCTGTAATTTATACAGCACTTTACTATGTTCTACTGTACACCCAGAGGTCTCTCCTCGCCCACCATTGATGAAATGATGCCAGTCACAGTGATGCAGCACCAGAGCGCTCACCACACGCTAGCTACAGGTGGAGAGGAGCGAGAGATAGAGCCGGTTTAATCGATGGGGATTATAAGAAGGCCAGGATTGATGAAGGCCAATTGATGGAATTTGACCAGGAAACCGGGATTACAGCCCCACACTTTAAGAGGAGTGCCATGGGATTTTTGGGATCATGGGGCCATGATGTGATGCCCCCTGCTGGCCAGGTCTTGGGGAACAGGATGATTTTGCTCTGACTAACTTACACAGAAAAGACCTTGTTGCATATAAAGAGGAACTACTTACCTTGATCTCAGACTTGATTATTGTGTGAAACTCTTTCCACACTGACCACACGTGTGCGGCTTCTCTCCAGTGTGGATCATCTCATGTGTTTTCAGAGATGAGGACACACTGAATCTCTTCTCACAGTGTGAATACTTGAAAGGTTTTTCTCCAGTGTGAATTCTCTGGTGCTGTTTTAAACAGTTCGCAGAAGTAAAAGTCTTCTCACACTCAAAGCACATGTACTCTCTCACACCAGTGTGTATTTTCTGGTGTGTATGTAAATGTTGCAGCAGTGAAAATCTCTTTCCACACACAGAACATGAATGTGGCTTCTTCTTTGTATGAACTGTCAGGTGTCTCTTCAGCTCTGATGACCCAATAAATGTTTTTCCACAATGATCACACTTGTTAGGTTTCTCTCCAGTGTGGATCCTCATATGAAGCTCAAGACTTCTTTTGTTTGAGATTCTCTTTTCACACTGATCACACATGAATGGCTAGTTTCGTGCACAAAACTCTTCCCACATTGATCACATGAGAACGACTTCCCTCCCGTGTGGATCCACATGTTCTTTAAGATTTGAACGGCTTCTCTCCCGTATGGATCCACATGTGTTCTTTTTACATTTACATTTACGCATTTGGCAGACGCTTTTATCCAAAGCAACTTACATCGCATTATACTATACATTTGTATCTGAGTATGTGCAATCCCTGGGATCGAACCCATGACCTTGGCATTGCTAGTGCCACGCTCTAACCACTGAGCTATAGGAAAGCATGTTCTTTAAGATGTGATGATCATGTGAAACTCTTCCCACATTGATCGCATGTGAACGGCTTCTCTCCTGTATGGATCCACATGTGTTCTTTAAGATGTGGTTTCCGTGTGAATCTCTTCCCACATTGATCACATGAGAACAGCTTTTCTCCAGTATGAACTCTCATGTGAATCTGGAGACTTGGCTTTTGTGGGAAACTCTTCCCACACTGATCACACGAGTAAAGCTTCTCAGCTTCAGCTGGACCATGGAAAACATCATGCACAAAGTGTCATCACAAAGAAAGCTAACCTTTAACATCCAGATCTTCAGAGACTACCCTTCGGCTGTGGTAAACCTTTGGCCAGAGTAAGTCAGATCCTTCAGGATAAACCCCGTGTGAAGTTTGCTTATTGCTCATTGGATATGCTTCTTGAACCAGACCTTATATTAATTGAGTTTCCGAAGAATTTTTGAGACTTGCACGGGTACAACAACAGTTTGTTTCTTATGGGTTAATATCTGCCCAAAAATGTATTCTTTGGTTTTGAAAGAAAAAATAAATTCCAACTCTTAAATTACAGACAAAATTGTCAGGTACACTACATCTGGAGAGAATTAGGTATACCTTAATAGACAAGGCTTTGTTATTTGAAGAAAAGTTGGTCCCCTTTTTATTTCCTTTCTGCAAACTTGTGATCAATATATTTATCATGCCTACATTACCTACTTTTACTTCTTGATAGCACTTATGGGTTGAGTTTTTGGGTGGGGGGGATTTTATTTATATTTTCTGTTCAACTATTACTTGCGTGATTATTGTTTTTCTTCTTCTTTTTTATGCATATTTGTTAGAATATAAGTTTTGTTTGCATTTTAAAAAAGTATAATTATAATTTATCGTTGACGGCCTATTACATCACCTCCCAAATTCCCTTTCAATCATTATCTTTCAATAGAGCAGTTAAAGGCTTTTCTCATATATTCTGACTCAAATAATGTGTTTCTAACAGTTAAACACTCAGAATAAAGTGAGATGATCTGTGAATGATCTGAATGTCTTGTTGAATGAGTGTTGATAGTCTGAGGATCATCAATATTAACAGAGAAACTGCTGAAAACACTCTTTATTTCATGTCAATAGTTCCTGTTTTCACCTCATTTATTATGCTGATGTCTTCAGATCTGCTGTAAATTGACACTTAAAGCTNAAGTTTTGTTTGCATTTTAAAAAAGTATAATTACAATTTATCGTTGACGGCCAATTACATCACCTCCCAAATTCCCTTTCAATCATTATCTTTCAATAGAGCAGTTAAAGGCTTTTCTCATATATCCTGACTCAAATAATGTGTTTCTAACAGTTAAACACTCAGAATAAAGTGAGATGATCTGAATGTCTTGTTGAATGAGTGTTGATAGTCTGAGGATCATCAATATTAACAGAGAAACTGCTGAAAACACTCTTTATTTCATGTCAATAGTTCCTGTTTTCACCTCATTTATTATGCTGATGTCTTCAGATCTGCTGTAAATTGACACTTAAAGCTAATTTCATTGCTGTCAGCAGACTGAGGGGATTTGTTGGCTACAGATATCTAAGTTTATTTCTAAATAAATGTTTATGCTTCATCTGTTTTTCACACCATTATTTATATTTATATATTATATATAAAACAAACTCAGTAAATTATATATTTTTCATATTGGCAGATCAGCTCCTCCCACAGCAAACACATCATCAGTGAAGCTCCTCCCACATCACGCACATCATCAGTGAAGCTCCTCCCACTTCACGCACATCATCAGTGAAGCTCCTCCCACATCACGCACATCATCAGTGAAGCTCCTCCCACAGCAGTTCTCCAATAAATGCTGGAATATTCCCATCAGACGAGCATCAGAGCATCAGGAAGAGCTGAAATCTGCAAAGACTGAGTTTATTAAAGAGGACAGTGAGAACATGAGTGATCCAGAACCCTGCAGAATGAAACACACTGAAGATACTGAAGAACAAAGAGGTTGGTGTTTATTCTTCATTCATTCATGATGCTGAACATCATTCATGTTAGAAAGATTCAAAAACACTTCTGTACATTTAGATATGCAGTTAAACTATGAAATGGAATGATCTGTTGTTCTTTTTAAACAAATGGTCAGTAAAGGGAATTGAGAAACTTTAAAACATTAGATAATATTAAATATAATTTTTTTGTTTTATTTTATATCTGGTTGACATTTTGCAACTATGTTACGACAATTTTTTAAAATATATGAACATTATTGTTATTTTTCAGGAATAAACAGTAAACATCAAACTGTATCAAGTAAATTAACTTTCTGGAATGACTGACAGGGTTATAAGTATAAATTAAGCAAAATTAAGATTTATAATTCTTGATAAAGTTCTCATAAATTATAGACGTTTTTCATAGTTAGAGATTATTCTTCTTAGAGAAAAATTCAGTAACAGGGTTGATGAATGCAGTCACTCATTTGTGTAAAAACTGAGGCAATGGATTGAGATTATTTTCTTGTCCTCACATCATGCTGTAGAAAGAGCCCAGATGATGTCACTTCCTGGGTGTCAGAAGTTTAATAAATGTTCTATTTGCTTGTTTGTTTTTTTGTTTTTTTTAAAGGAGGAAATTCATGTCAGGAAAGAACAGGGTTGAGTGAAACATGTATGACACAGGCAATGCCATTAAAAATAGTTAAAGCTTAAGTCACAATCTGCAGCATCATTTTTTTAACACGCATTTGTAACAAATACTAATCATTCCAAAATGTCAAAATATACAATCTACTCAACTTTATGGCAAAAAATGTGCTCTTTCTCATAGAGAAATTTGTTTGAGGTTGTGTTTTAATGGTGTCACACGCATATGAATGGAAGTCAGTTGAAGAAAAAATCTAGTGTGACCGGCCTTTAATAAGTTCTTTAGTAAAATTAAATATCTAATAGTTGGTGTCAAAACATTGAAGTATTGTACAAACTCGATTCCAAAAAAGTTGGGACACTGTACAAATTGTAAATAAAAACAGAACGCAATGATGTGGAAGTTTCAAATTTCAATATTTTATTCAGAATACAACATAGATGACATATCAAATGTTTAAACTGAGAAAATGTATAATTTTAAGGGAAAATAAGTTGATTTTAAATTTCATGGCATCAACACATCTCAAAAAAGTTTGGACAAGACCATGTTTACCACTGTGTGGCATCCCCTCTTCTTTTTATAACAGTCTGCAAACGTCTGGGGACTGAGGAGACAAGTTGCTCAAGTTTAGGAATAGGAATGTTGTCCCATTCTTGTCTAATACAGGCTTCTAGTTGCTCAACTGTCTTAGGTCTTCTTTGTCACATCTTCCTCTTTATGATGATCTGGCATTGTCATGTTGGAAAATGCAAGGTCTTCCCTGAAAGAGACGACGTCTGGATGGGAGCATATGTTGTTCTAGAACTTGGATATACCTTTCAGCATTGAGGGTGCCTTTCCAGATGTGTAAGCTGCCCATGCCACACGCACTCATGCAACCCCATACCATCAGAGATGCAGGCTTCTGAACTGAGCGTTGATAACATCTTGGGTTGTCCTTGTCCTCTTTAGTCCGGATGACATGGCGTCCCAGTTTTCCAAAAAGAACTTCAAATTTTGATTCGTCTGACCACAGAACAGTTTTCCACTTTGCCACAGTCCATTTTAAATGAGCCTTGGCCCAGAGAAAACACCTGGGCTTCTGGATCATGTTTAGATATGGCTTCTTTTTTGACCTATAGAGTTTTAGCCAGCAACGGCGAATAGCACGGTGGATTGTGTTCACCGACAATGTTTTCTGGAAGTACTCCTGAGCCCATGTTGTGATTTCCATTACAGTAGCATTCCTGTATGTGATGCAGTGCCGTCTAAGGGCCCGAAGATCACGGCATCCAGTATGGTTTTCCGGCCTTGACCCTTACGCACAGAGATTGTTCAAGATTCTCTGAATCTTTGGATGATATTATGCACTGTAGATGATGATAACTTCAAACTCTTTGCATTTTTTCTCTGAGAAACTCCTTTCTGATATTGCTCCACTATTTTTTGCCACAGCATTAGGGGAATTGGTGATACTCTGCCCATCTTGACTTCTGAGAGACACTGCCACTCTGAGAGGCTCTTTTTATAGCCAATCATGTTGCCAATTGGTCCTCTAGCTGTTCCTTATATGTACATTTAACTTTTCCGGCCTCTTATTGCTACCTGTCCCAACTTTTTTGGAATGTGTAGCTCTCATGAAATCCAAAATGAGCCAATATTTGGCATGACATATCAAAATGTCTCACTTTCAACATTTGATATGTTATCTATATTCTATTATGAATAAAATATAAGTTTATGAGATTTGTAAATTATTGCATTCCTTTTTTATTCACAATTTGTACAGTGTCCCAACTTTTTCGGAATCGGGTTTGTATATTTTAATGTTAAAATCATGTTAGCTAATTTTGTCATTGATCAAATATTTATTAGTTCTCACAACGGAATGATGAAATTTTGTCTGTAATGTTTTAAAATATATATTGAAGATCAATGCTCCTCATTTATGGAAAGTTTCAGGGACGATAATTTATAAAAAGTCATCAAAGCGCTAGTAAAATTTTATAGAAGTTGTCTACTTTTTGACATCAGGGTTCATCTTTATGTCCTTTCACTTCATATTTCTGTTTTTGAATTATTTTGATGTACTGAAAATTAAATTACACTTTTTTTCTTTCATTTCAGACCCGATGGAAGTGAAGGAGGAGAGTGAAGAACTGAGTGAAGTGGAGGAGAAACATCATGAGAAACCTGGAGAAAAACCTTTGAGTCGCTCAAAGACTAAAAAGACATTTTTAAAGAAAAGAAGAGCCGAGAAATCTACAACCTGCACTCAGTGTGGAAAGAGTTTCATGTACAAATGTCATCTTGAAATTCACATGAGAGTTCATACTGGAGAAAGACCGTTCACATGTGATCAGTGTGGAAAGAGCTTCAATCAATCATCAAACCTTAAAGATCACACAAGGATTCACACTGGAGAGAAGCGACACGCATGTGATCAGTGTGGAAAGAGTTTCATACAAAGAGCAAACCTCAAAGTTCACATGAAAATCCACACTGGAGAGAAGCCGTTCAAGTGTGATCAATGTGGAAAGAGTTTCACAAACAAAAAACCACTTAATGTTCACATGAAGATCCACACTGGAGAGAAGCCGCACACATGTGATCAATGTGGGAAAACATTTATTGGGTCATCAGACCTGAAGAGACACCTGACAGTTCATACGAAGCAGAAGCCACATTCATGTTCTGTGTGTGGAAAGAGTTTTTCACGGCTGGGAAATTTACAGAGACATCAGAAAATACACACTGCTGTGAGAGAGTACATGTGCTTTGAGTGCGAGAAGACTTTTTCTACAGGTAGCGATTTAAAACTGCACGAGAGAATCCACACTGGAGAAAAACCTTACAAGTGTTCACACTGTGACACAAGATTCAGTCAGTCAGCAAATTTGAAAACACATGAGATGATCCACACTGGAGAGAAGCCGCACACGTGTGATCAGTGTGGAAAGAGTTTCTCTATTAAAAGTAACCTGAAGCGACACATGAAGATCCATGCAGTTGAGAAACCACATGACCACAGTCTGAAATCACGATAAGTTCATCTTTATGTGCTGAGAAACAAGGTCTCTTCAGTGAAAGACAGTCACAGTTAAATCACTCCATCTCTACCCTTTTTCTGGTGAGCACACTGGTGTAGGGCTGCTATTAACAACTATTTTGATAATCTACTAGAAAAACTGAACACTATTATACATTAAAAAAATCATTTTAATAAATTATTTTAAACAATATTATTCCACATCCTGCCCAATGCTTTTCTCTAATAAATATATATAAAACATATGAAACATATGAAATATAAAGTAAACATCAACAAACAATTGCTTGTTCAAAAAAGTCTACAAAAAAGTCTTAAAATCTTCATACACTAAAAACACATTACATTGAGTAAAATTTACTTATTTTTTCTTTTGCACGTTTTTGTATGCATATTTTTTAAGTAAATTTCAAATTAGTAAACTCTACTTCAATAAGTTAAGTAAAATTAACAAAGAAAATAAGTAATTTGAACTAGGTTATTTTGCAGTACATTTTACTCAAACAACATTAACTGAATTAAACTACACTTTCAAAGTCTATACTTTACTTAGAAACATCCAATTAAATAATACAATAGATATTGTGTTGACACCATATCTACATATTAGAAGTAGCACGGCACCTGAACACAGAGACCTCAGTACTTGGTTCACAATACACAATGACTGTAACATTCGACAGGTCATATTTGAGTGTGAATGTGCCATTTTGAGTAGAAAATGAACAGAGGTGTAGTACCTAAAAGAGTACCTAAAAACCATACTTGAGTAAAAGTACTGATACCTTACATCGAAAATGACTCCACTACAAGTTACAAGTAACCAATTCCGATACGACTTGAGTAAAAGTCTTAAAGTATCTGATTTTAACAGTACTTAAGTATTCTGAATGTAGGCTCAGAGATGCACTAGTCCTGAGAGACTGCCAGTGAAAATAAGATGAGAAAAGTTTATTTTCTAAAATCAAAATAAAACATAACACCTCAATATTACAATAAATCAAGGTCGACACAACAACCTTCAAGTCTCAGTTGAGCTCAAGTGCACAGAAAGGCCACAAGTAAACCAATATTCTTCAAAACGGTCTTGTCAATATAGCGGATAAATGAAACAATGTTAAATAAAATTAAATAGTCAAAGTCTACTGTATGTGCTGAATTGAGCCTCATCACCAGCTGCAGTCATTTCCTCATCTAATAAATCAAACACCTGCGATCAGAAACTACCTGCTAATGCACTCACATTCACGTAAAGTATCTTTGTTGACAAGTTTTGGGTGAGTAAAGGCAAAATGGACAAGATATAGTGCCTTCAATGCCCTTAGATGGCAATATCGCTGCTTTATATCAGAAACAAACTGCTGCAGAAAAAGTTAGGTGTCATGTAAATGTAATGTGTAATTGCATTACTCATCACAATTGTAGTGGAGTAAAAAGTACATTTACTTGCTCAAAAATGTAGTCAAGTAGAGAGTAAAAGTTGCCAATATCTTTGATACTCAGTACAACTGCAAAGTAGCCAAAAAGATACTTAAGTACAGTAACTAATTACATTTACACCTCTGAAAATGAACTCCAAATGTCACAAAATGTCAAGTTAGTAAACATACCCACAAAAGCAATGATAAAACAGTGAAAATACAGCGAAAAATCAACCTCATTAAATATTCAACGCCCATGCATGATGGGAACACCAGTATTAGAAAAGTTGAGTTGTGTGTGGGCAGGCTGTGTCGTGAGGCTTCTTTTCTCAACCCAAAAGCTTTACTAGTTGTTTAGATTGATACCTTGTTGATTGATTTCTCTTCAGTGTTACGGTGTTATCACTCTTGTGGTAACTGGCGCCTACTACAAGAAATCCTCTTTTTGTTTTGCAAATTGTTATTTTGTCTGTACCTACTTCTGTTATTGTTCTTTACATACTAAGTTTATATTGTTAATTCTTTGGGAAGGGATTGGTAGAGAGGTGGGTGCCATTTTTTATATCTTGTTTTCTCCTGTTTAAGCTAGCTAGGGAGTTAATTTATTTTTATTGTATCTTTGTTTTCTTATCTTTTGTAGCTTTAGTTAGATTCTCCCTAATATGTAGAGCATTTATGTTTGTTATTTTGGCTTTGCCCCCTCTTGAATCCTTGAAATTCTCCCACATTTGTAAAATAAAGAAAGTGTTTTTGAAATTGAGTTGACTTTGGTCTTTGTTAAAGCACTGGGTTTGGGAATTGAACGTTGCTTTCACCATTTTATTCTGTTACCACACAGTTTCTGCCAATCTCATGTTAATCTTGAGTACCCATAGAGTAGTAGTGCATCCTTCATATCCACGGCCTTTACCATTATGGGCAATAGTAGCATGGGATTTGGTGGAAAGTAAATAATGGCGTCAATATTGCTGTATCAGTTTGAACCCGAATCAGACCCAGACAGCTGTAATGAAGAGTGTCAAGCAGAATCTCTGCAAGCACGGCTTTTAAAGGACATTTATGAATGGTAAGTATTTTTGTTTGTATTTGTGTCAAAGTGTTTAGACATGCTGTCACTTCTAAATGTTACAGCTGTTTATGTTAGCTTTCGCTATACAGTGTTATCCTGATTAAAGCTTTACTGTGGCTGAATACATGACTGAGTAGTAGCATGTTTGTAAAGGTAGTGGGTGGCAAGTTTGCTGGTATGATTACCTAGAAGAGAAGTTTGTTGGTGTTTGTTGGAGAAGTATGCACTAGAATTTAGCTAACTGGATAGCAAAACCGCACTGGTCTTTGTTTACGTCATTGATGCAACCAAAAAGTAGCAACAGAACTATACATTTAAAAGACATGTACAAACAATAAAACATACTTACAGTTTGGAGCCCATAAACAGCAGTTTTTGCTTTTAAAGTGGGAACTGCTCCATCTTTCAGTAAGAGCCTTTGTGCAAATTCAGGATTGAACCCGTGTGATTCTGGAAGCATTTTAAAATAGTCAAATTTACTTTTTTATTTGTGTACATTCAAATTTACAACAAAATGTCATTCCTTTAATGAAGAAATCATCAGAATGCGCTATCGAGTAGCCTACGTCTCAATCTTCTTTAACATCTTTTGTGGCAAACGCCACAAACAAGAACCAAAACGCAGAAAATACTTGACATGTCTACTTTTAAAAGTCTACATTTAAGATAAAGGGGTTTAATCAGTATCTAACCTGATGAAAAAAATATGTATTAAATGTTATCCTCATTATATTTCATCTGCAACAGCATTTTGAACTTTTATAACAATGCATTTGGTCATTAACTTTTAAATGCATCATTATGCAAAGATGATTAGAGTTCTCCACATAAAAGACCCATGACTGGCAGAACTACATTTCTCTCTGAAAAGGTATGAAATTAAATTTAATTGAATGTGAAGGTTTCTAACTGTGACAAGATGATAGACAGGGCAGTTTGACCAGTTACAGGTACCCTGTAACTAAGCTAGATGAAGTATAGTATGTCCCAAAGCTTGCATACTCTTCTGCAACACAGTATGATTAGGCAAATTGGGATGTAGCAGAGGAGTATTATTCTGTTGTGTGGAACTCAGGAAACTGATGACGACGCAGTTTGAGAGGCGTTTAATTCCCGCCCACATGTAGAAATCGAATATTCAAGCTGTTTATTAATTTTTTTTTCATAAAAATGCACTATTACATTCATATTTTTACTCTTATTAAAAAGTTATTATTAAAGTTCCCAGATTTAATAAAAACACAGTAGCTACCTGTCATAACAGTTGGAATATTAATGACTTCTGAGGAGGAAAGGGAACTTGACACTGTATTCAATTGGCACAAAATTAATTAAAAAGACAATTTAAAAAGCTGCAGTGATTCCTTGTTTTATTTTTTTAAAGTATAGCTCAATATTTTAAATAACTGCTTATGTGGAATAATCAAAGCATACTGATTAACCAGGATGATAATCAACAATTAGTCAATTAATCGTTCTAATAATCATTCGATTAAAGGATTAGTTCACTTTTAAATACACTTTTCCTGATAAATTTACTCACCCCCATGTCATCCAAGATGTTCATGTCTTTCTTTCGTCAGTCGAAAAGAAATGAAGGTTTTTGAGGAAAACATTCCAGGATTTTTCTCCTTATAGTGCATTTCAATGGCTACCAACAGATTGAAGGTCCAAACTGCAGTTTCAGTGCAGCTTCAAAGGCTTTAAACGATCCCAGATGAGTAATAAGGGTCTTTATTCTTATCCTATATTAATAATTTAAAAAAAAACATTTCTATTAGTTTTTTGCAGTTTAATATTCACAGACACATTACAATTTGATTGAAGTGTACTGAATAACTTCATAATATATATATTTTTAAATATTGTAATATTATGTTTTATTTAATCTATGTTGATTATGAAATGTGAACAGCACGAGTAAGATAGACTATCATGAGATTTATGTCGGGAGACATGGAGTGGGTCAGACATGATTTTGACCACTTCATTAAGTTTTGTTTTGTAGAAAGACTTTCTTTAAAGTGAATTTTGTTTTGTAAAAATTGTATCTTAATTTTAATCAATGTTTCATCAACCAATTGCCTGGTTTTAATAAGTAAGAAGCAAACCAAGTAAATGTGGTGTGACTTGAACACTAATAACCAGAAGGCTATGGGATCTTCAAAGATGTCTGCTTTACTCATATAAATGCCTACATTTGTAAATTAGTTAAAATGTAAATGATTTATTGTTGATTTCAGCAAATCTGCTGCATCCGCACATGCGTTCATGTTCAGTGAAGCTCCTCCCACAACAATTACATCTTCATTGAAGCTCTAATTCACCAATAAATGCTGAAATATTCCCATCAGAGGAGCATCAGAGCATCAGGAGGAGCTGAAATCTGCAAAGACTGAGTTTATTAAAGAGGACAGTGAGAACATGAGTGATCCAGAACCCTGCAGAATGAAACACACTGAAGATACTGAAGAACAAAGAGGTTGGTGTTTATTAGTAAACATTGACAAGCATATATTTAATATTTCTAGGTATGTGAATATACAGTAGTCAACATATGAAGTGGATCAAAATAGAAGGTTTTAGGACAACTTTGATGAAAGGTTTTGATCCACTTCAAATGTTGACTACTGAGATTATTTTCTTCTCTTCCCATCATGCTGTAGAAAGAGCCCAGATGATGTCACTTCCTGGGTGTCACAATTTTAAGAAATGCTCTTTTTGAAAGGAGGAAAATGAAAATGCTAGTAAAAATCGTTAATTTAGAACAAGTTAAATGTGCGGTTACTCTACTTTTAGCATGTGACGTTTTTACTGACACAGTAAGCTTAAACTGAAATGCAGGGAAATTTGCTTGATATTCTGTTTGTCCCACATTCAAGGAAAAAGTCATGTGACCGGCCCTTACTTATTAAAAAGTCTTTAGTACAATGAATTAAACGGCAATTTAACTGTTGTTGTCAAAATATGACAGGATTGTATATTTTAATGTTAATGGTCTGTTCACAGACAGGGTTAAACCTTAGTTCAATTAGAATATTTAAGTAGCTTTTATGAACGTACACCAGAAAAAAAAGAAAAAAAAAAACATTACTGGTGTGCATCTTGAGACAGAACAATGACTCTGACATATTTTAAGGTATGTCAGTACAAGTTGCTTTCAGTTAAAACAGCTCAAACATGCATTTTAGTCTAGGACTAGCTTAAGCCTTGACTGTGAAACCAGGGGTTAATCACATTAGATAATTGTGTCATTGATCAAATATAATTCATAGTTCTCACTACAGAAACATGCATCAAAATTATCATAATATTTGATAGCAGTTGTATATTAGGCTACATCACTTATGTCATTTCACGTAATATTTCTCTGTTTGAATTTTTTTTTATTTCAGACCCGATGGAAGAGAGCGAGGAGAGTGAAGAACTGAGTGAAGTGGAGGAGGAACATCATGACAAACCTGTAGAAAAACCTTTGAGTCGCTCAAAGACTAAAAATACAATTTTAAAGAAAAGAAGAGCAAAGAAATCTGCAACCTGCACTCAGTGTGGAAAGAGTTTTATAAAGAATTGTAAACTTGAGATTCACATGAGGATCCACACTGGAGAGAGACCGTTCACATGTGATCACTGTGGGAAGAGCTTCATGCAATCATCAGTCCTTAAGGTTCACATGAGGATTCACACCGGTGAGAAGCCGTTCACATGTGATCAATGTGGCAGAACTTTTCATGAGACATCACACCTGAAGAGACACCTGACAGTTCATACGAAGGAGAAGCCACATTCATGTTCTTTGTGTGGAAAGAGTTTTTCACTGCTGCAAAGTTTACAGATACATCAGAAAATACATACTGGTGTGAGAGAGTACATGTGCTTTGAGTGTGAGAAGACTTTTACTACAGCAAACCATTTAAAACACCACCAGAGAATTCACACTGGAGAAAAACCTTACAAGTGTTCACACTGTGATAAGAGATTCAGGCAGTCAGGAACACTGAAAACACATGAGATGATCCACAGTAAGAAGAAGCCGCACATGTGTGATCAGTGTGGAAAGAGTTTCTCTTTTAAAAGTCACCTGAAGATACACATGAAGATCCATGCAGTGGAGAAACCTGAAAAAATACGCTCGACATTACAGTCACTGCCCTTGCCGTCCAGAATAAAAGAGAATGTCCCAATCGAGTGAAGGGATTTGTGGAAACTTCTAATTATTGTGATACAACATTTGCCTCGCATTTCAGCATGAAAAGACAAACATTTCAGGTGAAGGATAATCCACTTCTTACCTCCGAGACTGTGTTGAGCTATATTATTTTTATTGTGATTAATAAGCTTATCATTATTGCTGCTCACTGTTGTTGTGCTATGATATTGTAATATTTACCATTATATAATCAGAGGAGTATAGAAAAGTTTATTAAAGTGTCACTCATTAAAACATCTAGTTTCTCTTCCACTTCTACTCTTCCATTCAAATGTAAGATATACTTTCATATAGCCTTGAAACTGGACACTTTGCTTCTCTTCTATTAATGCATAATAAATCATATTTCACCCACACACATGACTGTCATTGAATGAGATTGTTGTCTGTCTACATTATTAACAGTTTCACTCTTGATATTCAGTATCATATATACATGTCAATGAGATTTTTCTAGTGAGTTTGATGTTCATTCACACCATCAGGCTTCATGAAATCAGAACTGAGAGTATACTTCAAAGTGTAATTTAATAAAGCAAATATATTTCAAGTATTAACATAGTGAACTACTAATATACATATAAGTTCACTTGTACAGATTCAGTACAATTGAGAAACATGGTTGTGAACTAGTTGTGCACTTAAAGTTTACTACTGTAACACTTATTACACTTAAACATACATATTTTATATACTAAATCGGGCCAATTTAGTCCCAAGCAGGACATTTACAAGTTTACTACTAGTACATTGATATCACACTTACTACATACTTAAAAATATACTTGATCATAATTTAAGTGTACTTCATTAAATTAACTTTTTTGTAAGGAACTGTCTCCATCTCACCACAGCTTTACACAACCAGAGGAAATAAAGATAAGGGTAGTGTACTCTTTGTTTTGTGTGTGTGATTATGTTGATGTTTTGCTGTTGTGAACAGTATTTGGCACATCTTTGAGCATCGTTATCTTTCAGAAGAGCAGTTTTATAGTCTTTTCTCATATACCCTGACTCAAATCAGTTTCGATCAGCAAACACTGAGAATAAAGTGAGATGATCTGCTAATGATCTGAATGTCTTGTTGAATGAGTGTTGATAGGCTGAGAATCATCAATATTAACAGAGAAACTGCTGAAAACACTCTTTATTTCATGTCAATAGTTACTGTTTTCACCTCATTTATTATGCTGATGTCTTCAGATCTGCTGTAAATTGACACTTAAAGCTCATTTCATTGCTGTCAACAGACTGAGGGTGTTTGTTGGCTACAGATATGTACATTTATTTCTGTCTTTATGCTTTCAACTCTTTTTCTGACCATTATTTATATTTATATATTATATTTAAAAACAAACTCAGTTAATGATATATTTTCCATTTTGGCAGATCAGCTTCTCCCACACTGAAATTCATCATCATCAATGAAGCTCCTCCCACATCACTCACATCATCAGTGAAGCTCCTCCCACATCAGTTCCCCAATAAATGCTGGAATATTCCCATCAGACGAGCATCAGAGTATCAGGAAGAGCTGAAATCTGGAAAGCCTGAGTTTATTAAAGAGGACAGTGAGAACATGAGTGATCCAGAACCCTGCAGAATGAAACACACTGAAGATACTGAAGAACAAAGAGGTTGGTGTTTATTCTTCATTCATTCATGATGCTGAACAACATTCATGTTAGAAAGATTCAAACACTTCTTCACAGTTAGATAAACAGTTAAACTATGAAACGGAATGAATAGTTTTTCTTTTTAAACAAATGGTGAATAAAGGGAGGTTTGAGAAACTTTAAATATTAAATAATACTAAATATTGTTTGAAATTAGTTTACTGTTTAATTTATATCTGCTTCACAATTTGCAACGTAACCATAATTTTTTTATATATTTACATCATTGATATTTTTTCAGGAATAAACAGTAAATGTCAAACTGTGTCAAGTAAATACACTTTCCAGAATGGCTGACAGGGTTCTAATATTAAATTAAGCAAAATCTGATTTATAGTTCCTGATAAAGTTGTATTTCTGTTATAGAAGTTATATAGATTATTCTTCTTTGAGTAACTTTGGTAACAGGGTTGATGAATGCGGTCAACACTGTACAAACTAAATACGATGGATTGAGATTATTTTCTTGTGCTCCCATCATGCTGTAGAAAGAGACCAGATCATGTCACTTCCTGGATGTCACAGTTAAAAAGGCATCAAAGTGATAGTAATATTTTATAGCAGTTGTCTAGTGTGTAGAATTTGAGGGTGAACCAGACACAAATGAATCTTGCAGATGATTCATTCAAACAGAATATCCCATTGAATTCTGAATCAACACTCAGGACTCTAATTCAGTTGAGTCTAGCTGAGGAAGGAGATATCAACCTCAAGCAGTTTGTAAAAGATGGATTGGTTTGAAGAGGGCACAGCTCGAGCCCCACCATAATAAATCCCCAAGACAGAAAGACAAAACAGGCCTTCTCTTCTTCTCCAAACCTTTGAATAAATTCTCCTGACCACAGAGTTGAAAACCACAGGGAAAAAACCACAGAGACTGCTCTTATTAAAATCCATCAAATTATTCTCAAAATGATGACTACACAGACTTATCAAACATTGTTCAACTGCATAATTCTGTACCATGTCTTCAAGCTAATATGTAACACATCTGGGGTTTGGTATCAGTGTGAATGTCCTCTTACCGCTAATCATTCTTTGCATTAAATTCATTGTATTCTTATTAATAGAAATCATATCATGTCTTTCCTGTAGCTCAGTGGTTAGAGCATGGCACTAGCAATGCCAAGGTCATGGGTTCGATCCCAGGGATTGCACATACTCAGATACAAATGTATAGTATAATGAAATGTAAGTCGCTTTGGATAAAAGCGTCTGCCAAATGCATAAATGTAAATGTAAATGTAAATATCTAAACTGTACTCTTGGGTAGAGCGGGGAGATAAGAGACCATCAGATAACGTGATTTATGGTGAGAGGAGGATAAATGTATACATTATACAAAAGACAATGCCTAATTGGTCAGTACTCCCTTCAGAGGCTGGACAGAAATTCAAGTTTAAAATCTCAGAATACGAACAAAGCTTCAGACGAGTAGACAAGATAATGACAAGAAGATAAAGGCAGATCAGCTTCATTCAAGCCATCCAACTCTCACCTCACTTTCATTTGTTTTAGTTTTCTTTTACATTTTGAGTCTTGTGTTCTAAGTTTGGTTTTGCACGCAAAGTTTGATCAACGACTCTACAGTCTTTGCTGCCTCAAAACTTCAAACCTCAGCCACGAATGAGACTCCACTCCTCGACCGCTTCCCACAACATCAATCCAGACCCAAAAAGACCTGCAGCAAATCAAAAGAATCTGGGAAACACCATTCAACAAGCTAAAGATGGTGACAAGGGAATCCCTATCTAAAGACACAAATGTCGAACACAAGTACCTCCAGATTAACTGATGCATTGATAAAAAGTCTAATAACCTGCCTAAGAAACAATAGAAGGGTTAAATTAATGATTGATCTGGTCTTATGAAGTGCATAAGTGTATTTCTAGAAACTTAAGATTTCATAATTTCACTCTCTTAAAACTCACTTCCTCCTTTCTGCAACTAGCGTGAATGTGTGTGTGTTAGTTTGTGTTAGAATAATCAATTTATGTCATTGTCTCATTCATAACTTTAAAGAGAAGTGTCTTGTGTGCTTACGAATTTAATGTCTTAAGCTGCCGATCTCTGTTACCTTCATAATACAGGTGCTGGTCATATAATTAGAATATCATCAAAAAGTTGATTTATTTCACTAATTCAACTCAAAAAGTGAAACTTATATATTATATTCATTCATTACACACAGACTGATATATTTCAAATATTTATTTCTTTTAATTTTGATGATTATAACTGACAACTAAGGAAAATCCCAAATTCAGTATCTCAGAAAATTAGAATATTACTTAAGACCAATACAAAGAAAGGATTTTTAGAAATCTTGGCCAACTGAAAAGTATGAACATGAAAAGTCATGAAAATTCACTAGAGTTTGGATATTTATATACGCTACAGAGCTGATAGTTATGGCCTGTTCAAATAAATGCTGGACGATTCAGTTGCTCAGTCATAAAATAAGTGACTTTAAAATTCCCTATAAATCAACTAATAATTCCCTTTGAGATAAATTGAACTGTGTACCCTTACAATAGTTCATTTTTATGTCCTTTAACTTCATATTTCTTTTTATTATTATTATTATTTTGATGTACTGAAAATGAAATAAAAAAATTTTCTTTGATTTCAGACCTGATGGAAGTGAAGGAGGAGAGTGAAGAACTGAGTGAAGTGGAGGAGAAACATCATGAAAAACCTGGAGAAAAACCTTTGAGTCGCTCAAAGACTAAAAATACATTTTTAAAGAAAAGAAGAGCCAAGAAATCTGCAACCTGCACTCAGTGTGGAAAGAGTTTCACACACAAATGTCATCTTGATGTTCACATGAGAGTTCATACTGGAGAAAGACCGTTCACATGTGATCAATGTGGAAAGACCTTCAATCAATCATCAAACCTTAAAGATCACATGAGGATCCACACCGGAGAGAAGCCGTTCACATGTGATCAATGTGGCAAAACATTTATTGGGTCAATAATCCTGAAGAGACACCTTAGAGTTCATACGAAGGAGAAGCCATATTCATGTTCTGTGTGTGGAAAGAGTTTTTCACTGCTGCAAAGTTTACAAGCACATCAGAAAATACACACTGGTGTGAGAGAGTACATGTGCTTTGAGTGTGAGAAGACTTTTACTACAGCAAACCATTTAAAGCGTCACCAGAGAATTCACACTGGAGAAAAACCTTACAAGTGTTCACACTGTGATAAGAGATTTAGTCTGACATCATATCTGAAAACACATGAGAGGATTCACACTGGAGAGAAGCCGCACACGTGTGATCAGTGTGGAAAGAGTTTCACTATTAAAAATGACCTGAAGAGACACATGAAGATCCATGCAGTGGAGAAACCACATGACCACAGTCTGAAATCACTGTAAGTTGTTCATCTTTATCATCAACAAAGTATTTTCTGTGTGAGTCAGTCAGATCTCTCCTCTCCACCTGTAGCTGATGGTGGTGTGAAGAAACCCCTGATCTGATTGTGAAGCACTTTGTGTGTTCAGTATATAAATGCCTCATTCATTAATAGTTCATATCATATCTGTTGGAAGGTAACTTATTTGTTTTTATGATGAACCACCAGAAAGCATCTGGAAGGAGAGGACAGAGAGATCCAGTGATCCAGAACCTGCAGATGAAACTTCACGATCCTGAAGAACAAAGAGGTTGTGTCAATGAGTGACAAAGAAACATCATCCAAAGTTCATCTTCAGGAGTTTGTGTTAATGTACCTAATGCTTTTGTATCACTCCGTTCTCTTTTAAAAAGGGAACTAGTATTTGTTTGTTTTTTTAAAACTCAGTGTTCTTGTGTTCTCATATTCAGGGAGCTGAAGAAGAAGATCAGGCATAGGAAGACAATCTGATATTTTTTATATTGTTCTTTATTGTTTTTCATTAAAACATCTAGTTTCTCTTCCACTTCTACTCTTCCATTCAAATCTAAGATATACTTTCATATAGCCTTGAAACTGGACACTTTGCTTCTCTTCTATTAATGCATAATAAATCATATTTCACCCACACATGACTGTCATTGAATGAGATTGCTGTCTGTCTACATTATTAACAGTTTCACTCTTGATATTCAGTATCATATATACATTTCAAAGAGTTTGTTTTAGTCAGTTTGATGTTTTCACACCATGAGGCTTCATGAAGTCAGAACAATTACCCTCATTCAAGTGTTGATAAAAAGGATCCATGAAGCTAGAATAAAATGTTTTTAAATTTAAAGTACAGTTAAAGACATATTTCAAACATAAAAATGTAATACATAAATAGAAACATAGTAGTATTAAGTGCAAAAACGATGTATAATTTGTAAAATATAAGTGTGATGTTGTTACCTTAAAGAAAACTTTATCGCAGTATAAACTAGTAACTACATAGTTTACTGAGAGTATACTTCAAAGTGTATTTTAATAAAGTATATGTACTTCAAGTATTAACATAGTGAACTACTAATATACATATAAGTTCACTTGAACAGATTTAGTACAATTGAGAAACATGGTTGTGAACTAGTTGTGTACTTAAAGTTTGCTACTGTAATATGGAGTTATATTACTATCAAATGTCGAGAGCGCATTATTGTGTCGCGAGAGCACATCAATGTAATGCTTGAGTGCAAATCTCTCCGCTCACGCTCTCAAATATACAGTGCTCTATTATGAACTGCCTCTCCTTACTCAGATATTGCGCGTGCGCACTCAAACTGTGTCCTGTGCGCTCGCGAATCTCTCCGTGTTCTTGCACTAGAAATTAATTTGCTTCTGGATTTAACGCTGTCAAAGGTTATCAACCAATCAGAAGAGACGACTGATCCATGAAAATGCTACGTGGAATCTTATTGGCTGAGAGTGAACTGCACATGGAATTCTTTCGACAAAGATGGATATTTAATTTCTCTACAATTTAACAATATTAATCAAATGTAACCTAGTCTAACTGCATCACATTACAGGTCAAACCCCGATTAATCTAAACAAACAAACAAAGTTTCTTAAAGTTATTGTGGTCATACATTTTGTGTACTTGTTGAAATTTATACAAAAAATAGGCAACGTTTTAAAATAAGGTTTTTATTTGTTAACATTGATGTATTATCTAACATGAACTAACAATGTGCAACACATTACTGTAATTATTCATCTTTAAAGCTGCAGTCCGCAACTTTTTTTGGTTAAAAATTATCCAAAATCAACTTTTGAACAAGTACATAACCAGCCAGTGTTCAAAACTATCTAATTATCTTGTCTCGATTCACAACAGTAAGCTTGTAATAATGTTTTATAATAAGAGCGACATGGCGGATTTCCGCGGGAAATTCAAGCATGCAGCAGTTCCTCTGTGCGTCATTACGTCACGTCCGTAAATAGAAAGAAGGAGTTCAGGCAAGTCGGTTGGGTGAGGATGCTGCCGGTAGCGGCACATTTATAGCCTGTTCTCACAGCATTCTGAAGTTCAGTATCCACACCGGTGCGGTGACTGACAGCAAACATTAGATTCATCCGCGCTGACGAGCTGTGCCGAGGCACAACGCACGTACAGATAACTGTTCCGCATATGACTGCAATCGCAGGTTTCAAACAAGAGATGGCGACAAAGAGTAAAAACTGCGGACAGCAGCTTTAAGTTAAAATACAGCTGTTTGTTGTTTGTATGTTACTTCACAGTGCATTTATTAATGTTAACCAATACAACGTTTGATTTTAATAATGTATTAGTAAATGTTGAAATGAACATTAACAAAGATTAATAAATGCCGTAGAAGTGCAGTTCATTATTAGTTCATGTTAACTAATGCAGTTAAATAATGTTAATGAAACCTTATTGTAAAGAATTACCAAAAAATATCTTCTGATTTAAGACAGAACAAGATCAGGTCAGATCATCATTCCCTAAATACTTAAAATGTGGAGATCAAATACACCACCTAGAGTGAATTTGTTTTGAGGACTGGTTAAACAAAAATACTTAAGCTCTTATGTATGTACGATTAATCAAAATAACGCGATCTTATTCCTAAATGACAACGATTCGGTCATGTCTATTAAACCTTTGAAATTACGATCATACCGAAATATTTAAACCTGCTTTTGCATTGCCGCTGAAAGCAGTGGTCATGTAAGCTATATGTTTTAAACAGCTTCACAAAGTGTTTTCAACAACACACTATCGCGACTTCTGTGTTGCAAACATTAAATAATAACGCAAATATTGCAATAACAAGTTATAGTCTGAATATACACTGATTTCAGCAATTAAAATGAGTAGCTAAATGAACGTTGAAACTAATGTTATTACACTGTTCTGCCAGTAGGTGGTGACCAATGACTCTTAAAATGTATTTGATGAATCAGAATCATTAATTCAAGAGATTCGTTTAAAAACACTGGATCTATATCTATATCTAAATAGACTGATTTATAAAAATTATTAGTTTATTCTTTTGTTTTAATGTTTAATTTAATGTTTTGGTCCATGATATTGGCTAATATGATTGTTTTTGATAAATCGTTCAGTGGGGTTTGACCTGTAATGGGATGCAGTTGCAAACAAGCTTAATAATATAGAAACCCTCCAAGCGCCCCATTCCAAGCCATTTCTAAAATATGGACCACATTTTGATTAATATTATTAAATATTATTAAATTGTAGAGAAATTACATATCCATTTTTAAAAGAATTCCATTGTCAGTTCACTCTCAGCCAATAAGATTCCATGTTGCATTTTCATGGATCAGTCCACTCTTCTGATTGGTTGATAACTTTTAACAGCGTTTAATCCAGAAGCAAATTAATTTCTAGTGCAAGAACACGGAGAGATTCGCGAGCGCACAGGACACAGTTTGAGTGCGCACGCGCAATATCTGAGCGAGAGGAGAGGCAGTTCATAATAGAGCACTGTATATTTGAGAGCGCGCGTCCAGTTTTGTGCAAGAGCAAAGGAAATCTGCGCGCGAGTGGAGAGATTTGCACTCGAGCATTACATTGATGTAGCCTGGGTGCCAGCCCGAACCCCGCCCACAACATTTTTTGGACGGGAAGTTCGGTCTGGACTCGATCCATTGTGGAGTAATTATGGCCGAGGCAATCAAATTGCCAGGGCGGGCTTTAATCGATGATGGACAGGCTATCTGTGGTTACGTAACCACCCACGTCATCAAAGAGCGCTTGGGTTGAATTGGTTTTCACCAACGATGACTGCAGCTGGAGAAGTAAGATGTTTAGATTCCGCTATTGTGTTTCTCTCAAAAATGTTATTCGTGCTTGTAAGTACTCCGCGAATTCTTACATTTTTTTTACAACAGCGGCAAAGATTGTTTACACTCATTACTTTCCTACTTCTTCCAGTTCCAGCGTGCGTGCGTGCAGTTGAACTCTGTTGACAACTATGCGTCGCTCAACATACGTCACTTACTGCGTTGCTCTGATTGGTTGTAGGTCTATCCAATTGAGTGCAGAGTTTTTTTTTTTTTTACTGGTTCGGTTAAGACACGCCCCATAATTCAAGTGCAATGGAGCAGTATCAGACTTACATTCTGCCTAGAATATGAGTATGACGAAGTCAGGCTAACATTGATGTGCTCTCGCGACACAATAATGCGCTCTCGACATTTGACAGTAATATAACGCCATACTGTAACACTTAAACATATGCTTTTTATATACTAAATCAGGTATACTAAATCATCTTTGAGCATCTACTGTTGACGCCTATTATGTCACTTATTCACGCCTTTCCTTTCAATCATTATCTTTCAATAGAGCAGTTTTATAGTCTTTTCTCATATATTCTGACTCAAATCAGTTTCTAACAGCAAACACTCAGAATAAAGTGAGATGATCTGAATGTCTTGTTGAATGAGTGTTGATAGTCTGAGAATCATCAATATTAACAGAGAAACTGCTGAAAACACTCTTTATTTCATGTCAATAGTTCCTGTTTTCACCTCATTTATTATGCTGATGACTTCAGATCTGCTGTAAATTGACACTTAAAGCTCATTTCATTGCTGTCAACAGACTGAGGATCATCATCAATGAAGCTCCTCCCACAGCAATCACATCATCAGTGAAGCTCCTCCCACATCAGTTCATCAATAAATGCTGGGATATTCCCATCAGATGAGCATCAGAGCATCAGGAGGAGCTGAAATCTGCAAAGACTGAGTTTATTAAAGAGGACAGTGAGAACATGAGTGATCCAGAACCCTGCAGAATGAAACACACTGAAGATACTGAAGAACAAAGAGGTTGGTGTTTATTCTTCATTCATTCATAGATAATGAACAACATTCATGTTAGAAACACGTCTGCACATTTAGATAAACAGTTAATTGTGATGTTTTATTGTTGTTGTTTGTTTGTTTGTTTGTTTTAGTAATAAACCAACACCAAACTGTATCAAGTAAATGAACTTTCCAGAATGGCTGACAGGGTTATAACTTAAGCTAAATCTGATTTATAGGTAAAGTTGTATTTCTTATAAATTGTAGAAATTATTCAGAGTTATAGAGATGATTCTTTTTTAAATAACTTTGGTAACAGAGTTGATGAATGTGAATTTGTGTAAACACTGACACTTAAAACTTTGAAGCCCAGTAGGGGAGGAATGATTACAGGTTTCACAATAAACCACAATAAAATGTCCTGATGGTTAGCTATCGTTTAAAATTTCATTATTATTATTAATGTCGTGTTTGATTGTCACAATTTTAAAAAACTCGCAGTAATCCTGTCCATGCAGCAATTTGTTTTTTGTTTTTTTTGTATGTTGTTTATGTTTTTTGTAGGCTGCAGCTTCTTGACATCCGATAATGTATGTCTATGTTATCTTTAAGCCCCACTAATGGGATAAAAACATTGTAAAGCACTATAACGTTTCTGTGCACTATACTCCAAGACTTCTGAAGCCAATCAATATAATGTGAGGTACAAAATGGATATGTTGAATCAATGAATAATTTTAAGTTAATGGAAACTCATCTTTCCTCAGTCATCCTCCGTTCAGCATTCAAACAGTGCGTCACGAAGTAACAAGATAAAACTCCCTCCAAGATCAGTGTATTATTATATTTTATTTGTAGGTAAAAAGGTCTGTGATTTTGCATAAAAAGACTTTGTCTTGCTGGAGTTTATTTTTTGTTTCTAAATAATGTCATCTTTCTACCGCGTGTCAGACCAAGAATCTATATATTCTCTATTTTTTCTTTGTGCTTTGAACTTTTAAACGCGGAGCGCGGCACGTTGTGACTCGTGTTGCTTCAAGCGCATCATTCTGCGCACGAGATGCGCATAACCGCTATTGGAGCCTTTAATATTATAATACTTTTACGCATTAAATAGTTATTGAAAAAATAAATTATTAATATCTTGTTCGTTCTTATCTATCATGTGTTACTGCCTCATTAAAAAGTTATGGTATACATTTAATGTCTAGTTAAATTTTATAGTAGTTATAAATACAAATTAATGTTACTTATTTTTCATCAATGTATTTCATGACAATACAAAGAGCAATGTGGAACATTTTACCCTTTTCTGCATGCGTCTCATTGTGCATACTATCCATCCTAAATAGTATGTGACGTTACTAATTTTCATTACTATTTAGGGCAGATAAGGTTTATTGTATGGATCATTGATTCGCTCAAAAACAGATTAATTCAGGAACAAGATGGTAAAATCTGGCAAATCTCTGAGATCTGGCTTTGTTTGACTATTTATGTTGGGAAAACAGAAAAAAAAATAATCAATGTTGTCTCATTATATTAACTTGTTTGTTGAAGTGTTATAATCAATTTTACCTTTGCAATGACCCTCATAGACCGTGTTCACATGGTATTCGAGAAAAACAGCACTCTAGCTTGTTAAAATTACTGAACTACATCACATCTTATGAATATAAAAACAAAAACCCATACAGTGATATTGAAGTTGAATTATAGGGTAATTCTGACTGCATTCTATAGGCTTCATCATGAAGTGAATGTGTTTGGACTCTCAAGATGTGTTTTTGTTTTTGGCAGTTAAGCAACATACTTTATAATGTCAGCTTGCACATCGTTAAAACTATAAAAATATTATATTAAAAAAATATTATGGTATGATAAATATTATGTGAAGTAACTGAAGTCACACATGCAACGTTTTAATTAAATTATAAAAATGCATTAAAAATATTAATGCAAAGTGTCATTTAACCTCATATTTCTCTCTTTGAATTATTTTTATACAATGCAATTAAACTGTTTTTCTTTCATTTCAGACCTGATGGATGAGATTGAAGAACTGAGTGAAGTGGAGGAGGAACATCATGACAAACCTGGAGAAAAACCTTTGAGTCGCTCAAAGAATAAAAAGACATTTTTAAAGAAAAGAAGAGCAAAGAAATCTACAACCTGCACTCAGTGTGGAAAGAGTTTCACAACCAAACAACATCTTGAGCGTCACATGAGAGTTCATACTGGAGAGAGACCGTTCACATGTGATCAATGTGGAAAGAGCTTCAAAGGAAAAGGAAATCTTAAGGAACACATGAGGATCCACACTGGAGAGAAGCCGCATGTATGTGATCAATGTGGGAAGAGTTTCAGTCAATCAGCACAACTTAGGAGACACATGAGGATCCACACTGGAGAGAAGCCGTTCACGTGTGATCAGTGTGACAAAACATTCAAAACATCAACAGTTCTGAAGGCACACCTGACAGTTCATACGAAGGAGAAGCCTCATTCATGTTCTTTGTGTGGACAGAGTTTTTCACGACTGCCATATTTACATAAACACGAGAAAATACACAGTGGTGTAAAAGATCATATGTGCTTTGAGTGTGGGAAGACTTTTACTACAGCGATCTGTTTAAAACAGCACCAGAGGATTCACACTGGAGAAAAACCTTACATGTGTTCACACTGTGGCAAGAGATTCAGTCAGTTAACAAGTTGGAAAACACACGAGAGGATCCACACTGGAGAAAAACCTTACAAGTGTTCACACTGTGACAAGAGATTCAGTAGGTCAGAACATCTGAAAACACATGAGATGATCCACACTGGAGAGAAACCTTACATGTGTTTACTTTGTGACAAGAGATTCAATCAGTCAGCACATCTGAAAACACATGAGAAGATGCACAGCAGAAAGAAGCTGCACACATGTGATCAGTGCGGAAAGAGTTTCTCTTTTAAAAGCCACCTGAAGATACACATGAAGATCCATGCAGTGGAGAAACCACATGACCGCAGTTTTAAATTATGTTAAGTAGTTCATCTTCATGTGCTGAGAAGTTTCCTAACAGCAATTTTTTGACTGCTTAGTATCTGCTTGGAAAGTTTCTCATTATTGTGAGATGTTAATAATGACTTATGAGAAAGTCATTTGTGGCTTTCATACCACATGTTCTTATCAAACAATGTCCTCAAGCTTTTTCAATCCAGTTTAAAAATATGCGAATTCTGCCACCTAGGGTTTACAGTATGTATTACCTTTTCAAACAGAGTTTTTTTCAGACATGCTTCTTGAATTGAAAAAAAAAATAAAGTGTTTATTTCTAAGATTTGTATTGTTTTATGTTGAAATTAATGTATTGTGTATTGTTTAGAAGATATGAGACTCTCACAGTTTTGAGATGTATTATTTAATCTCTTGCCATGGCAGCACATTTGAGATATCCATTATCCATTTATCAGTTTAACATCTTTAATGTCTAAGCACCACATTAAAATCTTTAGACTGAATTGTATAAACCCTCTAAGTAGTAGTTTAAATTTCATAGCTCTATTTAAAAAAAATCCTCATTCAAACCAAAATAGCGGACTTCCTGTTGATCAGAGCTAATGACTGTAAATTAGAAAGTTGTCCGGCTGGATGAGAACAATATATGAGTTTGTTTGGTGAGTTTGGTGACTGTAGGTAAAACTAACCCCGCTCAACCCAGCCCAATTTTGTTATGTTACAGCCTTTTCCCAAAAAGGGATTAAATTCATTATTTCCCTCAAAATTCTACAAACAATACCCCATAATGTGATTGTTTGAAATCTTTGCAAATTTATTAAAAATAACAAAAATAATAACATGTATTTCAGTATTCACAGCCTTTGCTCAATACTTTGTTGAAGCACCTTTGGCACCACTTTCAGCCTCAAGTCTTTCAAGCTTGCTCATTGGGACCTTCAGTTCTTCAGAAATGTTTTGTATCATTCCACTTCATGGCTTGGCTTGTGCTCTAACATACTGTATGTTATAAGTTCACTCCAAGGAAGACGAGGACAGTAGATACAAGTAACACAACGTAGTTTAATCTCAACTAATGGAAGCACAGGCGTCAACAAGTAACAACAAACAATCCTGGACAATGAACTGAAGGCAGGAAGGAACTTAAATACACAATGTAAATATGTCACGGTTGCACACAAAAACAAGATGTTAAGATCCAAGTGCAACATTTATTGGGAATCCATAGGCATAATCAAACAGGTAAGGGTCAAACTCCACAGGAACAGTCCACAAAAACAAAAAGCCAGGAAAACAAAGGTGCACGTAACAGACAACAAACCACAACCAAGGACAGAAACAACTGAGAATAAATAGACAGAACTAATGATCAAACACAAAACAGCTGAGTGCAATGAAACAAGGATAATCAGTCCAGGAGGTGAATTATGGGAAATTAAGTTAAAACCGGTGACAAAAGTCCATGTTGGAGTGCCCTCTAGTGGCTAAACAGGGCACTCCAACTCATGATCATGACAGTACCCCCTCCTTACGGAGCGGCTACCAGACGCTCCATGAAACAAAAACAAAACTCTCAGGAGGGAGGTGGACTGGAGGAGGACCAGGGGGACGGACGGTGGGCCAGGACCAGAGCCCCTGACTGAGGAGACGGAGGAACAGACCACAGGGGGCTCTAAAAAGGTCAGGGTCCTGGCTGAATGCCAGGGCGGCACTGGAGGAACTGACCAGGCGGGTTGCAGCAGGTCGGGATTCCTGGCTGAGTGCCAGGGCGGTGCTGGAGGAACTGACCAGTCGGGTTCCAGCAGGTCTAGATTCCTGGCTGAGTGCTAGGGCGGCACTGGAGGAACTGACCAGGCGGGTTCCAGCAGATCTGGAGTCCTGGCTGATTGCCAGGGCGGCACTGGAGGAACTGACCAGGCGGGTTCCAGCGGTTCAGACGGCCGGGGCAGTGGCAGCAGGGCAGAAAGCCTGGGCGACGGCGGCAGGACAGAAGGCTTGGATGGCGGCGGCAGGGCAGAAGGCTTGGATGGCGGCGGCAGGACAGAAGGCTTGGATGGCGGCGGCAGGACAGAAGGCTTGGATGGCGGCGGCAGGGCAAGACGCTTAGGCGGCCTGGGTGGCGCCGGCAGGGCAAGGCGCTTAGTTGGCGGCGGCGTGGCAAGGCGCTTAGTTGGCGCCAGCGGGGCAAGGCGCTTGAGAAACCAAGGAACAACCTCTAGGGTGATCTCCAGGCTTTTAGGGGCAGAGGAAGCCCTTCTCCTCCTCTTCCTCCTCCTATGAGGGTGAGGCGGCGGCTCTGGAGTGGACTCCCTGGCTGGAGCGGGCTCTGGAGCGGACTCCCTGGCTGGAGCGGGCTCTGGAGCGGACTCCCTGGCTGGAGCGGGCTCTGGAGCGGACTCACTGGCTGGAGCGGGCTCTGGAGCGGACTCACTGGCTGGAGCGGGGTCAGAGGAGGCCTCCGGGTCTTGAGGAATGGAAGCCTTCCTCCTCCTCTTCCTCCTTTTATGTGTGGGAAGCGGAAACGTGCCCACCTCCTCTGTGGCCTCTGGAGCGGAATCACAGGCTGGAGCGGTCTCTGGAGCGGACTCACAGGCTGGAACGGCCTCTGGCTGAACAGGTGTTGCCCAATGGACTCTCCCGGAGAGATAGCGAACAAAGTCCCAAAAATCCAGGATCTGAAGCCCTTCCATCTCCCATTGAGGCAATGGGTCCCTTAGGCACCCATTAAACAAATCCTTAAGGGCCGCCTCATTATACTCCAGCCCCACCGCCATTGTCCAAAAAAACTGTGCGAAAAACAGCCTACCTCCCATTCCCCCTGCCGCAAGGCCCTCACCGCCCAAAGCGAAGCCACACGCTCCCTGCTCGTGGCTGGCCGACGAACCCTGAAGCTCATGCTGCTGGATCTGTTAAGTGGTGGTTTGTTCTGTCACGGTTGCACACAAAAACAAGATGTTAAGATCCAAGCGCAACATTTATTGGGTAATCCACAGGCATAATCAAACAGGTAAGGGTCAAACTCCACAGGAACAGTCCACAAAAACAAAAAGCCAGGAACACAAAGGTGCACGTAACATAGACAACAAACCACAACCAAGGACAGAAACAACTGAGAATAAATAGACAGAACTAATGATCAAACACAAAACAGCTGAGTGCAATGAAACAAGGATAATCAGTCCAGGAGGTGAATTATGGGAAATGAAGTTAAAACAGGTGACAAAAGTGCCCTCTAGTGGCTAAACAGGGCACTCCAACTCATGATCATGACAAAATAACAAACAGCTGTGAGGGTGATTAGTGTCCATGAAGAATAATGAGTGGCGAGAACTGAAAACAAAGAAGCGCATGACAATCAAAAAACAAACGGGACGAGACGGTGACTGAGACTCTCCATGCATTCCAAGCGGGATATATCGCCCTCTGAAAGGCACTTCGGAGTGAAAATAATCATGGCCGCCATATTAAAGGGCTTTGACAATTGAAGGGCTTTTCCAAACCGAAGTGCTCAAAACTGGCCTCTTGAAAGGGCCCTTCGGAATGAATGATTTCGAAGGGTACAACTGATGGACACTTCGGGCCCCCATGATCCTTTGCACGGGAA
This sequence comes from Anabarilius grahami, assembly GCA_003731715.1. Classification (NCBI taxonomy): domain Eukaryota; kingdom Metazoa; phylum Chordata; class Actinopteri; order Cypriniformes; family Xenocyprididae; genus Anabarilius; species Anabarilius grahami. The sequence continues at coordinate 36,273 of RJVU01079756.1, forward strand.
AGTTCTTTGGCGTCACAGAATAGTTATAGGAGGTTAGGAGTTTGATTTGACCTATATATGTATGTGTAGTATTTTTTTATACTACTGTAATATTTATACGAGTTAGATTTGGTACATTATTATGGTAAAAATGACATTGTACTTTCAATTCAATTCAATTCACATTTATTTGTATAGCGCTTTTCACGATACATATCATTTCAAAGCAGCTTTACAGAGAATGCATGTCAACATTACAATTTAAAGAATGCAGTTAGCAAATAATGTAATAATTTACAATTTACAATCACTGTTAGCAGTTTAACTTAACGTAGAAGCAATGAGCTCCTGGAAAAATGAATTACATAAACAATAATCAAGATATAGAATTTGTGCAATGTGCATGTTGATCCAGATGATTGCGTCTTCTCGAGTCCTCGCAGGAGTTGGCGCCGTCTCTTCACATCTTAAGAGGCCGGATCCAAACTGAAGCTGATGTACTCTCTAGTCACCTCGGGACGGGTGTCCCGAGGCAAAACAGAAAAGCAAATGGAGAGTAATAAGCGTAGCTGCTGTTCATAACATTAAGCAAAGATAATCATGTGCAATTGCTCTGATATGAGATGCATTATGTGAATGCTTGGCTAAAGAGATGCGTCTTTAATCTAGATTTAAACTGGGTGAGCGAGTCTGAGCCCCGAACA
>RJVU01079756.1:37134-59049 GCA_003731715.1 Anabarilius grahami
ATTTTTTTTTTTTTTTTTCAAATATGTACATTAAGTGGTAGTGCATTGTCCGCAATAGTAAAACACAATTTGTTTACAGGTTAGGCCTTACAGGTTTCACGACCCACTACCACACTTAGCTCTCAGAGTAGACAATGTCAGCCATTGTAATTTGCTCTGGCCCCCTTCCTGTTTGTCAGAGTGATGAAATACTTAGCAGACTATCATCACTCAGTGGCTGGCTGTCTAAGTGGTGTCTGCAGAATAATATAGGGTTCATAGACAACTGGAAGTTTTTGGGAAGATCTGACCTGTTGAAAAGAGATGGTATTCATCCCTCCTGGGATGGTGCTGCTCTTCTCTCTATTAATATGGCACATAGTCTTAGAGCGGAAACATGACATACTACGGCCAGGTCAGGAAGCAGACAGACTGGCTAAACCGACCGTCTGCTGTCTCACATTGCAGAAGTCAGATAAATCCAAACACTCTTTCATCTAGATATCATCACAGAGACTGTGTCTTTTCCCAAAATTAGTAAATACAAAAAACTCTCAAACCCATTTAAGTGTAAAAAGTTAATTGATGTTGAATAAAAAAACAGATATAATATAGATGAGCAAATTATATAGCTTGGTTTGCTTAAAATTAGATCCCTTTTAAAAATCACTCTTTGTAAATGATATGATTACAGACTATAACCTAGATGTGCTGTGTTTGACAGAAACCTGGCTATAACCAGACAATTCCATTACCTTAAACGACTCCACCCCTCATGGTTACTGTGATAAACACAAGCCTCGTCTGAAAGGCTAAGGGGAAGGTGTTGATGCAATTTATAGCAATATCTTCAGTATTATTCAGCGGTTTAGTTTCAAACAGAATTATTTTAAAGTGATGGTGCTTTATGTAATGATATCTAGTGTACGTGATGAATCCCATTTGACATTTGTGCTGGCTTCTGTATACAGACCACCAGGGCACCATACAGACTTTATCAAAGAATTTGCTGTTTTTCTATCAGAGTTAGTACTGGCTGCGTATAAAGTCCTTATTGGTGATTTTAATATCCATATAGATAATGAAAAAGACACACTGGGATTGGAATTTAGAGATATTTTAAACTCTATTGGAGTTAGACAACACGTGTCAATGACCCACTCATTGTCATAATCATAGTTTAGATCTGATATTGTCACATGGAATCAATACCGATGCTGATCATTATCAGATCATTATCTAGTCTCATGTATACATTTAGCCAAGGCTGCAAAGCTGACTCTCGGCTACAAATATAGTAGAACTATTACTTCTACCACTAAAGATTGCTTTATAAATAATCTTACAGATCAGTTTCATCTCCTCAGCATACCAGACATCTTAGAAGACCTCAATGTTGCAACAGAACTATTGACTCTGCCTTTTGCAGCATTTTAGACTCTGTTGCTCATTTGTGCATAAAAAGATTAAAGAAATGATGAAACTGCAAACTATTCTTCAGTCAATTCTTCAATTAATTGTACTTCTGACTCCTGGTCTTTCATTCAGCATATCTGGTCGAGGGTCCTAAACTGTTCATCCAGAACAAATTAAGAGGAGTGACAGCAAAGTCAATATTGTCAAGGTTGTTTTATTGTTGTTTATTACATTAACAATAGAAACATATGGCAGTTTGTTAAGTGTAAGCCATTAGTTTGTCACACTGATCTTAAGGGAAGAATCCATACAGTGTGTTTTAACAGTGATTTGATCGTTCTGTTGTAGTTTCAGGAGGGTCTCCAGCTGAAGATCCAAATTCATCAGGTTCCTGAGAGAAAAGATCAGCTCAGGCTGATGCTGCTGGAAAAACAGGAACAGGATGAGAAAAGGGTCATTGGAAACTCCATTATCGGCAGAAATGTTTGTTGCTCAGCTCATATAGATGAACTACTCACCGTGATCTCAGACTGTAGTGACGTGGTTTCTCCACTTCATGGATCTTCATGTGACGCTTCAGGTGACTTTTACAAGAGAAACTCTTTCCACACTGATCACACGTGTGCGGCTTCTCTCTGCTGTGGATCCTCTCATGTTTTTTCAGAGTTGATGACTGACTGAATCTCTTGTCACAGTGTGAACACTTGTAAGGTTGTTCTTCAGTGTGAATTATCTGGTGCTGTTTTAAACTGGTTTCATAAATAAAACTCTTCCCACACTCAAAGCACATGAACTCTCTCACACTAGTATGAATTTTCTGATGTGCATGTAAATATGACCACCGTGAAAAACTCTTTCCACATACAGAACATGAATGTGGCTTCTCCTTCCTATGAACTGTCAAGTGTTTCTTTAGGTCTGATGCCTGAAGAAATCTTTTGTCGCATTCAGTACATATGAACGGTCTCTCTCCGGTGTGAACTCTAATGTGAATCTTAAGACTTTCTTTGTATATGAAACTCTTTCCACACTGATCACATGTGAACGGCTTCTCTCCGGTGTGGATTTTCATGTGAAGCTCAAGATTACGTTTGTTCGTGAAGCTCTTCCCACATTGATCACATGTGAACGGCTTCTCTCCTGTATGAACTCTCATGTGACGCTCAAGAATACCTTTGGTTGAGAAACTCATCCCACACTGATCACAGGTGAACGGTCTGTCCCCTGTATGAATTCTCATGTGAATCTCAAGATTACATTTGTATGTGAAACTCTTTCCACACTGAGTGCAGGTTGTACATTTCTCTGCTCTTCTTTTCTTTACAAATGTCTTTTTAGTCTTTGAGCGACTCAAAGGTTTTTCTCCAGGTTTGTCATGATGTTCCTCCTCCACTTCACTCAGTTCTTCACTCTCCTCACTCTCTTCCATCAGGACTGAAATCAAAGAATAAACTTCATTTTCAGAACATTCAAAAACAAAGAATTTAAAGTGAAAAGACATAAAAGTGAACTCTCAGGTAACAAAGCAGAAAACTGCTATAAAATATAATAATAACTTTAATGCCTTTTTATAAATTAATTATACTTCCATGAAACTTCCCATGAATGAGGTACATTGATCTTCCAGTTATTATATTTAAAACATTACAGACAAATCTCATGTTTCTGTAGTGAGAACTATTAAATATATTACTGTCATATTTTGACATCAGCTTTTAGATTGATATTACGACCTATACTGCATTATAATATTTTATTGTTACTTGTAAGTCATGCATTTGTTTTTTTCAATTCTCGTGCTCATAATTTATTATACACTGATTTGTAAGTATTAATTTGTCAGTCATATGTTTCCATGAATGTACTTATAAAGATGTAACCTGCATTGCTATAATAATATTATATTATAGTTACAATGACATTTTAGCAATTCAGATATTAATAGCTGTGTTGTGTTCTTATAAATACTTATTGTGAGTAATAATAGTTACAAATCTCTATAAATTTGCTACTTTATTTTTAAATGAACAATTTTTATTAACATTACTTAACTCCTCAACCCTGTTACATCTGAGGTTTGAATTTTCCTCCTTTTAAAACAGAGAATTTCTTAAAATTATGAGAGGAAGTAACATCATTTTGGGCTCTTTCTAAAGCACAATGAGAGGACAAAAAATAATCTCAATCCATTGTCTCAGATTTTACACAAACTGTACAGTGTTGATCACATTCATCAGCCCTGTTACCAAAGTTACTGTAAGAAGAATAATCTCTACAACTATGAATAACTTATAAAATTTATGAAAATACTAATTTTCTCCAGTAACTATAAATCAGATTTTGCTTAATTTATGCTTACAACCCTGACAGCCATTCTGGAACTTCATGATACAGTTAGATGTTTTCGGTTTATTTCTTAAAAAAATACTGATGTAAATTATTTTTGAAACATGTCTGTTGGTAACATTGTTGAATATTGTTAAGCAGATATAAAATAAATGTAAAATAAAACCTGATGTTGACAATTACTATGAAGATTTCTCAAACCTTGCTTTGCTGTTTATCTAAATGTGCAGAAGTGTTTGAATCTTTCCAACATGAATGTTGTTCAGCATCATGAATGAATGAAGAATAAACACCAACCTCTTTGTTCTTCAGTATCTTCAGTGTGTTTCATTCTGCAGGGTTCTGGATCACTCATGTTCTCANGAGACAAAAACAAGCGATTAGGAATCAGCTCGACGGAGCGTAAGTTCGCGTTGTGCAGTGACGTCAGCTGTATGACGTCACTGCACAATTTCTCAATTTCTCTCTACTTCAACAAAAATACTTTACATCTCCCTTTATCAGTCCATTCAAATGTTTCAAACACATATACAATATGGTGTGATAAACCAAAAATAAATAAACTAACGTTAAACAAAGGGCGCATCTTGCACAATCTACTCCTCCTTGATTGTCTCGTTAAGATGACGCAGAAGTGCGTTCCAAAAAAAAGTTTTGACCCCTACATCCCTTCGAAGCTCTCACTCCGGAGGGTAAACCCTTTGAAGGGATTAGGGCATAGGGATAAGCCCTTCCGAATGGAACGCATGGATTGTTAAATGTGGGACCTTATATAGACAGGTATGTGCCTTTCTAAATTATGTCCAATCAACTGAATTTAGCACAGGTGGAGTCCAAACAAGTTGTAAAAAAATTTCAAGGATGATCAGTGGAAACAGTAGCACCTGAGCTCAATTTTGAGTGTCATGGCAAAGGCTTAATTTAACGGCGATGTTAAATTAATATTTGGCAATGTTATACATACATACATTACACTGGTGTGTCCATGTCGCCATCTCGTGACGTCATATAACTCATGTCAACCTAGAACACCATAGCAATATCACCACATCCTCCCTTGTAGAGATCAAAGGGTAGGCTACCTTTGTCTCAACAGACCTTAAAGTATTATTCTGCCTTTTTCTGGAAGGTCTGCTCCTAAATTCTTAAACAGGCAATTACAATGTTTTTCTTTGCATTTTGAACAATTTCTCAATTTTTTTTATTTTTTTTTTCAAATATGTACATTAAGTGGTAGTGCATTGTCCGCAATAGTAAAACACAATTTGTTTACAGGTTAGGCGTTACAGGTTTTAACGACCCACTACCACACTTAGCTCTTAGACTAGACAATGTCAGACATTGTAATTTGCTCTGGCCCCCTTCCTGTTTGTCAGAGTGATGAAATACTTAGCAGACTATCATCACTCAATGGCTGGCTGTCTAAGTGGTTTCTGCAGAATAATATAGGGTTCATAGACAACTGGACGTTTTTGGGAAGATCTGACCTGTTGAAAAGAGATGGTATTCATCCCTCCTGGGATGATGCTGCTCTTCTCTCTATGAATATGGCACATAGTATTAGAGCGGAAACATGACATACTACGGCCAGGTCAGGAAGCAGACAGACTGGCTAAACCGACCGTCTGCTGTCTCACATTGCAGAAGTCAGATAAATCCAAACACTCTTTCATCTAGATATCATCACAGAGACTGTGTCTTTTCCCAAAATTAGTAAATATAAAAAACTCTCAAACCCATTTAAGTGTAAAAAGTTAATTGATGTTGAATAAAAAAACAGATATAATACAGATGAGCAAATTATATAGCATGGTTTGCTTAAAATTAGATCCCTTTTAAAAATCACTCTTTGTAAATGACATGATTACAGACTATAACCTAGATGTGCTGTGATTGACAGAAACCTGGCTATAACCAGACAATTCCATTACTTTAAACGACTCCACCCCTCATGGTTACTGTGATAAACACGAGCCTCGTCTGAAAGGCTAAGGGGAAGGTGTTGATGCAATTTATAGCAATATCTTCAGTATTACTCAGCGGTCTAGTTTCAAATAGAATTACTTTGAAGTGATGGTGCTTTATGTAATGATATCTAGTGTACGTGATGAATCCCATTTGACATTTGTGCTGGCTTCTGTATACAGACCACCAGGGCACCATACAGACTTTATCAAACAATTTGCTGTTTTTCTATCAGAGTTAGTACTGGCTGCGTATAAAGTCCTTATTGGTGATTTTAATATCTATATAGATAATGAAAAAGACACACTGGGATTGGAATTTGGAAATATTTTAAACTCTATTGGAGTTAGACAACACGTGTCAATAACCCACTCATTGTCATAATCATAGTTTAGATCTAATATTGTCACATGGAATCAATATCGATGCTGATCATTATCATATCATTATCTAGTCTCATGTATACATTTAGCCAAGGCTGCAAAGCTGACTCTCGGCTACAAATATAGTAGAACTATCACTTCTACCACTAAAGATTGCTTTATAAATAATCTTACAGATCAGTTTCATCTCCTCAGCATACCAGACATCTTAGAAGACCTCGATGTTGCAACAGAACTATTGACTCTGTCTTTTGCAGCACATTAGACTCAGTTGCTCTTTTGTGCATAAAATGATTAAAGAAATGATGAAACTGCAAATTATTCTTCAGTCAATTCTTCAATTTATTGCACTTCTGACTCCTGGTCTTTCATTCAACATATCTGGTGGAGGGTCCTAAACTGTTCATCCAACAGAACAAATTAAGAGGAGTGACAGCAAAGTCAATATTGTCAAGGTTGTTTTATTGTTGTTTATGTTGTAAATTACATTAACAATAGAAACATATGGCAGTTTGTTAAGTGTAAGCCATTAGTTTGTCACACTGATCTTAAGGGAAGAATCCATACAGTGTGTTTTAACAGTGATTTGATCGTTCTGTTGTAGTTTCAGGAGAGTCTCCAGATGAACATCCAAATTCATCAGGTTCCTGAGAGAAAAGATCAGCTCAGGCTGATGCTGCTGGAAAAACAGGAACAGGATGAGAAAGGGCCACTGGAAACTCCATCATCGGCAGAAATGTTTGTTGCTCAGCTCATACAAATGAACTACTCACCGTGATCTCAGACTGTGGTGACGTGGTTTCTCCACTTCATGGATCTTCATGTGTCGCTTCAGGTGACCTTTATAAATGAAACTCTTTCCACACTGATCACACGTGTGCAACTTCTCTCTGCTGTGGATCCTCTCATGTGTTTTCAGATGTTCAGACCGACTGAATCTCTTGTCACAGTATGAACACTTGAAAGGCTTTTCTCCAGTGTGAATCCTCTCATGTGGTTTCAGATTTGCTAACTGACTGAATCTCTTATCACAGTGTGAACACTTGTAAGGTTTTTCTCCAGTGTGGATCCTCATGTGTTTCTTCAGGTGACTTTTAACAGTGAAACTCTTTCTACACTGATCACATGTGTGCAGCTTCTCTCCAGTGTGAATCCTCTCATGTGTTTTTAGATTTGTTAACTGATTGAATCTCTTGTCACAGTGAGAACACTTGTAAGGTTGTTCTCCAGTGTGAATTCTCTGGTGCAGTTTTAAATGTTTCACATTAATAAAAGTCTTCTCACACTCAAAGCACATGTACTCTCTCACACCAGTATGAATTTTCTGATGTGCATGTAAATATGGCAGCAGTGAAAATCTCTTTCCACACACAGAACATGAATGTGGCTTCTCCTTCGTATGAAGGTGTGCCTTCAGGGCTGATGACCGAATAAATGTTTTCCCACATTGATCACATGTGAATGGCTTCTCTCCAGTGTGAACTCTTAATGTGAATCTTAAGACTTTCTTTGTACATGAAACTCTTTCCACACTGATCACATGTGAACGGCTTCTCTCCAGTGTGGATCCTCATGTGAAGCTTAAGATTACGTTTGTTTGTGAAACTCTTCCCACACTGAGTGCAGGTTGTAGATTTCTCGGCTCTTCTTTTCTTTAAAAATGTCTTTTTAGTCTTTAAGCGACTCAAAGGTTTTTCTCCAGGTTTGTCATGATGTTCCTCCTCCACTTCACTCAGTTCTTCACTCTCCTCGCTCTCCTCCATCAGGTCTGAAATCAATGAATAAACTTCATTTTCAGAACATTCAAAAACAAAGAATTTAAAGTGAAAAGACATAAAAGTGAACTCTCAGGTAACAAAGCAGAAAACTGCTATAAAATATAATAATAACTTTAATGCCTTTTTATAAATTAATTATACTTCCCTGAAACTTTCCATGAATGAGGTACATTGATCTTCCAGTTATTATATTTAAAACATTACAGACAATTCTCATGTTTCTGTAGTGAGAACTATTAAATATATCATATTTTGACATCAATTTTTAGATTGATATTTATTTTACTAAATCATACTAATTTATAAACATATTTATAAAGACTCATTAGGACCTATACTGTATTATAAGAACAGTTATAGTTACATTTATATTATTTTTATTGTTACTTATAAGTCATGCATTTGCTTTTTCAATTCTCGTGCTCATAATTTATTATACACTGATTTATAAGTATTAATTAGTCAGTCATATGGTTCCATGAATGTACATTAGATGCATAAAGATGCAACCTGAATTGCTATAATGTTATTATATTATATTTACAATGACATTTTAGTAATTCAGATATTAATAGCCTGTTGTGTTCTTATAAATACTAATTGTGAGTAATAATAGTTACAAATCTCTATAAATGCATCATTGATGGCTTTAAGTAAAAAAGAGTGCATTTTTCCTAAAAACAAATGTTTAGAAATCATGAAAATCTGCTCATTATACATTTTAAGTTGATTACATGTGAATGCAACAAATGAACAACAATTTCTGTAATAAAATAATTAAAGAAATGCAGAAATATTTAATATCACTTTTAATATTTCATAAATATATTTTTTAATGTTACATACTAGCAAAACACTGCAAAAATATTTTTAAAGGATAATTTTTAACTGCTATAAGCAATATCATGCATATGGCTGAGGAGATTACCATTCATACCATTCATACCATTCCATTAAAGACATAATGAACAACTAACTGGTACAGCATACAAGTGTCTCTGGAACTTTTTTAGATACATTCATATATACTGTATAATGGATTATGATGAGCATGAGCATTGAAAAAGCAAATGCATGGTTTATACGTAATTATATAATTAATAAAAATGTAACTATAACTGTTCTTATAATTAACTATAGGATTATAATGCATCTTTAAATGTATCTTTAAAATAGTAAAATTTTAAAGTCTCATCCGTCCTTCGGATGAGACGTTAAACCGGACGTTAAACCGAGGTCCTGACTCTCTGTGGTCGTTAAAAATCCCATGGCACTTCTCGTAAAGAGTAGGGCTGTAACCCCGGTGTCCTGGCCAAATTCCCTCCATAGGCCCTTACCAATCACGGCCTCCTAATAATCCCCATCCATTTAAATTGGCTCTTTCACTCTCTCTCCTCTCCACCTACAGCTGGTGTGTGGTGAGCGCACTGGCTGCCGTCGCATCATCCAAGTGGATGCTGCACACTGGTGGTGGATGAGGAGAGACCCCGATATGATTGTAAAGCGCTTTGGGTGTACAGTTGTACATAGAAAGCGCTATATAAATGCTTCATTCATTCATTCATTCATTCATCTTTAAAATAGTAATACTTTGTTGAAAATAAGTATAAATGAGGCTATAATTCATCATAAGAATGGAAAAGTGTTTGCAAACTTTTTAATTATTAAGGGCTGGTCAAATTTTTCTTTCACAGACATTCATATGCATATAAATGTGGAACACTGGAAACAAACTCAAGCAAATTTTTGCAGTAAAGCATTTTGGAATGATTATTATTTGTTACATGTTTGAAAAAAAAGGAAAGAACGAAAAAAAGACGCTACTTTAACTATTTTTAAATGAACAATTTTTATTAACATTACTCCTCAACCATGTTAAATCTGACTTTTGAATTTTCCTCCTTTTAAAACAGAGAATTTCTTAAAATTATAACACAGGGGAAGTGACATCATTTGGGCTCTTTCTACAGCATGATGAGAGGACAAGAAAAAACTCTGAATCCATTGTCTCAGATTTTACACAAACTGTACAGTGTTGATCACATTCATCAACCCTGTTACCAAAGTTACTGTAAGAAGAATAATCTCGACAACTATGAATAACTTATTCAATTTATGAAAAATAACATTTTTCTCCAGTAACTTTAAATCTGATTTTGCTTAATTTATGCTTACAACCCTGACAGCCATTCTGGAACTTCATGTACTTGATACAGTTTGATGTTTTCTGTTTATTCCTTAAAAAAAAAACTGATATAAATTATTTTTGAAACATGTCTGTTGGTAACATTGTTGAATATTGTTAATCAGATATAAAATAAGACCTGATGTTGACAATTACTATGAAGATTTCTCAAACCTTGCTTTGCTATTTATCTAAATGTGCAGAAGTGTTTGAATCTTTCTAACATGAATGTTGTTCAGCATCATGAATGAATGAAGAATAAACACCAACCTCTTTGTTCTTCAGTATCTTCAGTGGTCATGTTCTCACTGTCCTCTTTAATAAACTCAGGCTTTGCAGATTTCAGCTCTTCCTGATGCTCTGATGCTCGTCTGATGGGAATATTCCAGCATTTATTGGAGAACTGATGTGGGAGGAGCTTCACTGATGATGTGAATGCTGTGGGAGGAGCTTCATTGATGATGATTTCCAGTGTGGGTGGAGCTGATCTGCCAAAATAAAAAATATATCAGTTACTGGGTTTGTTTTATAGTAAATGTCACATCTAAGCATTTATGTTATGTTATCTGTCTGTCACAAAGTAACTGATGCTAATTCACTCCTTGATTTTATGACTAGCCTGCATGATATTATCCTACTTCATCATTAACTCTTTTTCCGCCAGTGTTTTTGATCAGTTTCACTGAATTTTCATGGTCGTCAGGATGTGTTGTTGCATTAATATCTGAACATGCAATACATCATAATAAAGAACAAAGTCTATGCTTTCAATCAAATATCTTTATTCTAGTTTCAAACTTTTCTTTTTTATTGACACTTGAATGTAGGTAGTTTAAGTTTCATAAAAAGCAACATTTTGAGCTTTTCTCAAAGACTGCATCTGGATCAGATTAAGCATGATGACCAAAGCATATATGTCGTATATCACTTCCACTCCCAAAGCTTGCAGAAATTTATACCACTTCCTGGATCAACATTTCACTTGGAAATATCAGGTAGTTTTTATTTATAAGCTGTTTTATGTTGATGATCATATTAATTTTCATATGCATCTGCTTAGAGATTGCTTGTTTCTGTTTTTCTGAGTTTGTGTTTGAGTTTGTTTTTAATCGGGAGATTCTGCACTCATTCAGGAGATGTGTAATTGAGCCATATTGTGTATGAAATGAGCTTTAAGTGTCAATTTACAGCAGATCTGAAGACATCAGCATAATAAATGAGGTGAAAACAGGAACTAATGACATGAAATATGGGTAGAACTGGCCTTTTTACTGTCCTAGTACAGCAGTTATCACTTTAAAAGTATTCATGTGAATTAAATAAATGGCCTTCATCATCATCACAGTATGCTAATGCTCTGAATCAGATGCGAGGGAATCGTCATTATGCTGATTGAGGACTGTTGTGTCTCTTACACCTCTAATCTGTGCTGTTTTCTTCACAGGACACACATGCTTCTTCACTACATACTATTGATCTACTAGTGTCTTCGAACATGTTTGGTCTCATCTGACTGCTTGTAAACTGAACAGAATTGAGCTGAAGTTAATTTATGTTTCCAAAGATGAATGAAGGGCTTATGGGTGTGGAACGACACAAGTGTTGGTAATTAAGATTTGACACAAGATTGTCAGATCTAATAAACATTAGTGCAATAAATGTAGTAAATTAACTAAATCAAAGTATATGACAGTTACACAAAGAAAATCAATGCATATTGTGATCATGTTTTTTATTATTATTTTTTTTATTGTGTATACTGTGTTTGATATAATTTGATATGTAACCTTCCAATTTCTTTATCTCATGTTTCCCTGGAGTAGCATAACCAGGTGACTGTCATTAGACTAATTAACTGCTGCTCAAGATGACCTCTCAATGTGTTTGCTATTCACATCCTGACGAAGGCAATACTAGCCGCAATGCGTAAGGTGTGCAGCTTGTGTGTATCACCTGTTTTTAAATAATAGCCAAGGTGAAATAAAGTCTTTTTAACATTACATTTTGCCTAATTCGAGTGCCTTGGATCATCCTTGAGTCTATATGACAGTTATTTAGATGTAGCGGTTCATGAAGATGAGTTAGTGTCATATTGTGAGAAATAAAATTATTGCTTTTCAGTAGAGCTGTTTTATAGGCTATTAGCAAATATCCTGACTCCAGTAATCTGTTTCTTAAAGGAGACTTTGCTGATGATCTGAATGTCTTGTTGAATAAGTGTTGATAGTCTGAGAATCATCAATATTAACAGAGAAACTGCTGAAAACACTCTTTATTTCATGACAATAGTTCCTGTTTTCACCTCATTTATTATGCTGATGTCTTCAGATCTGATGTAAATTGACACTTAAAGCTCATTTCATTGGTATCAGCATATATTTGGTCCTTATAAATATGAGTTTATTTCTATGTTCATGCCTTCAACTGCTTTTTTGACCAGGGTTTATATTTGAAAGGCATTTCACTACGATGTTTAAATATTTTTTAAATTATAGATATCTGCCTATATTTTAACGCAGAAGCAGGAGAGTGAAGTTATGCATTAACATCAGTTACTTTACAATAGACAGACATAATTGCTTAGATGTGACATTTAGCATAAAAACAAATTCAGGAACTGATATATATGTAAGGAACCCCCCATCGGCCCAAAAACGGAATCCGACGGCGTTGGGCGAAGGTTAACGCGTGTATGCCTTTTCAGCGTCACTGTGAAGTTTACTTAATTTCACTCNCAGCCTACAAGTGAAGGCAAGTATCAAAGAAGAGCTGAAATCTGCAAATTATTAAAGAGGACAGTGAGAACATGAGTGATCCAGAACCCTGCAGAATGAAACACACTGAAGATACTTATATAGCTTGGTGTGCTTAATATTAGATCCCTTTAAAAAAAAAAATCACTCTTTGTAAATGATATGATTACAGACTATAACCTAGATGTGCTGTGTTTGGCAGAAACCTGGCTATAACCAGACGACTCCATTACTTTAAATGAGTCCATCCCTCAAGGTTACTGTGATAAACACGAGCCTCGTCTGAAAGGCAAAGGGGAAGGTGTTGATATAATTTATAGCAATATCTTCAGTATTACTCAGCGGTCTAGTTTCAAATAGAATTCTTCTGAAGTGATGGTGCTTTATGTAATGTTATCTACTGTATGTGATGAATCCCGTTTGACATTTGTGCTGGCTACTGTATACAGACTACCAGGACACCATACAGATTTTATCAAAGAATTTGCTGATTTTCTATCAGAGTTAGTAGTGGCTGCAAATAAAGTCCTTATTGGTGATTTTAATATTCATATAAATAATGAAAAAGGCACACTGGGATTGGAATTTAGAGATATTTTGAACTCTATTGGAGTTAAACAACATGTGTCAGGACCCACTCATTATTGTAATCATACTTTAGATATAATATTGTCACATGGAATCAATATTGATGCTGATCATTATCAGATCATTATCTAGTCTCATGTATACATTTAGCCAAGGCTGCAAAGCTGACTCCCGGCTACAAATATAGTAGAACTATCACTTCTACCACTAATGTTTGCTTTATAATTAATCTTACTGATCAGTTTCATCTCCTCAGCATACCAGATAGCTTAGAAGACCTCGAAACAGAAACTATTGCCTCTGTCTTTTCCAGCACATTAGACTCAGTTGCTCTTTTGTGTTTAAAAAGATTAAAGAAATGATGAAACTGCAAATTATTCTTTAGTCAATTCTTCAATTTATTGCACTTCTGACTCCTGGTCTTTCATTCAACATATCTGGTGGAGGGTCCTAAACTGTTCATCCAGCAGAACTAATTAAGAGGAGTGACAGCAAAGTCAATATTGTCAAGGTTGTTTTATTGTTGTTTATGTTGTAAATTACATTAACAATAGAAACATATGGCAGTTTGTTAAGTGTAAGCCATTAGTTTGTCACACTGATCTTGAGGGAAGAATCCATACAGTGTGTTTTAACAGTGATTTGATCGTTCTGTTGTAGTTTCAGGAGAGTCTCCAGATGAAGATCCAAATTCATCAGGTTCCTGAGAGGAAAGATCAGATCAGGCTGATGCTGCTGGAAAAACAGGAATAGGATGAGAAAAGAGTCACTGGAAACTCCATTATCGGCAGAAATGTTTGTTGCTCAGCTCATACAGATGAACTACTCACTGTGATCTCAGACTGTGGTCATGTGGTTTCTCCACTTCATGGATCTTCATGTGTCGCTTCAGGTGACTTTTAACAGTGAAACTCTTTCCACACTGATCACACGTGTGCGGCTTCTCTCTGCTATGGATCCTCTCATGTTTTTTCAGATTTGTTGATTGACTGAATGTCTTGTCACAGTATGAACACTTGTAAGGTTTTTCTCCAGTGTGGATCCTCATGTGTCGCTTCAGGTGACTTTTAACAGTGAAACTCTTTCCACACTGATCACACGTGAACAGCTTCTCTTCAGTGTTGATCCTCTCATGTGTTTTCAGAGTTGCTGACCGACTGAATCTCTTGTCACAGTAAGGTTTGTCTCCACTGTGGATCCTCTCATGTGTTTTTAAATTTGTTGATTGACTGAATCTTTTGTCACAGTGTGAACACTTGTAAGGTTTTTCTCCAGTGTGGATCTTCATGTGTCGCTTCAGGTGACTTTTAACAGTGAAACTCTTTCCACACTGATCACATGTGAACGGCTTCTCTCCAGTGTGGATCCTCTCATGTGTTTTTAGATTTGTTAACTGACTGAATCTCTTGTCACAGTGTGAACACTTGTAAGGTTTTTCTCCAGTGTGAATTCTCTGGTGCTGTTTTAAATATTTCACATTAATAAAAGTCTTCCCACACTCAAAGCACATGTACTCTCTCACACCAGTATGAATTTTCTGATGTGCATGCAAATAAAGCCGCTGTTTAAAACTCTTTCCACATACAGAACATGAATGTGGCTTCTCCTTCGTATGAACTGTCAAGTGTTTCTTTAGGTCTGATGCCCGAATAAATCTTTTGTCGCATTCAGTACATATGAACGGTCTCTCTCCGGTGTGAACTCTAATGTGAATCTTAAGACTTTCTTTGTATATGAAACTCATCCCACACTGATCACAGGTGAACGGTCTCGCTCCAGTATGAACTCTCATGTGAATCTCAAGATGACATTTGTACGCGAAACTCTTTCCACACTGAGTGCAGGTTGTAGATTTCTTGGCTCTTCTTTTCTTTAAAAATGTCTTTTTAGTCTTTGAGCGACTCAAAGGTTTTTCTCCAGGTTTGTCATGATGATCCTCCTCCTCTTCACTCAGTTCTTCACTCTCCTCGCTCTCTTCCATCAGGTCTGAAATCAATGAATAAACTTCATTTTCAGAACATTCAAAAACAAAGAATTTAAAGTGAAAAGACATAAAAGTGAACTCTCAGGTAACAAAGCAGAAAACTGCTATAAAATATAATAATAACTTTAATGCCTTTTTATAAATGAATTATACGTCCCTGAAACTTTCCATGAATGAGGTACATTGATCTTCCAGTTATTATATTTAAAACATTACAGACAAATCTCATGTTTCTGTAGTGAGAACTATTAAATATATTACTATCATATTTTGACATCAACTTTTAGATTGATATTTATTTTTACTAAATCTGTTGGTAACACTTTCTATGAAGACCATCTGTATAATGAATTAATTTATAAACATATTTATAAAGACTCATTAGGACCTATACTGCATTATGAGAACAGTTATAGCTACATTTATATTATTTTTATTGTTATTTATAAGTCATGCATTTGCTTTTTCAATTCTCGTGCTCATAATTTATTATACACTGATTTATAAGTATTATTTAGTCAGTCGTATGGTTCCATGAATGTACTTATAAAGATGCAACCTGCATTGCTATAATAATATTATATTATATTTACAATGACATTTTAGTAATTCAGATATTAAAAGCCTGTTGTGTTCTTATAAATACTTGTGAAAAATAATAGTAATAATAGTAATAATAGTTAAAAATCTCTATAAATACACTACTATAACTATTTTTAAGTGAACAATTTTTATTAACATTACTTAACTCCTCAACCATGTTACATCTGACTTTTGAATTTTCCTCCTTTTAAAACAGAGAATTTCTTTAAATTATGACACAGAGGAAGTGACATAATTTGGGCTCTTTCTACAGCATGATGAGAGGACAAGAAAAAACTCTCAATCCATTGTCTCAGATTTTACACAAACTGTACAGTTTTGATCACATTCATCAACCCCCTTTCCAAAGTTACTGTAAAAAGAATAATCTCAACAACTATGAATAACTTATTCAATTTATGAAAAATAACATTTTTCTCCAGTAACTTTAAATCTGATTTTGCTTAATTTATGCTTACAACCCTGACAGACATTCTGGAACTTCATGTACTTGATACAGTTTGATGTTTTCGGTTTATTTCTTAAAAAAAAAACTGATATAAATTATTTTTGAAACATGTCTGTTGGTAACATTGTTGAATATTGTTAAGCAGATATAAAATAAATGTAAAATAAAACCTGATGTTGACAATTACTATGAACATTTCTCAAACCTTAAATCTTTCTAACATGAATGTTGTTCAGCATCATGAATGAATGAAGAATAAACACCAACCTCTTTGTTCTTCAGTATCTTCAGTGTGTTTCATTCTGCAGGGTTCTGGATCACTCATGTTCTCACTGTCCTCTTTAATAAACTCAGTCTTTGCAGATTTCTGATGGGAATATTCCAGCATTTATTGGAGAACTGATGTGGGAGGAGCTTCACTGATGATGTGCGTATTGTGGGAGGAGCTTCACTGATGATGTGATTGCTGTGGGAGGACCTTCACTGATGATGATTTCCAGTGTGGGTGGAGCTGATCTGCCAAAATCAAAAATATATCAGTTACTGGGTTTGTTTTTGTTTTCTGTCAGTCATAAAGTAACTCATTCTAATTCACACATTAATTTTATGGCTAGCCTGTAGGATAATATCCTTCTTCTTCATTAACTCTTTTTCCACCAGCGTTTTTGATCATTTTCACTGAATTTTCATGGCCCTCAGGATATGTTGTTGCATTAATATCTGAACATGCAATACATCCAAATAAATAACAGAGCCTCTGCTTTCAAACAAATAACTTTATTCTAGTTTCAATTGCTTGTTTCTGTGTTTTCCACATCTGAGATTGTTTTAATCGGGAGAATCTGCACTCATTCAGGAGATGTGTAACTGAGCCCCATTATGTATAGCAGTGAAAACACGTACATTTGAAACCAACAAACACCCACAGTCATTTTACACCAATGAAATGAGCTTTAAGTGTCAATTTACAGCAGATCTGAAGACATCAGCATAATAAATGAGGTGAAAACAGGAACTATTGACATGAAATATGGGTAGAACTGGCCTATTTACTGTCCTAGTACAGCAGTTATCACTTTAAAAGTATTCATGTGAATTAAATAAATGGCCTTCATCATCATCACAGTATGCTAATGCTCTGAATCAGATGCGAGGGAATCGTCATTATGCTGATTGAGGACTGTTGTGTCTCTTACACCTCTAATCTGTGCTGTTTTCTTCACAGGACACACATGCTTCTTCACTACATACTATTGATCTACTAGTGTCTTCGAACATGTTTGGTTTCAACTGACTGCTTATAAACTGAACAGAATTGAGCTGAAGTTAATTTATGTTTCCAAAGATGAATGAAGGGCTTATGGGTGTGGAACGACACAAGGGTTGTTAATTAAGATTTGACACAAGATTGTCAGATCTAATAAACATTAGTGCAATGAATGTAGAAAATTAACTAAATCAAAGTATATGACAGTTATTTAGATGTAACGGTTCACGAAGATGAGTTAGTGTCATGTTGTGAGAAATAAAATTATTGCTTTTCAGTAGAGCTGTTTTATAGGCTATCAGCAAATATCCTGACTCCAATAATCTGTTTCTTAAAGGAGACTTTGCTGATGATCTAAATCTCCATCTCTTTACAGTCTTTGCTACAGCCTTATGATTCTGATTCATTTCATTGGTGTCAACAGACTGTATTCGGTCCTTAGTTTATTTCTATGTTCATGCCTTCAACTGCTTTTTTGACCAGGGTTTATATTTGGAAGGCATTTCGGTAACGCTTTAGATTACAGCCCGGAAAGTACTGCGTAATTACAATGAATTTACAGCGTAACTTTCGATAGTTATATTGTACCTATACAGTAAGTACGTGTAAGTATAGGGGAACAATATGTAATATGTACAGGAATAAAGGGGTAACAACCAGGAAAATATCAAATTATTTATACTGTAAGTATTTTAGAACTAAGTGGTACTTACAGTGTTATAATAGACAACAATCTTACATTTGGGAGCAATTTAGCGAGAAAATGCACTGATAAAGTTAAGGAAAGTGGAAAGAACTATTGCAATCTTTATTAATAAATGGGGAAATATGCTTTTGTTTCATGTAGTTACAGGGTAAATATGACATTACGGGCCGTAAATTAAAGTGGAGCTTGTTACACTCTTGTAGTTACAGGGTAAGTAATAATAATAAAAAAAATGCAAACAATCTGATATCACTTGGAAAACTTTATTTGAAAAACAATTCATTTCAAAACAGATTTAAAATTACAACACTTCACATTTGTTTCTCTTCCTTGGCTACTTCCTCCTCTTGTTCCTCTTCTTCTTTTTCTTTCTTTCCACTGATGAATCTTAAGAGGGAATCCCATTTGCTATTCTGTATTAAAAGAAAATTCAGTACACCCGGAAATGTGCTCACAGTTTACTCATCTCTTACCCTCATGCCATCTGAGATGTATATGACTTTCCTTCTTAAGATGAACACAAAAAGGTTTTTAAGAAAAAAATTAATCTGGGAACGCTTTATAATGCAAGCTCATTTGTTCCTAAAAGTCGAAGCATCAAACAGCACATACAGCAATAACTACAGTAACCCATACGACCCCAATGGATGAATCAATGTCTTCTGAAGTGAAACGATACGTATTTGTAAGAAAAATACCAAATATTGTAATATTTTTAAAACTTTCGACCAACTGTCTCCTGTGCGTGCATGCGAGGGTTGAGAGTTTTTTTTTTTTTTTGCGAGGGTTGACAGTTCATGCTTAACGTTACTTGAAGCGTGTCGAGAAACTCACGCGAGAAGTCACGAGGATGTCGGATGCCATCAGTTTTTTTGTTATTGTTATTTTTTTTATTAATGCTCACAACAAAATACACAGAATAACAGATAATGATAATGAGAAACAAACGAGACAGAATAACAGAGACGGCAGTTCTCGCGCAAGTTTCACATGAATCTCCCTCGAGAACGTCATGAAAGCTTCACGTTGCTCATTTCAATATGCTTCCTTGAGCGCAAAGTCGACTCTCATGCAGGCGCTGGTGACAGCTGGTTGGAAGCGAAAAGATGAACAGCCTAAACCATGAGAAAATTTCTTGGTGTACTGTATTTTCTTATAATTGGATTCCTTCTTAAGATTCATCAGTTGAGAAACAAGAGGAGGAGGAAGCCAAGCGAGAAACAAAAACTACCAAAAAACAGACAAACTTGTTACTTTCTGCCAGGACTTTAGAATTTGAAATGAAAAGTTGATTTAAAAAAAAATAATAAATTAATAATAAGTGTTGAAGACCTGTTTTTAATAAAGTTGTTTTTCAAATAAAGGTTTCAGAGTAAGTGATATAAGATTGTTTGCGTTTTTTTAATTACTTACCCTGTAACTACATGAAATAAGAGTGTAACAAGCTCCACTTTAATTTTCGGCCCGTAATGTCATATTTACCCTGTAACAACATGAAATAAGAGTGTAACAAGCTCCACTTTAATTTACGGCCCGTAATGTCATTTTTACCCTGTAACTACACGAAACAAAAGCATATTTCACCCATTTATTAAAAAAGATTGCAATAGTTCTTTCTACTTGCCTTGAAACAACTTAATCAGTGCATTTTCTCGCTAAATTGCTCCCAAATGTAAGATTGTTGTCTATAATAACGCTGTAAGTACCCCTTAGTTCTGAAATACTTACAGTATAAATAATTTATTATTTTCCTGGTTGTTACCCCTTTATTCCCAAGATTTTACATATTGTTCCCCTATACTTACACGTACTTACTGTATAGGTACAATATAATTATCGAAAGTTACGCTGTAATTTCGTTGTAATTATGCAGTACTTTCCGGGCTGTAATCTAAAGCGTTACCGGCATTTCATTACGATGTTTATATATTTTTTAATTCTAGATATCTGCCTATATTTTAACGCAGAAGCAGGAGAGTGAAGTTATGCATTCACTTCAGTTACTTTACAATAGACAGACATAATTGCTTAGATGTGACATTTAGCATAAAAACAAATTCAGGAACTGATATATATATATATATATATATATATATATGTATTAGCACATCAGCTCCTGCCTCAGTAATTAATCAAGAAATGTTGCAATATTCCCATCAGCCTACAAGTGAAGGCAAGTATCAAAGAAGAGCTGAAATCTGCAAATTATTAAAGAGGACAGTGAGAACATGAGTGATCCAGAACCTTGCAGAATGAAACACACTGAAGATACTTATATAGCTTGGTTTGCTTCATATTAGATCCCTTTTAAAAATCACTCTTTGTAAATGATATGATTACAGACTATAACCTAGATGTGCTGTGTTTGACAGAAACCTGGCTATAACCAGACAATTCCATTACTTTAAATGACTCCACCCCTCAAGGTTACTGTGATAAACACGAGCCTCGTCTGAAAGGCAAAGGGGAAGGTGTTGATGTAATTTATAGCAATATCTTCAGTATTACTCAGCGGTCTAGTTTCAAATAGAATTACTTTGAAGTGATGGTGCTTTATGTAATGATATCTAGTGTATGTGATGAATCCCATTTGACATTTGTGCTGGCTTCTGTATACAGACCACCAGGGCACCATACAGACTTTATCAAAGAATTTGCTGTTTTTCTATCAGAGTTAGTACTGGCTGCGTATAAAGTCCTTATTGGTGATTTTAATATCTATATAGATAATGAAAAAGACACACTGGGATTGGAATTTAGAGATATTTTAAACTCTATTGGAGTTAGACAACACGTGTCAATGACCCACTCATTGTCATAATCATAGTTTAGATCTGATATTGTCACATGGAATCAATATCGATGCTGATCATTATCAGATCATTATCTAGTCTCATGTATACATTTAGCCAAGGCTGCAAAGCTGACTCTCGGCTACAAATATAGTAGAACTATCACTTCTACCACTAAATATTGCTTTATAAATAATCTTACAGATCAGTTTCATCTCCTCAGCATACCAGATAGCTTAGAAGACCTCAATGTTGCAACAGAACTATTGACTCTGTCTTTTGCAGCACATTAGACTCAGTTGCTCTTTTGTGCATAAAAAGATTAAAGAAATGATGAAACTGCAAATTATTCTTCAGTCAATTCTTCAATTTATTGCACTTCTGACTCCTGGTCTTTCGTTCAACATATCTGGTGGAGGGTCCTAAACTGTTCATCCAACAGAACAAATTAAGAGGAGTGACAGCAAAGTCAATATTGTCAAGGTTGTTTTATTGTTGTTTATGTTGTAAATTACATTAACAATAGAAACATATGGCAGTTTGTTAAGTGTAAGCCATTAGTTTGTCACACTGATCTTGAGGGAAGAATCCATACAGTGTGTTTTAACAGTGATTTGATCGTTCTGTTGTAGTTTCAGGAGGGTCTCCAGATGAAGATCCAAATTCATCAGGTTCCTGAGAGGAAAGATCAGCTCAGGCTGATGCTGCTGGAAAAACAGGAA
>RJVU01079756.1:63953-87887 GCA_003731715.1 Anabarilius grahami
TGGCACTAGCAATGCCAAGGTCATGGGTTCGATCCCAGGGATTGCACATACTCCGATACAAATGTATAGTATAATGCAATGTAAGTCGCTTTGGATAAAAGCGTCTGCCAAATGCATAAATGTAAATGTAAACTTAAGCAAACCAGATTTATAGTTACTAAATAATAAATCTCTTAAATAATAGAAGTTTCCTTGTGAATGGGAACTCGTACTGCATCTCTAGTGGACACTATGAGGAACACCTGCAGCGTGACCGGTGTCTGAAGCATGTGATTCAAACTCAACAATGTCATTGGCTGGCCCTCAGGCTCTATCTAACTGCATGAATT
Organism: Anabarilius grahami; assembly: GCA_003731715.1. NCBI lineage: Eukaryota > Metazoa > Chordata > Actinopteri > Cypriniformes > Xenocyprididae > Anabarilius > Anabarilius grahami. The sequence continues at coordinate 64,283 of RJVU01079756.1, forward strand.
GTATATGTACATTTCTGAAATTACACAATTTGGACACAGTCACCTCTGATAACAGATCACTCTAAATTGTAATGTTGACATGCATTTTCTGAAAAGCTGCCTTGAAAGAATATGTATTGTGAAAGGCGCTATACAAATAAATGTGAATGGGGACATTTGGCATACTCTTTTCAACATACAATGCTTTGAGATACAGTTTATTTAAATCTCACATACTATTTTGGATGGATATTATGGACATTGGGATGGAGGCTGTGGCTCTGTGTAGACAGTCATATCAAGGTTTTTGGCTCTTTGTGGGCCACTATGATAAACTCAATCTGTAAGGTTGAGTTTGGCTTGGTTTCTTCTCTTCCTGAGAGTCATTTTTGGTAAGACTTCTGCTCACTTGAGCTCCGTCTTGACCAGTGTTTTCCAACCCTGTTCCTGGAGGCTAGGGGTGTGCACAAATAGTCGAATATTCGATCTGTAATTAATATTCGAAAAATAAAAATACTATTCAAATTTTACTATGTTGCTTTGCTGGCTGTAAATGCAGTGAATCCATGATAAATCCTAAGCACTAAAACTCGCAGTTATAACTAAATGCACCAGGTGGCGCTGTGGAGCATGTTTAACAAGTTATATTATGTGACGATCAAATAAAATAAGTCGCCTGCCTCGCAAAGTGTGGAAATTACTTGGATGAAAATGATCTTACAAAATGGAATTACTTTTGATTAAATTAATTAATGAAACCGAGCTATCATAATATCAACACCATAATGAGAAAGCACATGAAATCCAAACACCCGTTGAATGAGGAAAGACAGTTGTCCATCACTGCATTCACGACAGGTAAGCGCAGCTGTAAGTTATCCCTGAGTGAGCCAAGATATGATAACTTATCTGATAGCAAAATGATTTTGAGACATATGCTTCCTTTAAGTTTTGTCGAGGGAGATATATTTATGAACAGAAAACACATGCTGTTAGAAACTTAGCTTAGCATACCGTTATGTATTATCTGCAGCTCGCTTTCTCACAGAGCAAGTGGATATTATTGTTTATCTCAGCATGAACATGTGAAACAATATAAACACGATAACCATATACTGACTTGAGTGTATTATGTACGTTACGTTTTGTACGATAACTGGCGCTGTCTGCTTTATTAATGTTTTTCCCGTTCATGCTGCTTGAGCTTAAATTCTTTTGTTCCTTATATTTTTGGTTTGCATGTATTTAATGCTTTCATCTAAAATAAAACCTTAAGGTATAATTTAAGCTTGTTGTGTATTGCCTAATCGTAAGCTTGTTCAGAAATGGTTACAAAATCTTGATGAATATAAAAAAATAACATCCTTCTCATTTAACGTAATTTAAATAAACAAATATTCAAATATTCGTTTTTTACAAGCCCAAATATTCGAATACAATATTTTGGAAAAATGCCCATCCCTACTGGAAGCACACCAACACTACACATTTTCCAGCTCTTCCTAATCAAACACACCTGAATCAACTCATCAAGCTCATCAGTAGAGACTCCAAGATTGAAAATAAAGAGGTCAGATGAGCGACACATCCAAAATGTGGACTGTTGGTGTGCCTCCAGGAACAGGGTTGGGGAACACTGGTCTAGACAGTGATATCAAGTGTATCTGCCCTCTTTGGGCCGCTGTGATAAGCTGTCTTTAAAGGATTAGTTCACTTTAAAATAAAAATGACCCCAAGCTTTACTCACCCTCAAGCCTTTCTAGGTGTATATGACTTCCTTCTTTCTTCTTTCTCTTTCATTTCAGACCTGATGGAAGACAGTGAGGAGTGTAAAGAACTGATTGAAATAGAGGAGAAACATCATGACAAACCTGGAGAAAAACCTTTGAGTCGCTCAAAGACTAGAAACACATTTTTAAAGAAAAGAAGAACCAAGAGATGTTTCACTTGCACTCACTGTGGAAGGAGATTTGTATATAAACAAAATTTTGAGAATCACATGAGAATTCATACCGGAGATAACCCAAATGTATGCCATCAATGTGGGAAGAGTTTCATGCGGTCATCTCACCTTACGAAACACATGAGAGTGCACACCGGAGAGAAGCCGTTCACATGTGATCAATGCGGGAAGAGGTTTCCGTACAAAGAAAGTCTTAAAGTTCACATGACAGTTCACACCGGAGAGAAGCTGTTCACTTGTAATTGGTGTGAAAAGAGATTCTCAAACAAACAACATCTAGAGATCCACATGAGAGTTCATACTGGAGAGAAGCCGTTCAACTGCACTCAGTGTGGGAAGAGATTCTCATACAAAGAAAATCTTAAAGTTCACATGAGGATCCACACTGGAGAAAGACCGTTCATATGTGCTCAATGCGGGAAGAGTTTCACACAATTAGCACACCTTAAAGAGCACAAGAATATCCACACTGGAGAGAAGCCGTTCACATGTGAGCAATGTGGGAAGAGGTTTCTTTGGGCATCAGCCTTGAGGACACACCTGACAGTTCATAGGAAGGAGAAGCCATATTCATGTTCTGTGTGTGGGAAGAGTTTTTCGTGGCGGCCATATTTACATGTACATGAGAAAATTCATACTAGTGTAAGAGATCATGTGTGCTTTGAATGTGGGAAGACTTTTATTTCAGTGAGCGTTTTGAAACTGCACCAGAGAATTCACACTGGAGAAAAACCTTACAAGTGTTCACACTGTGACAAGAGATTCAGTCAACCGTCTAATCTGAAAAAACATCAGAAGATCCACAGCAGAGAGAAGCCGCACACGTGTGATCAGTGTGGAAAGAGTTTTGCTGTTAATGTTCAACTGAAGGTACACATGAGGATCCACACTGGAGAGAAACCTTACAAGTGTTCACACTGCGACAAGAGCTTCAGTCAGTCAGCAAATCTGAAAAAACACGAGAGGATCCATACTGGAGAAAAACCTTACAAGTGTTCACACTGTGACAAGAGATTCAGTCAATCAGAACAACTGAAAACGCACGAGATGACCCACAGCACAGAGAAGCCACACACGTGTGTTCAGTGTGGAACGAGTTTCGCTGTTAAACGCTACCTGGAGCTACACATGAGGATCCACACTGGAGAGAAACCTTACAAGTGTTCAAACTGTGAGAAGAGATTCAGTCAGCCATCAACTCTAAAAAAACATGAGAGGACACACAGCAGAGAGAAGCCGCACACGTGTGTTCAATGCGGAACAAGTTTTGCTTTTAAAAGTCACCTGAAGATACACATGAAGATCCATGCAGTGGAGAAACCACATGACCACAGTGTGAGATGATCTCAAGTAGATCATCTTTATGTGTTGAGCAACAAAGCAGTTGCCTTCAGGACATTTTTATCTTTAAGTGGTATCAGCTTGGGAAGTTTATTATTATTATTATTATTAGAAAGTATCTCATTGTGATGCACAAGTCTTTACAATGAGGAAGTTTCATTATTTGGGTCCTCCTCCTTAACTCAGGTGAAGCTCGACCTATTGAAATGTGCCGGAATGAAACTCTCTGTTGACTGGCCTTCAGAGCAGGCAGGCCAGGGAATGGAGAGAGATTTCTAGAAAGGCAAGCGACTGCAGTCACATGCTCCACCCATTAAACATCTTATTCCAGTGGTCCCCGTATGCCTTCAGGGCCCCCCGAAATTCACACCCTCAGCAGATTGAGCCACAACCCAAGTCAGCTCAGCTGAGGGGAAAAAGCAGTGGCTGCAGCTAGACGCCAGCCAGAAAACCCTCAGGGAAGAAACGGCAGGCACTAATTCGACCTAGTTTGTCTTTATGTTTAGATTAAAAGAGCAACATAATTCTTGAGGTATCTGTTGTTTCCTCTCTCAAAGACAGAGTCGTTTTCTCCCCCTCCAAACAAGAGAGGAATTGCTCACAAGAAAATGTATCTCATGATCAGTTCCTTTGTGAAGTTGACACCAGTTCCCCCAATGCCCCAAGTGCAGAGAGCACAGGAAACAAAAACGAAACTTTCTATATCAGAGCTGCAGTCCCCAGCTCTGCTTCTAGATGGCGCCGCCATGTCACAAGTGAGCGAGAGCAGCAGCGAGTTAGCACACATTCACAGTAAACCCCTGAGTTTTATCCATAATAACAGTAGAAGGTGAATCATCTCAGATTTTAGAGGAAGAAATAGCCTCTTTGTTGAGTAAGACAGCAATATTGATTGTGGATTATAGAGTTATGTGTAACTGTTATGCATACTAATCACTTCCATACTAAATATATGTAATACTAAAACAAAAAGGCCCACCAGAATGTCTCGCCTGCTGAGAATTATTGCTGCTCTGTTATTGACCCTTTGAGTTTGATTGACAAGCGATCTAACCAATCATAACGCAGAATCTGCCATTTTGTCTGACAAAGCAGTCAGGAATAAGAAGATTAACCTCGGTGGACTTGAACTTGAAAAATGGTGTGTACTGACATCTTCGTTTGAAACAACATTCCTTCTGATGTTCATTCATGTTCATTCGATGCTATTAATGAACTAGTTGGAAGAGATGATCGGTTCACGAGCCGCTTGAGCTGAGGCGCTACAGCAATTTGTCACGACACATTAAAGAGCCACAAAACGCTTTTTATTGTTAAAATTTCTTTAAAAAACACACAATTTGAAAGCTAGGACTTTGTTTAACATCATAAGTAACCTACTCTGTCTTGTCTGTCGACGTGTTGTCAGTGTCCTCTTTGCTCCGTGATGTATTTTTGAATTTGTTCTTTATGTTGAAAACTCTATTTAAAAAATGGATACTTGCAGTCTAAGAATTCATAACAAATTAAAGCTGCAAGCAGCTTTGAAAGGGCCCTCGCACCCGGAACCACCACCACCCGGAGGCCTTAGGAAAATAGTGAACAGCGGGCGACATGCATTTAAGCATGTAAATATCGGAGAAATATGGCAAAGTAATTTTGATGTGCCACACTTCCTGCTGCCAGCAGGTGGCGCTATAACTGTATGCCTGACTTACAACAACTTCCTGTTTCATGGCAAAACATCAAATTTTGTCAGGCCGCCACGGACATGCCCTTCAGCCCCCATATCAATTTTCCCCACTTCTGATGCGTATGCAAAGTTTCATGAGTTTTTGTGCATAATTAGGACCTCAAAAATGCAATTCATTTCAGAGTAGAAGAATAATTGACCGAGCAATTACAATAGAGTCAGCATCATCCAAAGTCTTCAGGAGTTTGTCAATTTTCTTAATGAATTTGTATCACTCAGTTCTCTTTTATGAAGGAAAGTAATAGTTTTGCTGAAGTAGAGGCCATAATACTTTTGAGAGATACGTGAATCTGAATCAGTAATTTTTAACTTGTTCTTGATTGTTTTTCATTTGAACATCTAGTTTCTCTTTCACTTCTACTCTTCCATGCAAATGCAAGATATACTTTCATGTATCTTTGAAACTGGACATGTTTCTTCTCTTCTTCTCTTGAGATTTGGCTCTTAAGTCAGTAAGAGAGATCTGTCTCATTTGCTTCCATGTTTACTTGTATTTACTTCATGTAGTGATTGATTAAACACATTAGACTACTCATTTTATCAACACGTTGTTGTCCATTTTTATTTCCTGCTGATTCTGCTTCAACCAGGAACAATTTCATAATTTTAGTTCTGAAAGGTATTTGCTTTTTGAGCTTAATTCCCCGGTTTCACAGACAAGGGGAAATTGCATGTTTGAGCTGTTTTAACTGAAATAAACTTAAAATATGTGAGAGCCATTGTTTTTTCCTCAAGCTGCACACCAGTAATGTTATTATGTGTACGTTTATAAAAGCTACTTAAATATCCTAATTGAACTAAAGCTTAAGTCTGTGAAACTGGGCCTGCATTTTTTTTTAAAATTTAATAGTTTTTTTAAAATGCCTAGTAAATTATATTTCACCACGCACATGACTGACATTGAATGAGACTGTTGTCTGTCTAAATTTAACAGTTTCACCCTTGATATCCAGTATCATATACAGTTGTAAGAAAAAGTATGTGAACCTCTTGCAGAATCTGTGAAAATGTGAATAATTTTAACAAAATAAGAGAGATCATTCAAAATGCATGTTATTTTTTATTTAGTAATGTGCTGAATAAGATATTTATATAAAATATGATTATATTTAGTCCATAAGATAAAACAAAAACAGCTGAATTTATTAAACTGACCCAGTTCAAAGGTATGTGAAGCATTAAGAGTTGGCGGGGTGAAAACTTTTGAATGTCTGAATTGTACACATGCAAGTATCTTCTGTTGCTTCCGAAGTTTTTTTTTTATGTTATTAAAATTATTCACAGATTCTGCAAGTGGTTCACATACTTTTTCTTGCCACTGTATTTCAAAGTGTTTGTTCTAGCCAGTTTGATGCTCATTCACACCATGAAGCTACAGAACAATGAACTTTAAACCAGTGATAGACTTAAAAGATAGAAATAAAAGTTAAATAATATGAACATGTTTACAAATAGAAACACATTTTAAAAACAAAGGCTCATTTCCCCCAAATTTACATTCATGAATGCTAAATTTAGCTAAAAGAAGCAGCAGATTAATTAAATAATATTCCTTATGATAACAATTGTTACAGGAGAAAAAACAAAACAAATAAAACATTTTAAAGCACAATTCAAAAGCTGGGCATGATGTGACCCTTATAAAAGAACATAAATCTTACCAAAAACAAACTAAATGAGGACAACTCCAAAATAAATGGTATAATGTTTCGGCAAGTAAACCACAAAATGTATGTTGTGGCAAAAATTCGACTCTACTCACTGGATAAGAGACAAATGCGTCCAATTGTCTTTCGAAAGGTTTATTTCAAGCAGTAAAGGTCATACAGTCATACAGGCTCACAAAAGTTGCAGAGTGTAAGACAAAGAACGAAAGCTTGCCCTCACTTTTATATCTCTAACCTCCAAGGCTGAAGCCTCTGTCCTTTTACCATATTAGGACCATTAGGACTGTAAATTGGACAGGAGATCTGGTGGCAAACTCTTCAGGATGAAAGTATAAATCCTAACTTGTGAACTGCAGTCTTGGACCCAAGAGGATTAACGGTTTCAGAATCATCATTGTACAACAACAATGGCACAGACACCTCTTTCGAAAAGAGTGGATGTGATTTACAAAATTCTCCGTCAAACACATCCTGAAGAAAATCCCTCTTTTTCCTTTGCCATTCCATCATTGCCTGTAAAATGCCAGGAAGTTCCAGAATCTTGACAAGAAGAGGCTTGAGCGGAATACGCTGATAGGTATCAGCCACAGCAACTTGTCAGACACTGCCAGTGACTGAATCCCTCTGCTGAACAAATGAGACGCTTGGTAAGACCTCCTCAACTGGCTGAATGAAGTTTCCAGAGTTTGTGAAATACTTTATCTGTTTGTAGTCTGTCTCCAGTCCTTTGAAAGGCTCAGCTGCATCTGAAAACTCCTGCCGGAGCTCTTCTACCTGTGGGCTCTGATCATGACCTAACTGACTAAACAGTGACATTGTCTTGGTTTTTAGTCTGTTCACAATGTCACTAATTAAACTTGAGGTGTGTTTAACCACATAGTTTATGTTAGTAAATGTCTGGGAAGACCTGGATCTTAGATGAGCTAGAAAAAGGGCTACTCTGTCTGTAATTCCCTCTTGCTCCAATTCATCCCAAACATCGTCTAACTGCTCTGCTTGTACACCTTCAACTTGTTCTTGATTATCATCTTCATCAACATTAAAAACATTAGCAGGTTGATGCAATACATTGGCAGGCTGGGCCAGAGCCTGGTTCTCTTCGTGTTCCTATGTAGGTGCCTTCTATAAGAACGAATGAAGGAAAATGTTCTGTTACAACTGCTTTCACAACACCGAAAATATGTTGTTGAACTATTTACATTGTGAACTGTGCGCAAATGTGATAAGAGAGACTTGATATCACCAGGGATTAGCCTTTTGCACTTAAAGCATGTATACGCCTGTTGATCAGCGGTGATGAAAGTCCTTGCGCTCTAGTGGAGATAACTTACAAATTCTCTGAAGAGCCTCAGGAATTTAAGCCTGGGGCCAACTTTGGGGACAAGATTTTTGATTGTGTCCTCATCTAAAAGAAGAAATGCCTCCTCATCTATTTCTTCATCTGAAAGACAGAAAACAAGACAACATGAGTATTGTTAATAAGTCGCGACAATTGTGAACCACTCACCAGACACTCTTTGATTATCAAGCTAACAAATAATCACTTTTAAGGGAATGCTGTTGGGTTTTTTTTTTTTTTTTAAACGTGGCCCAATTTGCTAGTTAACTAATGTGGTTCTTTTGCAGCATTACCCATTTTGTGTGAATGACAGTCTATACTGTCCATCTTTTCTTTCATTAACAAGTGTAATAATGACATTAATGCAAAGGTGAATATCCGGCCCATTATTATGCATAACAGCTTAAAGACAAGGCACAAGTATCTTTTAACTATAAGGGTTATTATAGATATGCATTCCCCACTGTCAAAGAAGTTGTGACTGTCACAAAATCTTGCACTGACACATTTAAGCCATATTAAAGAAAAATGTATAGGTATAGAGAGTATAGAGGTATATAGAGATGATATGAGGGCAGTTAAGAGTAAAACACTCACCTCTAAAATTGTCTATTAGCTCAGACAGCCGCCACTCAGTTAGCTTATCAGCGACAGAGCTGTCCATTTAAAATGACCTGGAGAAAACATAGCAATAGAGGTTAGCAACAATTTGAAGACTTGACACGCTTCTTTAACTCTCACTACTTAAGCCCGTAGAGCACTGTATAATATGATAAGCACAGCGCAGCTGGTTAACATAACTCAACTATTGTGTTGTCTCTCTAGCCGCGGCTAAAGGGGGTCGCACACCGGACGAGAAGCGTATTTAATATTCAAACACATTATTCTCTATGAGTGTTCACACACCGGCGGCGCCCAGCAACGCTTCAGGACCTTGTTCAAAATCCCGCAGCGCCACAGAGCCCCATGTACATAGTTTTATATTAAATGTACACTTATTTGTCTCAAATCGTCGTTAATGTATATACTGACTTCACCATGTGATGCAATATAAATTTAGTTTTACATTAATTCACAGAAATCAGCTGCTTGAATGAAAATTGCTGATGTTATTGGATTTTCAGGTGATATTCTCAATTCATTCAGTTAACGGACGCTCTGAGGTAAAGTGTTCAGACTGCAGACTCAGCAACGGTTGTATTTAATTATACAGTACAATCATAACATAGTACTGACATTATCTTCATTCCACAATGTCCTAAAACATAACAATATTGCTGGCCATAAACTGAGAAAGTACGCGATACCTCGAGTTGTCCTAGACGCGGCGCTTCTCATCCGGTGTTCGACCCCCTTAACGCGGCATGAAGTCGCCACTAGCTGCACTGTACTTATCGTATTATTACCAGTATTATAACAATGAGATAAGTACAGCAGAGTTAATGAAAAATAGAATTTAAAGACCGTGTAAAGTGAATTCAGCCATTTTCTTCTAAACAAATAGGTCATAACTTTACATGTATTTCTCAACGATGTGTAAAAAGCATTTCAACCATTTTGACACCTAATTTCATTAATATCGTTATTTTTAATCATTCAAATTTGGCTGGGTGGTTAATAACACTTTCTTATTTAGTCTGACAAACTCAAAACACATAATTATTTTGACTTTACACGGACTTTAAACTAGTTAGATGTTGTCGCGATATCCGCGGGCGGCTACATGCTAACCACAGAATTACCACGGTAAGCCATGGTCATTTTTTCAGCAAATGGTGTTAAACTAGCAACGGGGACATGGACACAGAAAAGTTTACGTTAAATTGACAATGAAAATACTTGCTTATCTTGAATAAGCGACGAAGTTGCACTGATGAAACCCAGGCCAAAACGGATCGAGCGCGTTCAAGTGACGGTTAGAAAATTCCAGAACAACAGCGGGGGGAAGGGGAAGGGGAAGGGGCGTGAACCCAGAACATGGGTTACTCTTTGAAAAATAACCCAGAAACCTAAACAACCCAGGAATTGGGTCAAAATATTAGCCCTATAACCCAGAAAATGGTTACTCTCTGAAAAAATAACCCATAATTTTAACCCAACACAAATAACCCAGAAAATGGGTTGAGGAAATAACCCAGGAGTTTTTAGAGTGTAGTCTACCATAAATTGGCAAATGTCTTGCCAAAGTTCTCTTGTATGATCACAATATCAGAAAAGATGCAAGAGAGTTTCTGGTTGTGAATCACAGAAAGTACAGTTCACATATTTAATTTAAATTTAGACACAATGAAGGTTTTTACAGGATAGTACCGATGAATAAGCTTACACTCTAAAAAATGCTGGGTTAAAAACAACCCAAGTTGGGTTGAAAATGGACAAACCCAGCGATTGGGTTGTTTTGACCCAGCAGTTGGGTTAAATGTTTGCCNTTTTGAAAGTGACAAAAGTGGGGGATCACTTTCATAAATTTACATTTGTGGATAAAGTATTTTGCAAGTAAAATAATTAGGTTGGAAAGAAAAAAGACATTTTCGTGCTGCTTCTCAAAATTAACAAATCCAAACAAGACATCCTTAAAATAAAGTTCAAAGTCTTTATATATATATAGTCTACCATAAATTGGCAAATGTCTTGCCAAAGCTTTCTTGTATGATCACAATATCAGAAAAGATGCAAGAGAGTTTCTGGTTGTGAATCACAGAAAGTACAGTTCACATATTTAATTTAAATTTAGACACAATGAAGGTTTTTACAGGATAGTACCGATGAATAAGCTTAAATGAAATCTCTTTGACCTTATTTACCAAAAGATACTTGTTAGGAAGAGCCTTCTTCCACAATATGTTTTCCACTAAATTGTTCCATATTGAAATGACATGAGGACTGGAAACCTAATCATTAAGAAAAAGTGAACGAATAACTCTATTACTTTTTAGTGTAGATTTAAAACATATTCTGCCTATATAAGTGTCAGCCGGGTCTGGGTGAGGCATTTCAGAACTTGTCGAAACACTATTACAGCTTCTAAATAACATAATGACACCATTAGGGATAGCACCAAATACAATGGCAAACTGTTTTGGAGTAACAGGAATAGTATAATGAGAAAGAAACTCTTGGTAAGTAAATAGGAAACCATCCTGATTAAATAGTTGACTCACCCGATTGATCCCATACTTAAACCAATTTTCCAAAAATAAGGACTCATGTTTATAACAAATATTCTTATTATTCCAAATGAAGTAATTGTTTGGAGAAAAATTGTGTTTGAAGATCATAGACCATGCCATTAGTGCTTGTTTGTGGAAATTGGAAAGAGCAACAGGGATCTTCTCAATGCTGAAATTACACATTAAATGAAAATTCAAACCCCCCAATTGAGAAAATACATATTTCGGTATAATATTCCAAATACTGGATGGATTTCTCAAGTAATTCCTCAACCAATTGATCTTAAATGTATTATTTAACGTTGTAAAATCAACAAAATTAAGACCACCGTTACTGAAGCTGTTGGACAAAACAGATTTTTTTACATAATGAGTCTTATTTTTCCATACAAAATTGCATAGTAGTTGGTCAATCTTTTTACATATCACTCTATCAAGTTCTAAAGAGATGGCGGCATGTCAGACGTGGGATGCCTTCTGCCTTAGAGAGAAGAATCCTTCCTTTCAACGATAAGTCTCTCTGAAACCACTGATTAAATTTACTTTTAGTTTTCTCTATAATAGGCAAAAAGTTTAAATCACATCTAAGTTTGGAATTTTTGGAGATTACTATTCCAATGTAGGTTATTGTCTCTTTGACTGGGATATCACAAATGCTGGAAACGGAGAATTGCTTGATTGGCATTAATTCACATTTGAGCACATTAAGATGAAGTCCAGAAGCATTGGAGAACGTTTTAATGATATTAAGAGCTAAGGAAATCTGGTCTGAATTTTTAAGGAAAAGGGTAGTATCATCGGCCAGTTGACTGATGATGATCTCCTTTCCCATGATACTAACTCCTTGCAAAGCACTATTCTTGACGTAAATGGCTAGTAATTGTGTAGTCAGTATAAACAAGTATGGCGAAATGGGACACCCCTGACGCATCCCCCGCTGCAGTTCAAATCTTGGAGAGGTGCCGTGTTTAAGCTTAATGGAAGAATTACCATGGGCATATAAAGTTTTAATTGCTCTAGTGAACAGGTCCCCAAAGCCAAATTTATCTAAGGTTTTGAAAATAAAACCATGTTCGATAGAATCAAAGGCTTTGTAAAAGTCCAGAAAAAGCATATAACTATCATCATTTACTAACTCCGAATTATCTAACAAATCAAGAACCAATCGAATATTGTTTGAGATGTGTCTATTTTGTTTCATCTATTATGTCCTCTAAAATAGTTTTTAAACATTTGGCAAAAATTGTGGCAATAGTTTTATAATCACAATTTAAAAGACTAATTGGGCACCAATTATCAATTAATAGTAAGTCTTTTTTATGCTTGGGGAAAAGAGTTATTAAACTTTGTGTTAGGGTAGAAGGAAGAGATCCCATACTAATACTTTCATAAATTACTTCTAACAGAAAAGGGGCCAAATCTTTTGCAAATCTATGGTAAAATTCTGAAGTAATTTCTTCACTTCTAGAAAAACAGTCTCATGTTTCAGTATTGAGCTGTTAAGTTTCCAATTAGAATTATAAAATTTAGTGGAGGATATCGGCAGTAGATCAATTTTGATTTGTATCGCCTTATGATCAGATAATGGGGTAGATAGAATAAAATTCAACCTGATGGGAAAATCTCTTTTTTTTTCCCACAAAGGCACGACCAGCTACAAAGTAGGCAATCTTCCCTGCTTTCCGTGCTTCGTCTACTAATGGCCACAACTTCATTCTACTTTCTCTGTCGGCCTTGCAAAGATCCTCTCTGAAGCGCAGGCCGTTTTCCCGTAGATAAACAGAGTTTTTGGCCGCTGCCCACACTGCTGCCCTGTGTAGACGCGAAGAGAACTGGATGATTATACCGCGGGAAGAGTTAATTTTCTTCACACCAACACGATGCACAGTGTCGATCACGTCCGGGAGATGATCAGCATGTTCTGGCAGTAGTTTCTGACAAATGCGAACCACTTCTTTCCTTTCATTTTTCTCGTTGACATTTTCTGGCACGCCATGTAATTTCAGATTCCAACGTCTGGAGTACCGCTCCAATTCAGTGATGCGTGACTCCAGTGCGATGATCCGATGACTCAACTTGGGAAACTTTGGTTTTCACCTCATTCACATCATTACACACGGAGTTCAGCTTTTCTCTCAATCCGGCAATGTGAGAAGTGTTGACAGCAACCATTGACTCCAGTTTATCAGACCTCATGTTAATGAGCTCAGAGAGTTTTGAAATAATGTCATCAGCGGACTCACCACGGCCATTTTCGGTGATGTCTGTAGAAGATTTCCCCTCACTCTCTTGTACTCCTTCTCCTTCAAAGGAGTACAAGGGAGTGAGGGGAAATCTTCTACAGACATCACCGAAAATTCCACTTTCTCTTCAGGTCCATAGTAATCGTGACAACTGTCAACAAGGACGTTATGGGCAGGAGCAGAGCTGGCTAACGCCTCCATGTCAGCAGCCGATTCTTTCTTCTTCGTCGCAAAGTTCTTCCGTTTCTTATCAGTTGACATTTTTTCTTAAACGTGAGCAACCCGTAGCAGGCAATTATCACTTAACATCCCAACTAGGCACAGACTGAATGCATTGCTTTCCTGTAGCTCAGTGGTTAGAGCATGGCACTAGCAATGCCAAGGTCATGGGTTCGATCCCAGGGATTGCACATACTCCGATACAAATGTATAGTATAATGCAATGTAAGTCGCTTTGGATAAAAGCGTCTGCCAAATGCATAAATGTAAAATGTAAAGCATAAAGTCAGTTTTATTACTTAAATTTAGCTTTGTTAATGGGCGCTAGGTCTCAACACTTGTGCTCACGGCGCCTTTTTGGCGCGTCTTTGATCATCTGCCGTTGGCGGCCGATGACGTCACCGCTCACGCTTTCTCCTCCCTCATTCAGGTTCAGCGTCGAGTCTTCTGAGGAGAGCAGTTCACGGTATTTCTCATATTTACACGACCATCAAAAATACAGTTTGATCAAGCGGCATTTTACAGGATAGTTTCTGTATAGTTTTCAACGAGCACAGCGCTACTTGTGCGTCTTTTCTGGCATCTTTCTTTCACATTTATCTATATTAACAATTATGTATATATTTAAAAAGTCTCACATGGATCATAATGCCCAGATAAGAGCGCTTCATCTGGAAAGCAACGATTCCCCTCACAGATCTCAAACTTTGACTTTTTTTAGTTGACAAATTTAATAACAGTTCTCCAAACATCGAATCACACACACACACAAAGCACAACCGCTCAAGTCTCAATGAATTCAACATTTTCCTCACATGTTCGCTATTGTTTGTTTCAATTAGTTTGATGGTCCGTTCACAACACGAGGCCAGTAATCAAGTCGTTTTTTTTTTTAAATAAACTTAAATTATTCAGTCTCAATCTCACCAACATCAGAAAGAGAGCAGCTGAGACAGACAAGCGGGGTGTAATTCTTATGTTTGTGTGATTATGTTAATGTTTTGTGGTTGTGAACAGTAGGCATATTTGGCGCGTCTTTGATCATCTTCCGTTGGCGGCCGATGACGTCACCGCTCGCGCGCCTTCTTCTCCCTCATTCAGTTTCAGCGTCGATCTTCTGAGGTGAGCAGTTTCACAGAGTTTGTTTAAGCGACATTTTGCAAGCTCGTTTCTGTGTTGTTTTCATCGAGCACAGCGCTACTTGTGCGTCTTTTCTGACGTCTTCCTTTTGAAACAAACAGTGCAGCGAACATGTGAGGAAAATGTAGAATTAATTCAGACTTGAGCGATTGTGTGTGTGTGTGTGTGTGTGTCGATGTTTTTACTGTTCTTGTCAAGTCAAAAGTCAAAATTTGAGATCTGTGAGGGGAATTGTTGGGAATCGTTGTTTTCCAGATGAAGCACAATTTAACAGACATCTTGCAGACGGATGTGAATCTGGGTATAATGATCCATGTGAGACTTTTTAAATATATACATAATTATTAATATAGATAAATGTGAAAAGCGTTTTATCGTTTGGATCATTAGTTTAAGCCTATACTGCTTTGGTGATCTTTATTTTTTAAAGTTTTTGTGAATATTTGAATTTTTGTATCGAGTGTTTTGTATTTTTTATATTTTGTTCATGTGGTATTGTGAGAAATAGGTGTATTATCTTTCAATAGAAAAGTTTTATAAGCTTTTAGCATATATCCTGACTCAAATAATGTGTTTCTAACAGCAAACACTCAGAATAAAGTGAGATGGTCTGAATGTCTTGTTGAATGAGTGTTGATAGTCTGAGAATCATCAATATTAACAGAGAAACTGCTGAAAACACTCTTTATTTCATGTCAATAGTTCCTGTTTTCACCTCATTTATTATGCTGATGTCTTCAGATCTGCTGTAAATTGACACTTAAAGCTCATTTCTGTGGTGTCAACAGGCTTAGAGTACTATTTATATTTCTTTTTGTGTTTATGCTTTCAGCTGTTTTTCTTACCATTATTTATATTTGTAAGGATTTTCATTATATATTCTGTTATCAATTATAAAATGAACTTTTTCTTTTTGGCAAATCGGCATCTTCCACATGGTAGTCACATCATTAGTGAAGCTCCTCCCACAGCAAACACATCATTAGTGAAGCTCCTCCCACAGCAATCACATCATCAGTGAAGCTCCTCCCACATCAGTTCTCCAATAAATGCTGGAATATTCCCATCAGACGAGCATCAGAGCATCAGGAAGAGCTGAAATCTGCAAAGACTGAGTTTATTAAAGAGGACAGTGAGAACATGAGTGATCCAGAACCCTGCAGAATGAAACACACTGAAGATACTGAAGAACAAAGAGGTTGGTGTTTATTCTTCATTCATTCATGATGCTGAACAACATTCATGTTAGAAAGATTCAAACAATTCTGCACATTTAGTTATTCTTAAGAGCTCTGAAATAAAATAGTTAAACTATTGAATGGGTACAGAATTTTATTATTTTCAACAAATGGTCTGTAAAGGGAGGTTTGAGACATAATAATTGTCAACATCAGGTCACTAAATATTTTGGCTGTTTTATTTTTTACAGTTTTTGCAGCCATTTTACCAAAGTGTTGGACGTTTCTCAATATAGTTTACAATTTATTAATCTTTGGAGTAAACAGGAAATACCAAACTGTCTCAAGTAAATTCACTTTCCAGAATGGCTGACAGTTTTAAGATATGCTGTATTCAGACATGAGAAAATACACACTGGTGTGAGAGAGTACATGTGCTTTGAGTGTGAGAAGACTTTTACTACAGCTGACTGTTTAAAACTGCATCAGAGAATTCACACTGGAGAAAAACCTTACAAGTGTTCACACTGTGACAAGAGATTCAGACATTTAGCATGTCTGAAAACACATGAGAGGATTCACACTGGAGAGAAGCCGTTCACATGTGATCAATGTGGCAAAACCTTTTCTAGTGCATCAACCCTGAAGAAACACCTGACCGTTCATACGAAGGAGAAGCCACATTCATGTTCTGTGTGTGGAAAGAGTTTTTCACTGCTACAAAGTTTACACAGACATGAGAAAATACACACTGGTGTGAGAGAGTTCATGTGCTTTGAGTGTGAGAAGACTTTTATTACAGCAAACTGTTTAAAACAGCACCAGAGGATTCACACTGGAGAAAAACCTTACAAGTGTTCACACTGTGACAAGAGATTCAGGCAGTCAGGAAAACTGAAAGCACATGAGAGGATCCACAGTGGAGAGAAGCCGCACACGTGTGATCAGTGTGGAAAGAGTTTCTCTTGTAAAAATCACCTGAAGATACACATGAAGATCCATGCAGTGGAGAAACCACATCCCATTTGACACCTGTTTGCCACCTGATGTCAACTGTTGGAGTATTACTACAATAATTTCTGAAAAATTTGCCCAATTCAAATTTAAGCAACTCCCAATGTTTACCATAGACCCTTTCTGCTTTAGCTTTAGTCCAAAAGGATTGAATAAATTTCTTCACTTCTAGAATAACAGTCTCATGTTTCAGTATTGAGCTGTTAAGTTTCCAATAAGAATTAGAATAGAATAGAATAGAAGAATTTAGTGTTTAATTTATAAAATTTAGTGGAGGATATCGGCAGTAGATCAATTTTGATTTGTATCGCCTTATGATCAGATAATGGGGTAGATAGAATAAAATTCAACCTGATGGGAAAATCCCTTTTTTTTTTTCCCACAAAGGCACGACCAGCTACAAAGTAGGCAATCTTCCCTGCTTTCCGTGCTTCGTCTACTAATGGCCACAACTTCATTCTACTTTCTCTGTCGGCCTTGCAAAGATCTTCTCTGAAGCGCAGGCCGTTTTCCCGTAGCTGCCCTGTGTAGACGCGAAGAGAACTGGATGATTATACCGCGGGAAGAGTTCATTTTCTTCACACCAACCCGATGCACAGTGTCGATCACGTCCGGGAGATGATCAGCGTGTTCTGGCAGTAGCTTCTGACAAATGTGAACCACTTCTTTATTTACATTTTTCTCGTCTACATTTTCTGGCACACCATGTAATTTCAGATTCCAACGTCTGGAGTACCGCTCCAATTCAGTGATGCGTGACTCCAGTGCGATGATCCGATGACTCAACTTGGGAAACTTTGGTTTTCACCTCATTCACATCATTACACACGGAGTTCAGCTTTTCTCTCAATCCGGCAATGTGAGAAGTGTTGACAGCAACCATTGACTCGAGTTTATCAGAGCAACGTGAGCAACCCGTAGCAGGCAATTATCACTTAACATCCCAACTAGGCACAGACTGAAAGCAAAAAGTCAGTTTTATTACTTAAATTTAGCTTTGTTAATGGGCGCTAGGTCTCAATACTTGTGCTCACGGCGCCTTTTTGGCGCGTCTTTGATCATCTGCCGTTGGCGGCCGATGTACGTCACCGCTCACGCTTTCTCCTCCCTCATTCCGGTTCAGCGTCGAGTCTTCTGAGGAGAGCAGTTCACGGTATTTCTCATATTTACACGACCATCAAAAATACAGTTTGATCAAGCGGCATTTTACAGGATAGTTTCTGTATAGTTTTCAACGAGCACAGCGCTACTTGTGCGTCTTTTCTGGCATCTTTCTTTCACATTTATCTATATTAACAATTATGTATATATTTAAAAAGTCTCACATGGATCATAATGCCCAGATAAGAGCGCTTCATCTGGAAAGCAACGATTCCCCTCACAGATCTCAAACTTTGACTTTTTTTAGTTGACAAATTTAATAACAGTTCTCCAAACATCGAATCACACACACACACAAAGCACAACCGCTCAAGTCTCAATGAATTCAACATTTTCCTCACATGTTCGCTATTGTTTGTTTCAATTAGTTTGATGGTCCGTTCACAACACGAGGCCAGTAATCAAGTCGTTTTTTTTTTTTAAATAAACTTAAATTATTCAGTCTCAATCTCACCAACATCAGAAAGAGAGCAGCTGAGACAGACAAGCGGGGTGTAATTCTTATGTTTGTGTGATTATGTTAATGTTTTGTGGTTGTGAACAGTAGGCATATTTGGCGCGTCTTTGATCATCTTCCGTTGGCGGCCGATGACGTCACCGCTCGCGCGCCTTCTTCTCCCTCATTCAGTTTCAGCGTCGATCTTCTGAGGTGAGCAGTTTCACAGAGTTTGTTTAAGCGACATTTTGCAAGCTCGTTTCTGTGTTGTTTTCATCGAGCACAGCGCTACTTGTGCGTCTTTTCTGACGTCTTCCTTTTGAAACAAACAGTGCAGCGAACATGTGAGGAAAATGTTGAATTAATTCAGACTTGAGCGATTGTGTGTGTGTGTGTGTGTCGATGTTTTTACTGTTCTTGTCAAGTCAAAAGTCAAAATTTGAGATCTGTGAGGGGAATTGTTGGGAATCGTTGTTTTCCAGATGAAGCGCAATTTAACAGACATCTTGCAGACGGATGTGAATCTGGGTATAATGATCCATGTGAGACTTTTTAAATATATACATAATTATTAATATAGATAAATGTGAAAAGCGTTTTTTCGTTTGGATCATTAGTCTAAGCCTATACTGCTTTGGTGATCTTTATTTTTTAAAGTTTTTGTGAATATTTGAATTTTTGTATCGAGTGTTTTGTATTTTTTATATTTTGTTCATGTGGTATTGTGAGAAATAGCTGTATTATCTTTCAATAGAAAAGTTTTATAAGCTTTTAGCATATATCCTGATTAAAATAATGTGTTTCTAACAGCAAACACTCAGAATAAAGTGAGATGATCTGAATGTCTTGTTGAATGAGTGCTGATAGTCTGAGAATCATCAATATTAACAGAGAAACTGCTGAAAACACTCTTTATTTCATGTCATTAGTTCCTGTTTTCACCTCATTTATTATGCTGATGTCTTCAGATCTGCTGTAAATTGACACTTAAAGCTAGTTTCTGTGGTGTCAACAGACTGTGTACTATTTGTATATTTCTTTTTGTTTATGCTTTCAGCTGTTTTTCTTACCATTATTTATATTTGTAAGGATTTTCATTATATATTCTGTTATCAATTATAAAATTAACTTTTTCTTTTTGGCAAATCGGCATCTTCCACATGGTAGTCACATCATTAGTGAAGCTCCTCCCATATCATGCACATCATCAGTGAAGCTCCTCCCATATCATGCACATCATCAGTGAAGCTCCTCCCATATCATGCACATCATCAGCAGTGAAGCTCCTCCCATATCATGCACATCATCAGTGAAGCTCCTCCCATATCATGCACATCATCAGTGAAGCTCCTCCCATATCATGCACATTATCAGTGAAGCTCCTCCCATATCATGCACATCATCAGTGAAGCTCCTCCCATATCATGCACATCATTAGTGAAGCTCCTCCCATATCATGCACATTATCAGTGAAGCTCCTCCCATATCATGCACATCATCAGTGAAGCTCCTCCCATATCATGCACATCATCAGTGAAGCTCCTCCCATATCATGCACATCATCAGTGAAGCTCCTCCCACAGCAGTGGAATATTCCCATCAGACGAGCATCAGAGCATTAGGAAGAGCTGAAATCTGCAAAGCCTGAGTTTATTAAAGAGGACAGTGAGAACATGAGTGATCCAGAACCCTGCAGAATGAAACACACTGAAGATACTGAAGAACAAAGAGGTTGGTGTTTATTCTTCATTCATTCATGATGCTGAACAACATTCATGTTAGAAAGATTCAAAAACACTTTTGCATATTTAGCTAGTCTTAAGAGCTCTGAAAAAAAGTTAAACTATGAAACGGGTACAGATTATTATCATTTAGATTTTCAACAATTGGTCAGTAAACTGAGGTTTGAGACACATAATAATTGTCAACATCAGGACACTAAATATTTTGGCTGTTTTATTTATATTAACATTTATTTAAATTCACAGTTTTTGCAGCCATTTTAACAAAGTGCTGGACGTTTCTCAATATAGTTTATAATTTATTAATCTTTGGAGTAAACAGGAAATACCAAACTGTCTCAAGTAAATTCACTTTCCAGAATGGCTGACAGTTTTAAGAAATGCTGTATTTTTCGAGGAAAATAATGTCAGAAGTAACAGGGTTGAGTGAAACGTAGGACAAAGATAATGTTAACAGAAGTTGTTAATTTAGTTAATTTGAACACACACAAAACACTAATCAAAATTATCGTTATCAAAAAAATCTGAATATATATATTTTTAATTTTGCACATCCTTAGACACGTTAGATAATTGTTATTGAGATATATTTAATAGTTCTCACTTCAGAAACATGCAATTTGTGCCTGTAATGTTTTGAAAGTAACTGAAAGATCAATGTTCCTCATTCATGCAATGAATTTATGAAAACACACTAGAATGATCATAATATTTTATAGAAGTTTTCTACTTTCTGCTATTACATCAGGGCTCACTTTCATATTTCTCTCTGAAATATTTTGGTGATTTTTATTTTTTTTTTCTTTGATTTCAGACCCGATGGAAGAGAGCGAGGAGAGTGAAGAACTGAGTGAAGTGGAGGAGGAACATCATGTCAAACCTGGAGAAAAACCTTTGAGTCGCTCAAAGACTAAAAAGACATTAAGGAAAAGAAGAGAAAAGAAATCTACAACCTGCACTCAGTGTGGAAAGAGTTTCACAACCAAACAAAATCTTGATGTTCACATGAGGATCCACACAGGAGAGAAGCCGTTCACATGTGATCAGTGTGGGAAGAGCTTCAGTCAATCATCAAACCTTAAAGAACACATGAGGATCCACACCGGAGAGAAGCCGTTCACATGTGATCAGTGTGGAAAAACATTTATTCGGGCAAAAAACCTGAAGAAACACCTGACAGTTCATACGAAGGAGAAACCACATTCATGTTCTGTGTGTGGAAAAAGTTTTTCACTGCTGCCACATTTACACAGACATGAGAAAATACACACTGGTGTGAGAGAGTACATGTGCTTTGAGTGTGAGAAGACTTTCATTTCAGCAAGCTGTTTAAAACGGCACCAGAAAATTCACACTGGAGAAAAACCTTACAAGTGTTCACACTGTGACAAGAGATTCAGTCGTTCATCAGATCTGAAAACGCATGAGAGGATCCACACTGAGAGAAGCCGTTCACATGTGATCAATGCGGCAAAACCTTTTCTAGTGCATCAACCCTGAAGAAACACCTGACAGTTCATACGAAGGAGAAGCCACATTCATGTTCTGTGTGTGGAAAGAGTTTTTCACTGCTGCAAAGTTTACACAGACATGAGAAAATA
The DNA here is from genome assembly GCA_003731715.1 of Anabarilius grahami. Lineage (NCBI taxonomy): Eukaryota > Metazoa > Chordata > Actinopteri > Cypriniformes > Xenocyprididae > Anabarilius > Anabarilius grahami. The sequence goes on from RJVU01079756.1 coordinate 86,208, forward strand.
CATACTGGTTTGAGAGAGTTAGGGCTGCCCCCAACTAAAGATTTTTCTATTCCACTAGTAGTCGTTCATTTAAGCCATTAGTCGACTAATCGTGCGTTTACATTAATAAGCCATAAATCATAATAAACACCTTTTAATTGCCTTTATATATAAAACATAGCCTAATCAGCGCTCATGCACAAGCATAAAGATTTCCACAGCACACCGGCAAAAGTAATGATTATGAGTGTGTCGTGAAAAAAAACAGAAGGCGACTGTCTAAACATATTAACAATTTATTGTTTTCTGTGTTTTCGGCTGCACAGCGATGCTGACTCGTCATCTCCGCAGTAGTGGACGTGCCTATATGCCGGATGACATAATCTGAGAATAGTTATTTTCCGTTTTAATTGGTTCGTTATAAAGTAGACGTCAAGCTTTCTATAGAGACATTTCTCGTGTTTGTGAAGCAAGTATACGCTGAGTTTGTTCATTTTGTGCTCAAGTTCACTGAGACAGAGACGACAGAAAGCGCATCCTGATTGTTTTCATTATTTTACAAGTACACAACATTTTGCTGTTATTGTGAGTTCTACGTATAAAAGTAGACCCTTTACAGTTTGCATTACTCTTATCTGTCTGACTAAAATGATGGAGTATTTTAAAAATTCACACTGGAGAAAAACCTTACAAGTGTTCACACTGTGACAAGAGATTCAGGCAGTCAGGAACACTGAAAACACATGAGAGGATCCACAGTGGAGAGAAGCCGCACACGTGTGATCAGTGCGGAAAGAGTTTCTCTTGTAAAATTCACCTGAAGATACACATGAAGATCCATGCAGTGGAGAAACCACAGCCTATTTAACACCTGTTTGCCGACTGATGTCACCTGTTGGAGTTTGGGTTCCTTGCCGCTGTCGCCTTTGGCTTGCTTAGTCGGGGACACTTGATATTCAACAGTGCTTTGATCTGCCTGCATTGACACCATTTTCTTTAGGGCTGCCCCCTTATAGTCGAATAACCGTTAGTCGACTTGAAGAGGCTTGGTCGACCAAGATTTTATTAGTGGGTTAGTTGCAGAAAAAAAAAAAAAAAACTCCACAGGAAGTGCCAAGGTATGAACAAACCATAATGTGAATGTCTGCGATTGCTGACTTGTGATTGTTGTATAATCCTCACACTTCTCTCTTCATGTGTTTTTTGACATCCCTGAGCTGTTGTTTGTGCACCAATCTTATGCACCAAAAGCATGCTTTCATTTAATTTTAATATGTGTGATATAAGATAAAAAATAAAATGAAAAAAAATAATAAATAGAGCCAAATCACAGAACATGCAAAGACAATTTTAATGTCAGTCTCAGGTAATAATAAGGTTCGTCTCGATTTTTCTGCTCACTTATGCAAGTTTATTTTAAACAGCCACTTTTATAATCATGTGAAATTTTACTGAAACATGGGTTTTTAAAAAATTTGAATTATATCAATAAATAATTAATTTAAAAATTCTAACTGTAATGGTAAAAAATAACTAACTCAAACAATATTTAGAAAAATAATTAAGATTGTAATGCACACATAAACATACACAGAGAGAGATAGATATATACACAGACACCCCCCAAACACCTCCCACCCACACACACACACATACACACGCCTGAATGAACCTGAGGTAGTATGGGGGAGGAGAGAGGGA